>PYHX02000413.1:49757772-50100374 GCA_004302925.2 Cochliomyia hominivorax
AAATCGATTTTTTAATATTGAAAACTAAAATTGCAATTTCTAGCTAAACTAGAAGAGTTAGAGCCAAAAGGACAAAAATCTGTAATCACTGAAATTTTCCATTAAAAATCGATTTTTTATATTGAAAACTAAAAATTGCAATTTCATCTTAAACTAAAAGAGCTAGAGCCAAAAGGCCAAAATCTGTTAATCACTGAATTTTCCATTAAAAATCGATTTTTATATTGAAAACTAACAATTGCAATTTCTAGCTAAACTAGAGAGTTAGAGCCAAAAGGGACAAAAATCTGTAATCACTGAATTTTCCCATAAAAATCGATTTTTATATTGAAAACTAAAATTGCAATTTCTAGCTAAATAGAAGAGCTAGAGCCAAAAGGACAAAAATCTGTAATCACTGAAATTTTCCATTAAGAACGATGTTTTTATATTGAAAACTAAAAATGCAATTTTCTAGGCTAAACTAGAAGAGTTAGAGCCAAAAGGACAAAAATCTGTAATCACTGAATTTTCCATTAAAGAATCGAGTTTTTATATTGAAAACTAAAATTGCATTTCTGGCTAAACTAGAAGAGCTAGAGCCAAAAGGACAAAAATCTGTAATCACTGAAATTTTCCATTAAAATCGATTTTTTATATTGAAAACTAAAAATTGGCATTTTCTGGCTAAACTAGAAGAGTTAGAGCCAAAAGGACAAAAATGCTGTAATCACTGAAATTTCCTACTAAAATCGATTTTTTATATCGAAAACTAAAATTGCAAATTTCTTAGCTAAACTAGAAGAGCTAGAGCCAAAAGGACAAAAATCTGTAATCACTGAAATTTCCATTAAAAAATCGATTTTTTATATTGAAAACTAAAATTGCATTTTCTGGCTAAACTAGAAGAGTTAGAGCCAAAAGGACAAAAATCTTAATCACTGAAATTTCCATTAAGAAATCGATTTTTATATTGAAACTAAAATTGCAATTTCTGGCTAAACTAGAAGAGCTAGAGCCAAAAGGACAAAACATCTGTAATCACTGAAATTTTCCATTAAAAATCGATTTTTTATATTGAAAACTAAAATTGCAATTATCTAGCTAAACTAGAAGAGTTAGAGCCAAAAGGACAAAAATCTGTAATCACTGAAATTTTCCACTAAAAATTCGATTTTTTATATTGAAAACTAAAATTGCAATTTCTAGCTAACTAGAAGAGCTAGAGCCAAAAGGACAAAAATCTGTAATCACTGAAATTTTCCATTAAAATCGATTTTTTATACTTGAAAACTAAAATTGCAATTTCTGGCTAAACTAGAAGAGTTAGAGCCAAAAGGGACAAAAATCTGTAATCACGAAATTTTCCATTAAAAATCTGATTTTTTATATGAAAACTAAAATTGAAATTTCTGGCTAACGTAGAAGAGTTAGAGCCAAAAGGACAAAAATCTGTAATCACTGAAATTTTCCATTAAGAATCGATTTTTATATTGAAAAACTAAAATTGCAATTTCTGGCTAAACTAGAAGAGTTAGAGCGCAAAAGGACAAAAATCTGTAATCACTGAAATTTTCCATTAAAAATCGATTTTTATATTTGAAAACTAAAATTTGCAATTTCTAGGCTAAACTAGAAGAGTTAGAGCCAAAAGGGACAAAAATCTGTAATCACTGAAATTTTTCCATTAAAATCGATTTTTTATATTGAAAACTAAAATTGCATTTTCGCTAAACTAGAAGAGTTAGAGCCAAAAGGACAAAATCTGTAATCACTGAAATTTTCCATTAAGAATCGATTTTTTATATTGAAACTAAAATTGCAATTTCTGCTAAACTAGAAGAGCTAGAGCCAAAAGGACAAAAATCTGTAATCACTGAAATTTTCCATTAAAATCGATTTTTTATATTGAAAACTAAAATTGCATTTTCTAGCTAAACTAGAAGAGTTTAGAGCCAAAAGGACAAAAATCTGTAATCACTGAAATTTCCACCTAAAAATCGATTTTTATATTGGAAAACTAAAATTGCCATTTCTAGCTCAACTAGAAGAGTTAAAGCCAAAAGGGACAAAAATCTGTATCACTGAATTTTCGCCATAAAAATCGATTTTTTACATCGAAAACTAAAATTGGCAATTTCTAGGGCTAAACTAAAAGGGTTAGAGCCAAAAGGACAAAAAATCTGTAATCACTAAAATTTTCCCATTAAGAATCGATTTTTATATTGAAAACTAAAATTGCAATTTCTAGCTAAACTAGAAGAGTAGAGCCAAAAGGACAAAATCTGTAATCACTGAAATTTTCCATTAAGAATCGATTTTTTATATTGAAAACTAAAATTGCAATTTCTGGCTAAACTAGAAGAGCTAGAGCCAAAAGGACAAAAATCTGTAATCACTGAATTTTTCCACTAAAAATCGATTTTTTATATTTGAAAAACTAAAATTGCATTTCTAGCTAAACTAGAAGAGCTAGAGCCAAAAGGGACAAAAATCTGTAATCACTGAAATTTTCCCATTAAAAATCGATTTTTTACTATGAAACTTAAATTGCAATTTCTAGCTAAACTAGAAGAGCTAGAGCCCAAAAGGACAAAAATCTGTAATCACTGAAATTTTCCATTAAGAATCGATTTTTTATATGAAAACTAAAATTGCAATTTCTGGCTAAACTAGAAGAGTTAAGCCAAAGCAAAAATCTGTAATCACTGAAATTTTCCATTAAGAATCGAGTTTTTATATTTGAAATCTAAAATTGCATTTTCTAGCTAAACTAGAAGAGTTAGAGCCAAAAGGACAAAAATCTGTAATCACTGAAATTTTCCACTAAAAATTCGATTTTTTATATTGAAAACTAAAAATTGCATTTTCTAGCTAAACTAGAAGAGCTAGAGCCAAAAGGACAAAAATCTGTAATCACTGAAATTTTCCATTAAGAATCGAGTTTTTATATTTTGAAATCTAAAATTGCAATTTCTAGCTAAAACCTAGAAGAGTTAGAGCCAAAAGGGACAAAAATCTGTAATCACTAAAATTTTCCATTAAGAATCGATTTTTATATTGAAAACTAAAATTGCAATTTCTGGTAAACTAGAAGAGTTAGAGCCAAAAGGACAAAAATCTGTAATCACTGAAATTCCATTAAGAATCGATTTTTTATATTGAAAACTAAAATTGCATTTCTAGCTAAACTAGAAGAGCTAAAGCCAAAAGGACAAAAATCTGTAATCACTGAATTTTCCCACTAAAAATCGATTTTTTACATCGAAAACTAAAATTGCAATTTTCTGGCTAAACTAGAAGAGTTAGAGCCAAAAGGACAAAAATCTGTAATCACTAAAATTTTCCATTAAGAAATCGATTTTTTATATTGAAAACTAAAATTGCAATTTCTGGCTAAACTAGAAGAGTTAGAGCCAAAGGACAAAAATCTGTAATCACTGAAATTTTCCATTAAGAATCGATTTTTTTATATTGAAAACTAAAATTGCATTTTCTAGCTAACTAGAAGAGCTAGAGCCAAAAGGACAAAAATCTGTAATCATTGAAATTTTCCATTAAGAATCAATTTTTTTTATTGAAAGCTAAAATTGGCAATTTCTGGCTAAACTAGAAGAGTTAGAGCCAAAAGGACAAAAATCTGTAATCACTGAATTTTCCACTAAAATCGATTTTTTATATTGAAGAACTAGAAGAGTTAGAGCAAAAGGACAAAAATCTGTAATCACTGAAATTTTCCACTAAAAATCGATTTTTTATATTGAAAACTAAAATTGCAATTTTCTAGCTAAACTAGAAGAGCTAGATCCAAAGGACAAAAATCTGTAATCACTGAAATTTTCCATTAAAAATCGATTTTTATATTGAAAACTAAAATTGCAATTTCTAGCTAAAACTAGAAGAGTTAGATCCAAAAGGACAAAATCTGTAATCACTGAAATTTTCCATTAAAATCGAGTTTTATATTTGAAATCTAAAATGCAATTTCTGGCTAAACTAGAAGAGTTAGAGCCAAAAGGACAAAAAGTCTGTAATCACTAAAATTTTCCATTAAAAATCGATTTTTTATATTGAAAACTAAAATTGCAATTTCTAGCTAAACTAGAAGAGTTAGAGCCAAAAGGACAAAATCTGTAATCACTGAAATTTTCCATTAAGAATCGAGTTTTTATATTTGAAAATCTAAAATTGCAATTTCTGGCTAAACTAGAAGAGTTAGAGCCAAAAGGACAAAAATCTGTAATCACTAAAATTTTCCATTAAGAATCGATTTTTATATTGAAAACTAAAATTGCAATTTCTAGCTAAACTAGAAGAGTTAGAGCCAAAAGGACAAAAAATCTGTAATCACTGAAATTTTCATTAAGAATCGAGTTTTTATATTTTGAAATCTAAAATTGCAATTTCTGGCTAAACTAGAAGAGTTAGAGCCAAAAGGACAAAAATCTGTAATCACTGAAATTTTCCATTAAAAATCGATTTTTTATATTGAAAACTAAAATTGCAATTTCTAGCTAAACTAGAAGAGCTAGAGCCAAAAGGACAAAAATCTGTAATCACTGAAATTTTCATTAAAAATCGATTTTATATTGAAACTAAAATTGCAATTTCTAGCTAAACTAGAAGAGTTAGAGCCAAAAGGACAAAAATCTGTAATCACTGAAATTTTCCATTAAAAATCGATTTTTTATATTGAAAACTAAAATTGCAATTTCTAGCTAAACTAGAAGAGCTAGAGCCAAAAGGACAAAAATCTGTAATCACTGAAATTTCCATTAAAAATCGATTTTTATATTAAACTAAAATTGCAATTTCTGGCTAAACTAGAAGAGTTAGAGCCAAAAGGACAAAAATCTGTAATCACTGAAATTTCCATTAAAAATCGATTTTTTATATTGAAAACTAAAATTGCAATTTCTGCTAAACTAGAAGATAGAGCCAAAAGGACAAAAATCTGTAATCACTGAAATTTTCCATTAAAAATCGATTTTTTATATTGAAAACTAAAATGCAATTTTCTAGCTAAACTAGAAGAGTTAGAGCCAAAAGGACAAAAATCTGTAATCACTGAAATTTCCACACTAAAAATCGATTTTTTATATTGAAAACTAAAATTGCATTTCTAGCTAAACTAGAAGAGTTAGAGCCAAAAGGACAAAAATCTGTAATCACTGAAATTTTCCATTAAAAATCGAGTTTTTGTATTGAAAACTAAAATTGCATTTTCTGGCTAAACTAGAAGAGTTAGAGCCAAAAGGACAAAAAACTGTAATCACTGAAATTTTCCCACTAAAAATCGATTTTTTATATCGAAAACTAAAATTGCAATTTCTAACTAAACTAGAAGAGTTAGAGCCAAAAGAACAAGAATCTGTAATCACTGAAATTTCCATTAAAAATCAATTTTTATATCGAAAACTAAAATTGCATTTTCTGGCTAAACTAGAAGGTTAGAGCCAAAAGGACAAAAATCTGTAATCACTGAAATTTTCCCACTAAAAATCGATTTTATATCGAAAACTAAAATTGCAATTTCTAACTAAACTAGAAGAGTTAGAGCCAAAAGGACAAAAATCTGTAATCACTGAAAATTTCCATTAAAAATCGATTTTTATATCGAAAACTAAAATTGCAATTTCTGGCTAAACTAGAAGAGTTAGAACCAAAAGTACAAAAATCTGTAATCACTTAAAATTTCCATTAAAAATCAATCTTTTATATCGAAAACTAAAATTGCATTTTCTGGCTAAACTAGAAGAGTTAGAGCCAAAAGGACAAAAATCTGTAATCACTGAAATTTTCCCACTAAAAATCGATTTTTTATATTGAAAACTAAAATTGCATTTTCTAGCTAAACTAGAAGAGTTAGAGCCAAAAGGACAAAAATCTGTAATCACTGAAAATTTCCATTAAAAATCGATTTTTTATATTGAAAACTAAAATTGCATTTTCTGGCTAAACTAGAAGAGTTAGAGCCAAAAGGACAAAAATCTGTAATCACTGAAAATTTCCATTAAAAATCGATTTTTTATATCGAAAACTAAAATTGCATTTTCTGGCTAAACTAGAAGAGTTAGAGCCAAAAGGACAAAAAACTGTAATCACTGAAATTTTCCACTAAAAATCGATTTTTTATATTGAAAACTAACATTCATTTCTAGCTAAACTAGAAGAGTTAGAGCCAAAAGGACAAAAATCTGTAATCACTGAAATTTTCCACTAAAAATCGATTTTTTATATTGAAAACTAAATTGCATTTTCTAGCTAAACTAGAAGAGCTAGAGCCAAAAAAAAAAAAAAAAAAAAAAAAAAAAAAAAAAAAAAAAAAAAAAAAAAAAAAAAAAATCTGTAATCAAAAAAAAAATAAAAAAAAAAAAAAAAATTTTTTGAAAAAAAAAAAAAAAAATTTTTGGCTAAAAAAAAGAAAGCTAGAGCCAAAAGGACAAAAATCTGTAATCACTGAAATTTTCCATTAAGAATCGAGTTTTTATATTTTGAAATCTAAAATTGCAATTTCTGGCTAAACTAGAAGAGTTAGAGCCAAAAGGACAAAAATCTGTAATCACTGAAATTTTCCATTAAAAATCGATTTTTTATATTGAAAACTAAAATTCAATTTCTAGCTAAACTAGAAGAGCTAGAGCCAAAAGGACAAAAATCTGTAATCACTGAAATTTTCAATTAAAAATCGATTTTTTACATCGAAAACTAAAATTGCAATTTCTGGCTAAACTAGAAGAGCTGGAGCCAAAACGACAAAAATCTGTAATCACTGAAATTTTCAATTAAAAATCGATTTTTTGTATTGAAAACTAAAATTGCAATTTCTGGCTAACAAGAGAGCTGGAGCCAAAACGACAAAAATCTGTAATCACTGAAATTTTCAATTAAAAATCTATTTTTTATATTGATAAGTAAATTACAATTTCTAGCTAAACTAGCAGAGCTAGAGCCAAAAAACAAAAATCTGTAATCACTGAATTTTCTACTAAAATCGATTTTTGTATTGAAAACTAAAATTGCAATTTCTAGCTAATCTAGAAGAGCTAGAGCCAAAGGGACAAAAATCTGTAATCACAGAAATTTCCATTAAAATCGATTTTTTATATTGGAAACTAAAATTGCAATTTTAGCTAATCTAGAAGAGCTAGAGCCAAAAGGACAAAATCTGTAATCACTGAAAATTTCCATTAAAAATCGATTTTTTTACATCGAAAACTATAATTGCATTTTCTGGCAAACTAGAAAAGTTAGAGCCAAAAGGACAAAAATATGTAATCACTGAAATTTTCTACTAAAAATCGATTTTTTATATCGGAAACTAAAATTGCAATTTCTAGCTAAACTAGAAGAGCTAGAGGCCAAAGGGACAAAAATCTGTAATCGCGCGAAATTTCCACTGATAATCGATTTTTTACAGAAAACTAAACTTGCAATTTCTGGCTAAACTAGAAGAGCTAGAGCCGAAAAGAAAAAATCTGTTGTCCATTAAATTTCCCACTTTAGCTACTTTAAATATTATTTTATTTTGTTCAAGTTTTAGTTGTTAATAGAACGTGTTTGTAAAGAAATCTATAGTGTTACTTACTGTATACTTTATTTGAGTTTTTTGTTTCGCAGTATTTATTTACCACATGTTTCACCCAAAGCAAATATTTAGGACAAAAATGCCGGTATTTCGAAATTAACGAAAAAAGCTTTTTCATTAAGCATGCGCTAAGCTTTTCATTCATAAACAATTATTCGCAAATAAATAAGCGCAGCTTGTGGCAAAAGAAATTATTTATTAAAATACCGCTTTAATGCAATAAAATCATTTAGTATTCTCGAAATCGTGGTAACTTAAACATCAAAAACGGAAGAAGAAAATATAAAGCGGAAACGGAAACATATTAATTAAAATAAGCTTTAGACAAATACAATTTAATACGGAGATTAAACGCAATATCCTGTATTATAATAAGAAATAATTTCAATGTTGTTTTAATCTATATATTTACAAACACATACATATATACATAATTACATAGACATATACGTAAAAATTATATGTGAAGTAAACAAATGCAATTACTGTTTTCTGAATTCATGATGTTATTTTAGTTGAATGTGAAATAAAAGCGAAAATGAATAAAAAAAAGAAAATTAAGAATAAAATCTTTGGAAAATACAAGAAATTTAAGTGAAAAATGAAAATAGAAATAATAATTGAAATATTTAATTATTATATGCGTTTCACTGTAATCACTGTTAATGATGATGATTAAAGGGAAATGATTTTATCTGTTGAGTGGTTCTTTTTCTGGGTGTGTAAGGACTTAAATGTTTTTTAAGTGAAATGTGAAAAAGAGTTTAATTCAAAATGGTCATTATGAAGTCTTGTTGCTTTTTTAAAAATGTATGGAATGGCAGTTTTGCTTGTGCTATTTATACGATGGTATGTGACATTAACGCTAATAAATGGGATTAAAAAATTACGTTTATTTAAGTTTTTGGTTTAATAAATAATAAAATATTGAATTTAGTATTAATTAAATGTAATAAAGTGTTAAGTAGTGAAATTGAAAAAAATCTTAACACACATTTTGATTCTTTAAAGCCTTAAATTTAAACCTTAAATTTTAAATTATATTAGAATGATATAATTATTTTGGAAATAATTCTGAAACTTTTTTAAATTTACACTTTTTTGCAAAACCTGGTTCAGGTAGTGGAATGTTACTAGAGCGAAAACAAGTAAAATTGTTATAGTTGGTCATGCCCTACTATTGTTGGTTGTAAATGATTGCTTCGAAAAATTTATGAACTGCCCTCGTATAATTTGCTATTCTTATTTATACTTATGTGAGCAATAGATTATTATGAAACTAACATTTATGTGAATTTTATAAGTCTTAAAAGGAAGAAGTTTTGACTCATATTTATCTTAATATAAGTAAATATATTTAAAATGCATATACGTATGTATTTTTATGCGATTTATGAGTTTCAAAGTGCTAAAACGCATATTTTATACTCCCAACCATCTACGGCGGTGAAGGGTAGAAAAGCAACCCGAACTATTTTGTGCGAAAAACTAAATCTTATGCCTGTTTGAATGTATACGAGGCTCAAAAAACTCCTGACAGGAAAGCTGTTAAATATTTGGAGAATGGAAATAGAAGTCAACGTTGCTGATGCTCAAGGGAATGTTGAAGAAAAGTTTAAGACCTAAAAGCAGTCAACATTTTCCAAAAAGTTCTTGGTATCGCAATATGCAGTTGCAACAAATGAAGCAAATTATTTTTGCTTAATTTTACAAATTCTATAAATGCCAAAATTTATATTTCTATTAATAAGAGATCATAATGTGTCTTATTATTTTTGGCCTGACTTGGAATTCTGTCGCTGTTGTAAACAATCCCTTGAGTACTACAAGAACAAACTGCCCGGAGCCAAAGTCAGTGGAGATATATTGGACCCTTTTTAAACGAAAATTAAAGAGCACAAAAAGGTGTCTAAACGGAAATGGACTACCGGTTCGAGCAAAATTGCAGAAAGTACTGTAAAAACGTTAGTGAAAGGGTTTCCGAAAAAGGTTTAAAAGTTATAATTAAATCGACTCAGATTTTAATTTCATGCAAGACATATTATATACACTTTATTGGAGACTTAACAAAGTTAATTTGCATTTCATTCTCTTATCTATTGATTGGTGATTGGTTGATAATGAATAAAAAACTAGAGAAGCACTTGACATCTTTTTTATTTTTTTTTTTTTTTGGAAGTCATTATTTTATAATTTATTCAATGACAACGTTTTCCTGGAATAAAATTTGCAAACAAAAGTTCACCATGAGATGAAAACATAGAAAGTGTGTGATTTTCTTTTGTTTTATTCATTATAAATTCACAATAATTGATAAAAACAACAAAAACTCTTGTCAGTTTTTTATGTTTTTAATGAACAAACACGTTTATTTATTAACGTTATTTTCCTAGAAATACAAAAATGATTTTAGTGTAGTAATTTACTATAAAGATTTTATTTAAATGCAATAAATTTTTAAACTAAACTAAATAACTAAAGATAAAAGGCGTATGAGTTATATAATTTGAATATATTAAGTATACGCACCACAGTGTGTTCAATTGGTTTATTTTAGAAATAATGATGTAACTTTGAAACTAAATATCACACGAGTAGAAGTGATGTGTTTTCAAGTTGATTTGGAGAAGTACAAGCCCTTATCTGGTGAAGATAATTAATTAGAGGTTTGAACTGAATATTTAGCCGAGTATATCGGAGATTAAATTTTGTCAATAGTTAAAAAAATAAACTTCAGATTAATATTATATTATTTTCTTCTGAATCATAAAAATCTATATAAAATCATTTTATATAAATTAAATGTTCATTATTTGGAAGCATTTTTCAATATTAAAGTTACATAAAATTCGTCATAAATTCATCTCTTTTTTTTAATTTTTTTCGTAATCCAAGTATAATCCTGTTGACAATATATTGACATAATTAATTTCATATTGAAATTTCTATTTAATACTCATTGTTCGGTTACTTATTCTACTCATTTAACTCAATTTGGATTTAAATACAAATTTGTTGACACATATTAATTATTGTGGATTATAATTATAAAGTAATTATAATTATGTATGTTTTTGAGATATGAATAACCATGAACTTTAAATGTACAAAACCTGAAATACTGTGACATTTAAATAATATCCATATAATAAGATCATCAATCAATATTAATAATCAAACAATAATATAATTTGAAATGAACATTGTAGCTGAACAACACCGATTTCGCTGAAATTTGTGTATTGAAATGTTAAAATGATTTCAACGTGAATTTTTATTTATATATTAACAGACAGATTGTCATGCATGAGATAAATAATGAAGGTGAAAGTAAGTGTTGTTTTTATAAACCCTTGAATTATGGTCGTGTTTCATGGCATTATCCTTACAGTAAATTTAAAGGTTTTCTAAAAACGCCATGAAGTTTCTTGGATCAATAACATTGATTTGGTCTAAGTGCTACATGTAGTTTGAATTTATTATTTTTAGTGCCCTGATAGAGATTCCTTAACATGGAACTAGTAAAATTTAAAATCTGAGTCATCCAACTTTAAATGTTTACCACATTTCCTGAAATTAGTTTAAAACTTGTACATCTCCAAATCGCTGAAAAGTATTGAGCAATAAATATATACTATTTCATTGAAATATATGTAACATAAAATGGAAATAAATGGACAACGCACACATTTTGCTGGAAGGAAAATATTTTTCTACATAAAAGTTTTTATCAAAATTTTTGTCTAAGAAAAATAATTACCGCAAAAATAATATTATGTACATAATAAAGTAATAAAGCTAAATTTAATTTAAACAAGTAAGAATGCTATATTCGGCTATGCCGAATCTTCAATACTCTCCACCAAAAATGCTAAAGAAATAAGTAAATTATGTTTCGTATATGTAAAATATACGCACTTACAAACTCTCATATACACCATCAAAAAAACCTTAATTTGTCATAAAATTAGTTATATTTTTTGGTATAACTTTTTTCTACTAAACCGGTTTTGATAATGGTAATTTTTTATTTTTGATATTATTAATTATATTAATTTTATTCTAATTTGTCTATTTATAATTGATAAATTTACGAAAGTTCTTTCACTTTAATTTAATTTGTAACATCGATTTTTTTGATTTTAAATAGGAAATTATATTAAATACTCAAGCCAAATTTCATGGAGCTCTGTCAATTATTGCGGATGTTAACGTGCCAACAACAGACAGATGAATAGACAGACGGACAGATATACGGACATGACTAAATTGATTCAAATTTTGATGTGATGTAAGAATATTTCTACATTATGGGGTCTTGGATGATCCCTCCTTAGCGTTACACATGGAATAACAAAGTTAATATACCCTTCACTTGTGGTGGTGAAGAGTATAAAAAGTATATTTATTTTATTTTTTTTTTTTGCTATAATTTTTAGTTTTTTATATTTGGCTTTAAATAAAATCTTTAGAAATAAAGTTATAATCTATTAATATCTGTATAAATTGTAATACAGAATTCCCACTTTTGGATTTCAAATTAACCAATTTTCTGATTCGGGAAAAAATATTTCTAATATTGAATAAAATTCAGTAAATTAATTACTCGGTGTTTATAAACAGTTCGGATTTTAAGGCCAATTTTTTGGAAAAAGATGGAAAAGTAATTGATTTTTTAACAAGTAAAAATGCTTTATTCTGCTTTATAGAATCTTCTATACCCTCCACGACAAAGGAGTGTAAAGTAAATACATTATGTTTTGTACATACACACTCACACATACACTCACAAACGTATAGAACATATACAAATTTTTTTAAATAAAACGCTGGAGCACTTAAAATTAGTTATAACATTCTTTTTTGTTTTTAATTACTTTTGCAAAGTTTGTAGACTTGACGCATACTTAATATTATTGAAATTGAATAATATTACTCATACGCATTTATGTTTTTGCTGGAATTAAGAAGAACTTATATGGAAACTATAATTAATTGTGTAATTAAAAAATACTTATATTTAAGTAATCTTTATATAAGTTGTAGGTAAATAATAGACTTAAGATCATCAATCACATAATGTTCCATCTTTGGTTTTAAAGAATATTTGTATCCTTCCGTCCGATGATGGCTATTTAAACCGAAATGATAAATTTTTGTGATCCATTCCCATGTAGAATATGCCTCATAATTTTACAATTTATTTCAAAATCATTCAATATTTCTAAAGTTGAATAATTATTTACAAATCCGCTTTGAGGCAACTTTGCGCTTTTAATATTCAAAGTCTTCCCAAAATTATTTTTATATCGTTTTCTATCTAAATGATGTTCTATATTAATTGACATTTGATTCTAAATATGTTCAACAACATCTTAGACAGTTTTTTTATACTCTCAACCAGCATACATATTCTTGCATCAAAATTTTAATCGGCTTAGTTGTGTTCGTCTTTCTGCCCATTTGCTGGAAACATTTTCACATGCACAATAATGATCTGGTTATCACGAAATTTGATGTGGGTGTTTGTCATATATATATATATATATATATATATATATATATATATATATATATATATATATATATATATATATATATATATATATATATATATATATATATATATATATATATATATATATATGTCATATATATATATATGTCATATATATATATATATATATATATATATATATATATATATATATATATATAATATATATATATATATATATATATATATATATATATATATATATATATATATATATATATATATATATATATATATATATATATATATATATATATATATATATATATATATATGGGGTCTGAGGTAATTGACAGAATTCAATGAAATTTGGCCTGAGTAGTACCGATATTTGAAGCAACTTCAAAGCTCAAGCAAAAAACTTTCGAAGAATTGTCAATTATAAATGAAATTTTACCCTAATATTAATATTTAAAAAATTATTAAAATCGGTTCAGTATAAAAAGTTATAGCTAAAAATATAACCAATCTTATGACTCATTAAGTGTTCCTGTGTTTTATTTAAGAAAAACTTGTATATATTGTATACGTTTTTGAATGTATGTGTGATTGTATATATATGAAATATAACGCATCTGCTTCACATACATTTGTGGAGGGTGTTGAAGATTCGGTATAGTCGAATATATTACTCATAATTGTTTCATCATTAACTAAAATGCGTAGAAAATAATTAATTAGAAGAACTATAAAAGTATAAAAGCGAAAGACAATAAAAATGTACGCATTTAATGTTAACATTAAGTTCATAAAAGTCTAATTAAAATATATATTAATTCTTAGAAATATTGTCCAGTATTAAGAGTTAAAGTTTGAAAATAGTACCTATTAAAATTAGCTGGTCTAGACATGAGATAATATTACAAATACATATGAATTTGTTATTTAATATTTTGTAAACGGTTGTATTTCCATAATGAATACATTGATTTGTTTATACCCTTCACCTGACTAGGTCAGATGGGTATATATAAGTTTGTCATTCCGTTTGTAATTTCCACAATTTTCGACTTATAAAAGTATATATATTCCGGATCGGTATGAAAAAAAATTGATTGAACTATGTCCGTCCGTCTAGTTTACAAAACCGACCATTAGTGGACATATGTAATATGTATATCAAACGATTGAAAATGTTTTCGAGAATTATTCTATTAATATCCTGGGAAATTGGTTCATAAGTGGGGCAGATTGTAATAAAAAACAAAAGGTATCTCAAACTTTTTTCTGATTTGGTCTATTTTTTTAAGAATCTATAATATTTGGAGACTAAATTTTTACAACTAGATTTCATTTAATGCCTGAGTTATAGGCAAAAACACATTTTCCGATATTGGGAGCCCCCTATGAGACCTATGGACTGATTGATTACAAATTTTCTTTCTTTAAAAATTGAATACCTATAATTGTCTCATGTGGTTTTTGTTTATAACAAGTCGGGGTATTGTGCGTTTGTGCTGATATTTGTATCATACAGAAAAAATGGTGCTATCAATTTCTGAGTCTGTCTGTCCGGCTAGCTGTCCATGTAAACGTTGTAAACAATCTAAAGGTCGCAACTTTTGGAAATATTTCATTAAAATTTGGTTCTTATTAGTTTGACCTTACGATGAAGCCTGTTGAATTTCGCCACATTCGGTCCAATATTTCAGTTACCTCCTGTGCAAATGTTCTTTCCGGAATGGGCTTAAATGGCCATAAAGGACATAAAAGTCCTAAATATAAAGTGATTTAAACGAAATTTGACACAAGTAAGTCTTATAATAATATAAAAGGATGTGCCAAAATATTTGAGGGTCGTTCCATTATTTCCATAGGTCGCATACAAATCCCCTTTCAAAAAAAAATTCAAAGAAACGTGAGTGTTGTAGTAATAATTGGTCAGATTAAGAGAAATATAAACAAAAATCGATGTTGCAAAAATATGCGAGGGCCAGTTCATATTTTTTGTAGCTACCATATAACCCACCAGAGAAATAATTCATTACTAATTGAATATTTTGTACATTTGACTGTAAATATATACAGTCAAATGTACAAAATAGTTAAAATTTTATCAAATTTTTTTTGACATAAAATTTTATCAAATTTTTTGATATAAAAACAATTAAAAATGTTATAGTCGGCCAAGACCGACTATTTATTACCCTACACCATATTGTAGGTTGAAATGAATAGTATGAAAATTTTTTGAACGGTCCTCGTTCAATTTGCATTTTTTGTTTGTGCTGAAGTGTGCAATAGATTATTATGAAACTAATATTTATGTGAAATTAATTCATTCATATGGGTCCTATATAAGAGTATGTTTTTCTGAAGAGTAATGGACCTATTTTTGTATAATTTCGCATACCGTTTATTGCTTATATTTACCTTAATAATTGAAATGGGGTTGTATGAGAATTTAAAAATAATGGACCGAGCCTCGTATAACTTAAGTACATCATTTTAGAATATCAAAACTTATTTTTACAAAATTTGTTTAAAATTGTTTTATATTTAATAATTTTATGGGCAAAAAATTGCGGTAGAACATTTGTATATTGTATTTCAATAGACATCGTCCAAAATAATATTATGCCAAATTTAATTAAGATATGATTTTGAGTTGAACAGTATACTTAAAAACGGTTTTAGCAATATTTTGGTGTAGAGTATAACAAACCAAACTCATATCAGTTATGATACAACTATTCCAATTTTTCATTGTTAATTTTTAATATATAATCATTATTCCTATAAATTAATAACAACCAAGCAAAAACATAATAACCGGGTTTTTAACATAAAACCGTACTCGAAAACAGTTTTATTTTGAAAAGCCTTTTTTTGAAATGGAAATAATGCATACAAAAAATCGACATTTGTCGAAAACCGGACATGTCATGTTTTAAAACGTTGCCAATAACGATCCATTTGAAAAAAACATTTTTCTTTAACTACAAATTTATAATTAAACATTTCGAAATATCAAATTAAATATTAAATCACATATTAAGATTATATTTCCCTATATTCAATAGAAAAATAAATAATCAATATATTATAATACCTTTAAATCCCATTCTTGTATTATTTATAAGAATAAAGATTAATTGGAATTTAATTTTAATAATTTCACCTGAATTTGAGAATAAATATTTATTTGATTTCACACAAATTGAATCCATATTTAACCATAATTTTGTTATTAAATCCCGTTTTATTTATTCAGAGAAACAAATTAAATATATATATTTTTGCGATTCTCGGTAAATCAATCATTTTTCCTATTTTCTAAATTGTTCTTCCACTTAATATCTCATCATTTGTATCTTTATTATTTTGTATTTTTCTTTCAATTCCTTTCTATTCATCATAAAGAGGAGAAGATGAACAAGAATTTAAACTTTTAAATAAATTTCTGTAATTATTTATTTCTCATTTCAGATTTACTTTGCTTTCTCCAGTTTAATTTTACTAATTTACGTAAAAGATGAATGGGATTATTTGGTGGGTAGAAGTCCCACTCCCAAAGGAGAGACCATAATTGAGAAAGGCGATATAACAGAAAGTATGTTCTTATGTAAACATTATCTCCCTTTTTTCAACTTTTTCTATTTTTTTCCCTTATTTTATATTTTTGTCATAAATTTTATTATTTTATGCTTTTTTTACTCGAAATACTAATATTTATTAATTCTTGCATAAAATGCTGTGATTTTTTATGGTTTATTCTGTTAATAAATGAATATTATTAACATTTTATTATTATTATTGTTTTATTTTTTTATAGCTCAAGTGATGTTTAATATAATAGTATTAATATGTTCTCTGGGTTTGGTGGCTTCATCCATAATAATGTTGTATGGTTTAAAAAAGGTAAGAAGGAATTTATTTATGAAGATTTTTTTTAATATCAACTTTTTTTCTGATAACAAAAATTGGATTTACCTGTGAGTACATGAAATTGTTTGAAATTTAATTAAAATTCAATTCAGTTGAGTAGATGAAATCGGAAAACTCTTAACACACGTTTTTTATTAAAACTCTTAACACAAATATTATTCAATTCTTATACACTTCACCACCATAAGTGGTGAAGAGAGTAATATTAACTCTGTCATTCCGTATATAACGCTAAGAAGGAATTATCATCCTTAAATATATATAGTCTTGCATTAAATCAAAATCTGAATCGATTATGATACGTCCGTCGTTTCGTCTGTCTGCCTGTCTGTATGGTTCTCTGTCTGTCTGTCTGTCTGTCTGTCTGTCTGTCTGTCCGTATGTCTGTTTGTCTATTGATGGCGCTCTCACATCCACAATCATTGACAAAGATCAATAAAATTTGGCCTGAATATTTTTAATTGCTCGAGGAAAACCAGTAAAATCAGTTTAGTGTATTAGAAGACATACCCCGATATCTGAGGCAGCCTCTAATTTCAAGAGAACATCACCCGTAGAATTTTCAATTATAAATCAACAAATTGAAATTAAATTTTACCGTAAGATTAAGCTATTTGTACTTCATATCTGTTCCAAAATAAACAAAATCGGTTCGAAGTTCGAGTCGAAAAAATATTATAGTCAAAAATGTAAGAAATTCATTAAGAAACTGGTCCAACAAAAAGTTGGCTGTTGATAGAAAACCTGGATAATGTAGGATCAATGGTCTGTATGATGTTTCTAAAGCCAGAAAATATAAAGCATTTTCAAAAGAGCTCCCGACACATCAGCCCGTTAGCTAAGTGTTCGGACTATGTGGTGCGAAATGTTAAAGTTAAAAATATATTATTTCTGGATGACGAAGCGTTTCTTCCGGTAGATTTCCCGAAACTTCCAGGTCAAAAGTTTTATGTTGCTCATGCTGGTGGGAATGTTAAAGAAAACTTAGAACATAAAAGCCTTCGCAATTACCCAAAAAGTTTTTTGTATTGCAAGTAATGAGCAGTTACGTCAAAAAAAAAAAAAAAAACAATCATTTGTAACAACGGACTCTAAAATTACCGAAATTTACAACAAGGAATATTATCAGAAAAGGTTGCTTCCATTCATATGGCTTCATAATGTGTTCATGTGTGTGGTATTTATACAAAGAAAGGAAAATACTCCAAACTGCCGAAGCTAAGGCCATTGGAGAGATATTGGACTCTTGTTTAAAGACAATTAAAGAGAACAGAAAAGGTGCCCAAAGATGTGGTAGGTTTTAAACGGAGATGGACTTCTGGTTCAATAATTTTTTTTTTTGACACGTTAAAGATAACTAAATCAAATTTCATATTTTTAAAAATTTTACAAAATTATGGTATCTTTGGCGGTCCAGCTCTATCTCCTGGACATGCAATGTATTTGTGTTCCTTTAAAGAAACTAGAAAACTTATGTTATCGTAAGCTTTTATTAGCAAATTTTCAGTGATAACAAATTTGTAGAACTATTTTCAAAAGAGTGTTTTGAGGTGACTACATGCAGAAAAAAATATGTTTGCGGTAACCATAAACGAGAAGCAACATCCTATTGTTTTTGATATTGTATAATATTGTTACTGTAACTAAAAAATTTATGATTTTGCATTAATAATAAAAGTTATGGTTATCATCAATATAAATATTGTTAACACAACTAAAATTATTCTTATCCCCACCAAAAATATTATCACCACTAAAATTTTTGTTATCGTCACTAAAATTATCATTATCGTCACGAAATATATTTTATTTATATTGTTATTTCAACCAAAAATATTGTTAGTTCAATAAAAAAGTTTATTTATTCGCATTATTTTGTTAATGAATAAAAATATTTTCTTATAAAATATTTATCATGTTTTTCATTTTAAATATAAAAATTTATCAAAATAAAATGAACTCAAAAATTAACATGTTGGTGGTAACAATAAATGTTTGCAACGAACATATTGCGAAATGTCATTTCCCTGCGTGAGTGGTATGGTGGTATAGGGTATTGAAATCTGCCGATTCAATGAAATAAAAGATATTATAACAAAGGAATTTATGGTCAAAGGTCACTCTCTTTTTATCCTCAAATAGTTGTGTGAATTAACAACAAAAACATTTATGTTTTATTATCTTTTCATGGTCTTTTGAACTAAAAAACATATTAAATAATTAACATTCTTATAAAATAATATTTTACAATTAAACATATTAATAAAGATAATAATATTTAGCAACATAATTATAAACATAATTAAGCACTCAAATTAGAACAATTAAATTATGAGTTTTGTTAACTCAACGTTAATATAATTAAGCAGAAATTATAAAAGAATATAATTTTTGTACTTAATAAATTACGGGTACTAAATAAAAAACATATGGCCATGACACAAAACTATTGACCATATTTATACCCTACACCACAGTAGGTGGTTTGGATATTATGCGTTTGTGCTGATGAGTAAAATATTCTGAAAAAATGGCACTACCATCCCATTTAAGTATATCGTTTGACTCAGAATCAGTTTATATTTAGCAATTTTTGAAATATCGCGATGAAATGAAAAGCCTATTGGTTCAATATTTCTGATTCAAATGTTCCTCCCGTAATGTTATGTTTTAAGGTCATTTAAGTCCTCAATATATTTGGCACAAGGAAGTCTTATAATATTCTAAAATGATGTGCTTTAATATGCGATATAAAGATTCCATTATTTCCCAATAAATAAATCAAAAAATTAAATTATACGAGGGTAATTCATTGATTATTCGTAACTGCTATTTATAACCAACATTGTGGTGTAGGGTATTATATAGTCGGGCTTCACCGACTATTTCATCCTTAATTGATTTAGTTTAACAAACAATCGGTTCACAATATTATTTTATTTATTACGAAATGGTTGAGTTTGTGTACGAACTTATACTTAATTCATAATGTGAATATAACTCATACGTGTATGTACTCCAGGGAGAAGGCCACAATAGTCCTAAATATAAAATAAGTGTGATATTCTTAAATAATGAACCAAATTATGGAGGGAACAGTCCATTACCTCTCATAGGTCCCATACAAGCCCCCTCCCAAATATCACTTTAAAGGGCAAAACCTTACATATACCTGTATATTGTAAAAAAAATTTTTCAAAGATAAATATTATCTTAATCTAATGTGACGAAGGTCAGTCCATAATTTCTTCTTACTTCAATTTAACTTGCAGAAAAAATCATTTTAAAAAATTTTAGTATCAAAATTATGTACTGCGCACCTTTTAATAAATCAGGAAAACAAATTTTATGAGGGTTGTTCATAAATTTTTCATTTGGAGCCAAAAATGTGGTGTAGGGTATTGCATAGTCGGTCTTGACCTACTATGAAATTTTTACTTAATATTGTCAGAAGGAGTTTTAAATTTATTCTATGTTTCTTCTCTTGTTCTTCACAAATGAATTTTCAATTTTAAACTCTGAATTAAACAAAATTTAAACTAAAAGTTTTGTTATCCAATAATAATAGAAACAAATTTTGCACAATGGGACTTTCCTTACGTCCCATTTTTATTGAATGTACAATGTAATAAAAGTAAAAGTTTATATCCAGAACTTCTGGTCGATTAAGAAAACAATTCATTTGAATAACAGAGTTCAATTTTAATTTTATTCTGTATCTAATATTTTGTAGATTTTAAACTTTTAATCTTAAGGCTCCGTACATAAATATATTTATTGCCAAAAGTTTTTGAACATTAACCCATTGTATTATTTTTTATAAGATGTTTCTACTTTTATAATAAAAACAAATAAACATAAATTAATGAAAAATATTTACAAATTAAACACATGTTATGTTACTTATATACATACACTGGCTAAGACCTGGTGCAATTTGCTGTCCTTATAAAGTGGGTGGTATCCCTCCCCGTCCGTCCTTGGGAAACTCCAGCTTTAACAGTTCTTTAGATATTCGATAATTAATATTTGCTTTGTGTAAGAGTACCTTTTCCCTTGATCCTGCCCGTCCTATACTGTGTTCAGTAAAACTAATTCTTGAAAAAGTGATTGGGGTCGAATTTGAGAGCTATTGCATTTAGAGTTCTTTAGTTAGTCGATAACAAAAATGTTCTTTGTATGGGGGACACCTCTTCCCATGACCCCATCCGCTCTTCATTCTATATGGTGAAATAGTTGCTTGAAAAATTTATTGGGACCAAATTAAAAAATTCTCACTTTTAATATTCAATAATCAATATTTATCTTGTATGAAGGGGACTACTCGCCCTGGTCCTATCAAAATTTTTTATAGCCTATTTTATTTTCAGGTATACAGTGATCATTCTGTGAAATTTCAGCAAAATCGATCCAGTAGTTTAGCTGTATATAAGACCTAAACAAACAAGTAAACAAACAAACAGACAAACAGATTCATTATATATATAGATATGAACATTCATACATACATGTATGTGTATTTCTATAATATTTCCAAACAACTTTTTACGTAAGAATAACAAAAAAACTAAATTAAATTTTATTCCATTTTTTGGTAAATAAAAATAACAAAATGTATTCACCACGAGATATTTGAGTTGGGTTCAGATGAAAGACATTTGAATAGATTTGAATACAACAAAAAAAACTAAAAGAAAAATAAAAACCACAGAAGGTCAGTCTGAATTTATTGATTGGCGAGTAGATAGAAATTAATGTGGGAAATAAAAAGAAAAATACAATTTAATATAAACAAGTAAGAAGTTATAGTCGATCAAGTCCCTCTATTTAATGCCCTACATCACGTTGTGGTTATCACCCTCGTATAATGGTATTTTTTAATTATGCATAAGGGTGCAGTATATTATAATGGTAATAACATTCATGTGTGATTAGTTCATTCTAAATTTTTTTTCTGTGGACGTTATATGGATGCTAAAAGAAATAATGGAGCGATCCTCGTAAAATGTTTTTCCTATTCTTATTACAATCCTAAAGAATAAGCGGGTTTTAGTCCCTCATATTTGGAAAAGGGGTTGTATGGGACCTATATAAAAATAATGATCCGATCTTCATTTAATTCGGTACATAGTTTTGGAATTCCATAAAATCTTTTAATATTTACGGCTTTTGTGACCTTAAATCTCCATTATAAGAGTTACATTTGTATGGTAGTTAGGTGCCATCACCAGGCATCATCCTTAAACTAAAATAATAACGCATGACAAATTTCATTAAGATATCTTTAAACTACGACCTGTATTTTGCGAATAAGCTTTACATAGACAGCCAACAGACGCATGGGCTGATAAATAAATCAACTCAGTTAATGATTCGGAATCGAACGGTATGCTTTAAAGTGATCGTTACAAACATCTGTACTAACGCATAATACCCCAGCAACCTGTCGTGGTGTAGAGTATAAAAATGCATATCCGTTTATTTAGACATTTACTGACAAGGACATGAACTGGTTCAAAGACTTAAAAAATAGTAGTGAAAGCTGTACTTCCTAGGATTATAATGCTTTAATTTAAAATTAAAATATAATAATATTTTATAGAATATTTTAATTAATATAATTGAAATTAAAGCAAATGGATGATCAGCTGATCAACAAACATGAAGGTAGTTACCTTGATCAGAAATAAAAGCAGGTCGGCTCACCACCGTCCTTTCACATTGCACTATTTTTAGTTGTCTATTACATTTTATACACTTTTTAATTATTATCTAAAACTGACTTTAACCCGGTGCGCTTTGCTGCATTAAAAATTCTCCTCAAACCAAGACCTCGAAAGAAAATTCACAAATTGATGTGTATTAAAAACTGTAGTTAGGACCAAATTCTCGCTGTAGTAGATCTATAGTTATTCGATAATCAATATTTTCTACTTCTCCGCTAATCTTATCGGTCTTACATTTTACAGAATTTACAAAAAATTATCGTTATGATGAATAATCATTTCGTTGGCTGAAATTTAACCTACCTCTCTTCAATTCTACATCCATTTTTGTTATATTTACTACCTGTTTTTGGTTCAGTGTATGTGAAATATAAATAAAGATTTCAATATACATTTGGATTGACATTTTCTTGAATGAATAATTTTTCTTTTCTTTATGTTTAAATGTGTTTTTGAAGAATGTGTTTCATAAAAGTGGAAACACTGAAACATAACCTTATTTATATAAAATGCGTTAAAAATCAATAAAAATGTTAAAATTTATTTTATTTTAGAAAAAAAAATATTTAAATTTCTTGTTTTTTTATAATATTTTTATAGCAGAAAAAGGCTATAAAATATTACCAAAGTCATTCTATATCCATATTTTTTTTCTTTTTAGTGCCTATGGAAAATTTATCACTTATAAAATTATACTTTAATACATAAATATGTATGTATAAGTGTATGTTAAGCTTAATATTTTATATTCCCACAGTTTTAGTAACTACTTATTTGACAAATTAGAATTATGGTTGGGATTACATAAAATTTTATAGGGAAGTAGCAAAGAGCGTTTATTATTACAACCAGTCCAAAAATTGAGCTTAAGATGGTGTTTTATATGAAAAGTATAATTTGCGATTTTTGAACGCAAAATAGAATTATATATGCTTATGCAATTTTTGGATATAATTGTTGAACTTTGGGACCACTGAATATTAAAAAAAAAATCCATGAATATTATTGAGGTATTGTTCAATTGATTTGGAAGAGGCAAATTCTTAGTGAATAATGGAGACGAAGGACAGATCTCAAAAATAGGTCACTACGAATATGCATTATAATTATATAATTTAAATGAAAGTCTGAGAAAATCCGAGTCGATTTAGATATGCTGTCTGTCTGTTGTTAGTGAGCTCACATTCACAATATTATACAGAGCTCAATTAAACTCTGCATTTCTTATTGTCCCGAAAAATCTGCTCAGTAAGCGAAAAACTTTCGTAAAAGTCTGAAAATGATCAAAATCTGTTCAATAGAAAAAAACTTTTACACAAAAATGTAACTAATTTTATGACTCATTGAGGGTTTCTGTGTTAAATATATACAAATGCTTTATATATTGTATGTGTTTACGAGTGTATATGTACACTGTACATGGTATTGAAGATTCGACATAGCCGAATGCAATAATCTTACTTCTTCCGAAATGGTCCAAGCCATTCGCGATTAATTTACTCAAAAATTCGACTTTTGTTAGAAGCTCTCTAAAGTGGGTAATTCGGATATTTTAGAACAAAAAATTGCAATCTGTTCGTGGTTCTTTATTAAAGACTTATTTGTTTATATTATAATTTTATTTTTAGATATAAATGCAAATTCCCTTCACCAATGAAAGTTATAACCGGCAGAAAAACGGTGCTGCCGCCAGTTTAAGTATAACGTTCGAACGTGATTTTTGTGTTAATTTAACGATGTCCCTCCATTTGTCTGGCAGACTGGATTTGGATATTAATTTTGTGAATTAAACGCAGGTCAAAATTTTTTTTATCACGTATCATTATTTTTGCCCAAGGACGGTGTCTATTAATATTGGTGATTATAGGTCCATTATTTCACATAGCCTACATACAAATATTCCATACCGGAGTGGGGTTTTGAGTTCATAAAATCCTAAATATAAAATTATGATCACAAAATTTATCGCTAATTAGGCACAGTCCATAATTTCTTTTTACTTCCATTTAACTCCCTAAAAAAATTCTTTTAAAACGCATTAGTTTTACAAAAATGTTACTATCATATTAACAGCCTCAGAAAACTTAATTATACGAGGCTCGTTTATAGATTTTTCGCAGCTGTCAATATTAAGACCGATATCATGCCTGCTAACTTAAATAGGCTAGAAAATTAAGGGTAAAAATGGGTCAAACATTTAGTTCAGCTTGGATATTCCAGAAACTACAAGCAGCAACTTACATAAGTGTTAGTGTACTTTTATATAGAGATTTATAATGACTATTTATACACAAAATTTCTTTAGTCGCAAATCACAAATTTTGGAGAATCGGTGACTACGTATCTGACCAAGCTCCAAATGAGATACTAATTAAACATCTCTAACGTTTCAAAAGACACAAAACTATTAAGATAATCAAGCTGCTAAAAGTTATGGATTTATTACATGATTCTCATTAAAATTCAATTGCATCTTATTTGGTAAAGTTCTAAAATTGTTCCACTTTTATTGCCAATAAACTGACAAATGACCCTAAAAATATGTGAATTAGGTATTATATTATGTATTTAACTTTTTGCACTGTAGGGATATAAAAACATACATATACACACGAACACACATCTGTAAACTTTGTTACTTTATGTATATAAAACTGTTTATAAATACATATACATGCATTGATATGTATATGAGTAATATTTTTTTGAAATGAAAAATAAATATTGAATGTTTGTTGTTAACACTTCATAATAAAAAAACATAAATACATATCGCCATATTCCAGCAAAAAAAGTTATCTTAATTTCAAAATGGTGAAAAAAGTTTCAGATTATTTAAAGACGACTATATAATATCCTACACCATTTGGCGGAATTCAAAAGGAGACCATAAGAAGTTGTGTTAAAAGAAGTGTTTAAGTTTTGTGTGAATTAAGCTGGGATCAGTCCACAGCATCTTAAAGTTGTATACTTTGGTTTTCTGTTGGAATTTGGTCTATTGGATATCTAAAAACGATCATGTGGTACATGATCGGTTGGGATGTAGTCGTTTACACGGTTGGGATGTAGTCGCTTACCCTTCAAATTTGGCCATCTCGAGTATGTTGATTTTTTTAAAATTTAACAAAACTTCCGCTATGAACTGTGACAAAGAAAGTTCTTGTAAATCTGCATTAAAAGTATTGGATTTTCTCTTATAGTTTCTGGGTTATTCTTGACGAAATAAAGTCCAACTCATGTTTACCTGTTTAAGTTTTTTTGTCTTAATATAGGACCCAATATTTTTTAAACATATGTGCCAGATTTCCTGTAATATTGATTAAAAATTACATCAAAGTTTATTTTAATATCACTTTTTGTGTTACCATCTGCAGTACAGGTAGTATACTTAATAAAATGTATGTAAATATACATATATAACTCATACGCCTAAGAATTCTTTATGGTTTAAATAAAAGTCTGCACACAATAACAACAAAATTAATTTTAATTAATGGTCATCGAATTATGATGAAATTTTTTATCATCAACAGATTTATAATTAAAAAATATAAATAAGGAGTGAGATCGAAAAACTCTATCAATAAAAACGAAACTAAACTTACTGTTTTATGATTATAATTTTTATTTTTTGATTGACAATAATATTCCAATTATAAATAAATATTTTTATAGTTTTAATAACCAGCGATGAGATTTTGATCCTTTTTCGTACACCCTTTAATTAACGTTTTCATAGTACTTCTGTCAATTTGCTCACACTTACGTACATCATTTTGCCCTTCAATTCCATTATAACAAAAACTCAATATCTCTCCATTGGCTTTAGTCCAGCTTGAAGGATTTACCTCTCCAAATTGGCCGTATATAAATACCACGCTTATTTACCAAAGTGATTGAATGTCAAGTCAGGCCAAAAATAAGTGGATAAATTATGAACATCATCCTTGGGTCAAAATAATAATACATGTCAAATTTCATTAAAATATCTTCAAAACTGCGACTTCTATTTTACGAACAAGTTTTATACGGACAGCTAGCCAGCCGGACGGACAGATTGACATACTTCGACTCAGGAATTGATTCTGAATTGAACGGTATTCTTAAAAGTAGTGGTAGGACTATTTTTTCTGCCCATTACAATCATCTGCACAAGCACATAATTGTAAAATAAATTTAATCCCAGATTACTTAAATCTCTATAATATTTAGAGAACCTATTAAATAACAAAATACGTTTTACATATACATTTTAATGTACATCCAACCTACAATAAAAATTTCGTTTTCCGTTTTTTCCCTTCACCACTTCCTTCTAAATAAATATTGTTCCAGAGTGTTTTTTCGTAGTTTAAATGATAAAACAAACTCATAAAATTCAATAAAATATTATACGACTGAAAGAAATGAATGTATGTATGTATGTATGTATGTAGATTGACATAAAAATGTTGTATTAAAAATTTAACGTCATTTTCATTGTTTATTTATGTCTATAAATATGTACATACATATGTGTGTGTAAGTGTGTTAAACATACTAAATATTTCATTCATATAATCTTTTTAGATATTGTAATCATAGAATTCGATTGAAAATAAAATATTTATATCAGAAGTAATTTTTCATAATATTTATAACACTTTTTTCTTAAATAATTTGGAAGCTTATTTTCTGTCAAATTACGTTAAGATCGCTTTATATTTAGAACTGAGCTAAAACTCCCATTCCAGAAGGACATATGTTTGGAAGGTACTTGTAATATTGACAAGAACGTTCAATAGGCAACTTCGTCAAGTAATAATATTTACCAAATTTCATCAAGATATCTCAAAAATTGCGACTTATAGAGTGTTTACAACGTTTGCATGGACAGCCAGCCGGATGGACGTACAGACAGACGGACGGATATCATTAAATAGAATCAGAAAGTTATTCCGATTCGAACGGTTCATATAAAGGTGGGTGTAACATCTTTATATATGTTAAAAACTACAGCACAAACCACCTCAACCACCTACAGTGGTGTAGGGTATAAATATTTAATAAGTTACTATTATTTTCCTAAAGCATTTCTTTATTATATGGACGCCCTTTAACTTATTTTTTAACTCTTGCAACTCCTGCTTATTTTATATTTGACCTTAATATAATCCACAGAAATAAATCTATTATTATGAAGTTTGTCTATAATGTTGTCCTTAACGCAGGACTTTTAAAAATCTCCTAAAATGAATAGTGCATAAGAAAATAGTGATTTTGTTTTAACAAAATAATTTAGAATGTCATATTCGGCTGGCCCGGATTTTAAATACCCCTTCTATTAAAATTATGAAAACATTTTCATGAGCGGAAGGACCGATAAATTACTTACGTTAGGAAAATAGCGTATACAGAATTATAACGCGTTATAAAATTGGTTCGTACTTAATAGTTTTATAGGCTCAGTTTCCGAGAAAAGAACTTATATGAAAGTTATCAAAAAACTCTGAATCGATAGTTGAAAAAAAATATGCTGAGCTTTTCCATATTTAAAAAATCTTATATTTAAGGTTAATGGTCCTCGGACAATCTTAAGTTTAGTCTTATGTACAAATTAATATATATTTCAGAAAATGATCTTTAAAATATGACACACTAATTTTGGTGTGTATGAAAATTTTTCATATTTGACGTTATAACCTGATAACTGTTTATGTGTTTTATGGTCTAATTCTGTTTAAATCCAATTAGTTTTATTGTAAATTAAAAAAAGTTTTTATTCCGAATTTTGTGACGATCTACAAATAGCAAACTGAAGACAACTCTATGAGTTCTATGAGCTTTACTGATATACCGGTTATCTGTAATATTGGGTCAGTCACCACCAACTTCAATAGATTTTATCGATATATCCTTTAAATTTGGACTTGTGGAGAGTTCAAAACAGACAGCCAGCCAAGCAAGACTTTGAGAATGTTTGTGAGCGTTCTATAAATGTGAGCATTCTATAAATGTACAAACGCTTCGTAGATATACATATACATACACATACACTCACAAATGTATACATAAAATAAATGCTTTTCTTAAATTTAACATAGAAACACTAAATTAGTTAAATTTTTTGCTATAAATTTTTCTCTACTAAACCGATTTTGATAATTTTTACAATAATATTGAAGTTCACATAACCTAATATTTATGGCAAAATATTCCAATTTAACGACTTATAATAGACAATTTTATGGAAGTTCATCGCTTGAACTTCGAGAATGAATCATATATCGGTCTTTATCGTTTAATATATTGAACAGATTGCTGATTTAAAATAGGAAATTTCTCAGAACTATAGTGAATACTAAGGCCAAATTTCATTGAGTTCTGTTAATTTTTGAGTATGTGAGCGTGGCAACAACACACGGAATGACAAAGTTACCTGTGTAACGCTTAACTTTGTCACCACACTTGTGGTGGTGGAGGGTATAGAAATTGTTATCATAAAATTTTTTATAATTTATGAGTATAAAAGCCCACCGAGGAAAGTCTATTAATATATAAATTTAAATAATATTTGAAATTTTCTTTTTGACTTCTTTAAAAATTTCATACTTTAATACTTTAAGTTAAAGGCATCATTATATTTGTAAATACTTTTCAAGGTAACATAATCCCTTTTTTGTATGAGATAAAATATTTAATTCATAAATAAATATTTTAAGATCTTTATAAATCTAAAATTAAAAATAGTTATTTCAATTTTGTCGTTTTGTACTTTAAATGAATAATTTATGAATCTTATCATAACAACTGACATTTCATAGTAAAATTTAAGTCTTAAAAACAACAAGATTAACAGTGGGACGGAAATCATTTTATACGAAAAATAATATTTATATAGTTATTACATCTTTTTATATACATCCATTCTTCATCCAACTTGAGGACAGGGTTGGAATCCTTTAAAAAAGTAAATAGCGAGAAAGAAAAAGGAGAGAGAAGAAAAATCAAGGTGGGAACTGATTTATTAAACAAAAAATAAAGAAAATAAAAGAAAGAGAGGAAAGAAAAGGGACAGATCTAGTCGCCCAACATATCCTATTCATGTATATCCGTCAGCCCCAGTTAAAAGTTGTCAGTTATATGACTGCTAAGTCCTCCAGACCATCCAGAAATTGCCCGCCTAACCACTTCATCCTATTCAGCTGGAGTCGAGGACATTTACAAAGTAAATATTTCACCGACTCCAGCTCATCCTCGCAGATCCTACAAATACCCGAATTGCTCGAGTACCATTTCATGTCCAACGCTCCGGTGCGACAGTGTCCAGTTAAGAATTCTGTGGCTCTTCTTAGACACTATATATCAGCGCTCAATAGGAGGTTCGTTCGTGCAGAGTCAATCCTCGACCACAGCGTCGTCGATACTCTACAGTCACTCCTACCCTACCATTTCCGCTGAGCCCTTCTTAAAACCTCGCCCCTTATGACATTAAAGAAGAAACCCAAAGGAGGCCTGACCCTTTCACAATTGCCCGAAGCTCCGAGTGCCGGACCACCTCCAGCTAGTTCATCAGCTATTTGATTGCCGACCACGACATCCTCATATTCCATGGCTAGCTCCGCAGCCTTAATGACTCCCATAATTTCGGCCTGAAATTTGCTACACGAGTTCGTTTTAAAAAGTTATTCCGTGATAGCATTTTACTTTTACTACCAATAACTTTTTTAGAAATTTTGACTGTTATTGGGTCCAAAACTTTTCTTTAACATTCCCTCGACCATCACCAACATAAACTTTTTGCCAAGTTGCGAAAAATCTGTTAGAACATACGTTACGTCGTACGTTATGCAGAAAGAATATTTTCTTAGAAAAATTAACTTCAATTTCCGTGCTCTAGAGGATGCTTATGATTCTACCGAATATTGCATTCTTACTTGTGTTAAATTATTTTTAAATAAATTTTATTTCAATTTAACACTCGTATTTAACATCACAGGAAAACTAAAAATGAACTTTAATAACAAATTTAATTAATAAAGTTTTTTTAAATAGATTTTATATAATTGATTATGCTCCAATTACCAAATATGCAAATTAATTAAATCACAATTATATTTTAGAATAAATTTATTATTATTTTTTATGAAATCAATACGAAATGTAATTGTTTTTAATAAATTTTAATTGATTTATGTATGTGTGAATGTATGTAATAAATACTTACATAAATTTCAAATTAATTAAAATTAGTGCTCAATAAAAAATCATGAACATAATTTAAATTATTTTATTAGAATTTATTTAATTTTTATTTAAATACTAAACAGTACACAGAAAAAATATCTATCAAAATTTTTTAATTATAAAATCAATCAAAAATAATAAATTCAATTATTTTCATTATTGTATTAATCAATCGAATGCTCAATATTATCATTTTCTAAAAATTTTCAAAAAATATTTTTGACAAAAATTATTATTAGTTTGTTTCTGTATGTCGAACGAAAGTTTTTGTTCGCTTTCTAAGCGAATTCTGAAAATTGTTTTTGTTTTTTTATTATTTTCTAAATTATCTACTAAATTTCATAAAAAAATGACAAAAACTTGAAAATTTCCAAATTTGGTATTACTTAAATTTCTGAAAACGTAACAAATGACGTAAGTATATGCGAGTGAAAGTTTCGTAGTTAGAGAAATTTAATTTTACACGAATTCGAGTGACTGGCTTTCGTTCGCTTGAGTTTTCGTTCGACATAGAGAAACAGGCTAAATATTTTCATTATTGAATACATAAATGTGGTGACAGGAGCAATTTCAATAAATTAAATAATCATTTCAAATATATATTTTTTAATTTTATACAAAATGTTCCATTAGAGAACTTTTTATTTTGTCTGTGTAGATAAAACATTTTACAAAACAAAATCAAAATGTCACCGAGGAGAAATCAGAAAAGAGTTATTGTATGCTGGTATACTTCAATACCCTCCACCACAATTGAATGTAAGTAAATACGTTATGTTTCACACACACAAAGGTAAATTATAAATAAACGTTTTTCTTAAATATAAAACGGAACACTTAATGGGTCATAAAATTAATAATATTTTTCGCTATAACTTTTTTTGATAATAAAGTACATATAACTTTATGTTATGGCAAATATCGGTCTATATCTTCTAATATACTAAATTGATTTTTACTTTAAAAAAGTAAACTGACAGTAAAAGTACCAAAACTTTTTTGAAATTCGAAATATTTCAGAAAAAAAATTAAAAATTATAATTTTGGATCTTTTTTGGCAACAAATGTTAATGAGTGAAACTCTTATAACATTTAAAATTCACAAAAATATTTAAAATATAAGTTTCGTACTTTTTAGATATTCGAATGTTGGAGGGGTAAAAAAGTAACTGTATTTGGTACTTTTTCTTAATTTTTATACCATCCACCACCACAAGTGGTGAAGAGGGTATATTAACATTTTCCGAGTGTAACGCTTACAAGAAAATCGACAAATTATTAAATTATATGTACTTCATTAGCTTTTCAAAAATAATCAAAATCGGTTCAGAAGTAAAAAAAATATAGCCAAATTTTATGACTCATTAAGTATTTCTGTGTTATATTTAAGAAAAACCTTTATATCTTGTAAACGTTTTGTGAATGTATGCATGAGTGTATATGTACGACACATAACGTATATACTGCACATGAATGTGTGGTGGAGATCATTGAAGATTCATCAAAGTCGGATATAGCATTCTTAATTGCTCTTGAGCAAGTCACCTTCGTAAAACATGTCACTTATTATGTTTAATATCAATCAAATGAAAATATAGTCATTCTAATTTGAGTGAGTGAACAACAAAAGTACGCCGGTTCTATTGAACCGACTTTGATAATTTTTTGTTTGATAATGAAGTACATATATTACGGCGAAATTTCATTAATATGTCGATTTATAATTGACAATTTCATGAAAGATCTTCATGATCTTCTATGTTCAATAGAGGTTGCTACAGATATCGGTTCAGTATTTAAATATGCTAAATCGTTTTTGTTGGTTTTAAGTAGTTGACTTCTCAGGACTGTGACAAATTCTCACCTCCAATTTTATTGAGCTCTGTCTATTATTGTGGATGTGAGCGTGCCACAAACAGAGAAATAGACGGAAATAGCTTAATCGATTCCGATTTTGATTTAATGCAAGAATATATATATATTCATTATAGTATCTGAGATGATTCCCTCTTAGAGTTACTAATGGAATGACAAAGTTAACATACCCTACTCTTCATTGGTTGTTGTGATGGAGGGTATAAAAAAGTCAAATAAATTAAAAAAATTAATGAAAAAAGTGTGTAAGAATGTTTCGATCTAACTCCTTACATATCACAAAAGGGATAGAGACAATGTGAGGTTATTATGTGGTACTTTTCAGACCTTCTAAAACGTACTATTTGTGAGCTTATTATGTGTTACTTTTTCTTCTAAAGGTACTATTTGGGTTTTCCATAATAATCAACAAAAACTGGGGGCAAGCGGGCGAAATACTAATTATAAAAGATCATATTAATTTTGTTCTTTGTTCTGATTTTTATTGAATAAAAAAGTATTGAAACTCTTTGTTTTTTATTTGTAGTTAATTGCGAATGATATACAATTATAAAAAGAACTTTAATTAATAAAACTCTTGAATATTTCTTTTATTCACCAGAACAAATACAGTTTTTGTTTTGTTAAGACAATAATTTTTTTTTTTTTAATTTTGTTCATTTTCAGGATAAAAGAGAATTTTTATTGCCATGGATACTGTTGATGATTGGTGATGTATGTGTGGAACTATTTTATGCCATTTATTTTATATTCAGTAAACGAGCAAATTTTGAACCCATCGTTGGTTTCATATTTACAATTGATTTATTTATTGTTTGTTTAAATGTAAGTAAAAATAAATAAAAGTAAAATAATGGAAAAAAATAATAAGAATTATTTACTATTAGCTTTTATCCGGTGCGCTTTGCTGCACAAATATATCAGATCTCGAAAAAAATTTCACAAATGGTGATGCGTATTAAAAAAAAAATATCCAATAAAATCATTTCATAAGCAACAAAATTTTAAAATTCTACACGCAGAGAAAAAATATGTTTGGAAATTTGAAATGTTGTCATCATATAATTTTATTTTAATTGACTAATTTGTTATTTATAAATAATGGGAATATTAATTCAAATATATATTATTTTCCAAGTTAACACAAATTATAATATTTTATCTTAATAACAATAGTTTTTTTTTTTTTTTTTTTTAACAGACTATTCAAAAACAATAAAATTATGATCAGTCAAACATATTTCCAAACATATTGCAACCATAATATTATTTTATTTAATATAAATAATTTTATTACACCAACGAAATTGTAAGATGAGTTCAACAATTAACATGTTGGTAATAATAAGAAATGTTTGCCACAAATATATCAGTGTTTGCGATGAGCATATTGCGAAATAACATTTCTCTGCGTGTAGGTGAAATAGTTCTTTAGATATGGCTCTCCTTTATTTCTTTGTATGATCACGTCTATGTTTTTCACCACATCAATTCCTTAGGAATGGAATTGGAACATTTTGTCTAGTAAAACAATTCCAAGGAAAAGTAACTGAGATAAAATTTTCATACTCTCACTTCAATAGTTCTTTAGAAATCCGATAATTAATATTTGCTTTGTATGTGTGCTAATTCTCCCCATTATCCTTGCCATCCTACATATTGTCCACTAAAACAGTTTCTTGAGAAAGTGATTGGAAAAATATTTGAAAATTTTCGCAATAGTAGATCTCTAGATATTCGATAATATTTGGAGGGAGGCTACCTCCCCCATGTGATCATATACTATATTTTGTCCTCTGAAACTGTTTCTTGAGAAAGTGATTAGGAAGTATTTCTTAAGATATTCAATTATCAATATTTGCTTTGAAGGTATGCAACCTCTCTCCCAAGTTCGATTAGTTCTATATTTTGCCCAGAAACAGATACTTAAGAAAGTGGTTGGGACCAAATTTCTTGAATTCTTGCTGTTTTAGTTTTTTAAATATTCCGTAATCAATATATGATTTGTACGGGAGGAACCCTTTCCCCTGGTCCAATCTTTCTTATATATTTTTCAGTACAAAACATCATTGAGCATATGAAGAGGACCAAAATTGAGAAATCCCGCTGATATAGCTCCAAAGATATTCGATTACCAACATTATTTTTGTATGGGGGTAACCCTCCCCCTGCTCCTATCATAATTTCAGTCTATAAGTTCCAAACAGTCTATAAGTTCCAAACAAACAGACAAATACAGATTCTTTTATATATGTAAAGAAAATATAAATATAGATAAATAATTGATTTATTATTTTGTTAAAGATTTATTGTTCTTTAGTCTATATAATATTTTTTATCTCTTTTTATTTCATTTTTCTTCTTTGTCAGACTTATTGTTTACTCTGTGTCATATCACAGTATCAGGAATATAAAGAGATACAAAATCGTACAAATCAACAAAGGAATGTTAGTAATTGTAATAAAACGTCTATTTATTAATAATAATAATAATAATAATAATAATAATAATAATAATAATAATAATAATAATAATGTTAAAATAAAAAATAATAAATGAAACTAAAATTAAGCTGGATTTTGTTTGAAAACAAAAACAAAAATCAAATTTATCAAAATTTTATTTCATACAGTTCATTGTCTTAACTGATGCAGCAACGGCAGCAGCAGCAACATCAGTCACAGAGAAACCAATTTTATTGAAAACGTGTCAATTACATCATTCCACAACAAATTTCGTTCTAACCACCAATACCACCACCTCTCATCATCCTCAACAACATAATTATCATCATCTTCGTCAATGTTTAACAATTTCTCCCATTCCCGAAGAAGATCTTACGGAAACGCATCTGTAGCATATGAAGAAAAGAAATTTATTATTTTCTTTAAGAATCTGAAATTGTAAATTTTTTTATGTAAATTGAATCTGTAGTTTAAGTGTAAAATATTCATTCAATATTCACGTTATTGGAATTGTTTTAAATTCTTATGTAAATAAAAAAGAAAAGAAAAAATATTATTTACTCGAATAAAATAAGAAATTAAAAAATCTGTTTGTATTTTATTTATAAAACAAGATAAAAATATTTAAGTTGGTCACATCCGACTGCGTTATATCGTACGCCACATTGTTGGCAGCTACGAAAAATTTAAGTCCGACTAACTAAAATTTAAGTGAAATTTATTTATTATCTTTCCTTTTTCCTTTTCAAGGCAATATCGGAGCTAAAAGAAATGATGGACCGACCCTCGTATAATTTTGAACATCGATTTTAGTTTAGATTTATCTTAATTTGTCCAGTTGTTATTACAATACCAACGCATATGTGAGATCTATGAGCTTCAAGGTGGTATTCAAAAGATGGATTTTATGAGGCCTACGAGAAGTACATTTAAAATTAGAAAACTGTAATACAAATTTTGGTTGAAATTTGTTAAAATTGCTTTATATTTAGAACTTTTATGATCTAAAAATTTAATTCCGGGAGTACATTTGTATGGAAACTTCCTGAAATATTTAACCAAATATGACCAATTTCAATAGGCATAAGGACGAAGCCAAAAAAAAACATGTATCAAATGTCATCTACACCCATCCGAACAGATGAACGGACGAACATAAAAAACAACAAATAAGAAGTTATACACGGTCAAGCCCGACTATTTAATACATTATACCACGTTGTTGGTTACATATAGTAGCTAACAAAAATTAATGAACCACCCTCGCATAAAGTATTTTTAATTTATGTTTAAGTGTACAGTACATTATACTGGTACCAACTTCCATGTGGGATTACTAAGTTCTAAAAGGTTCTTTTTCTGTGGGCGTTACATGGGAGCTAGAAGAAATTATGGACCGACCATCGTAAAATTTCGCACATTAAATTTTTACTTATATTTGGCTTGATTTTACAAATTCTTATTACAATACCAGCGCATTTGTGGCATTTAAGCTCTTCAAAGTGATATTTGAAGGGGAGTTGTATGGGACCTATGGGAAATAATGGACCGGTACTCATATAACCGTTTTAGAATATTATAAAACTAATTTGTGTCAAATTACATCAAAATTGCTTTGTATTTAGGACTTTGTGACCTTAAATACCTTTTCTGGGATGAATATTTTTATGGGGGTTTGGTGAAATAATGGGCCCATCATCACCAATTTCAATATGCTTCGTCCTTGGGGCAAAATAATGATACATGCAATCTTTAAAACTGTGGCCTGCATTTTGAATAAAAGTTTTACATGGACAGCCAGACGAACGTTAGGACATCATTAAATCGATTAAAAAAGTGATTCTGAGTCGAACAGTATACTTTAAGGTAATATTTTTTCCCCCATGAAACTGACTTGCAAAAGTGTGGGGAAGTTAGAATCAGTGAATAATACATAATTTCCATAAATCTGAAACTAGAGAATTTGAGAGAAAACCTGGTTCAGGTAGAATGAATGGTCCACATGTTGTTTCAAAAGCAAAAAAAGAACATCCGGTAGGAAAGCAGGACTATTTGGTACCAAAAAATAAAGCTAATGCAGGTTTAAAAACACAGAAGGCTCACAAAGTTCCTGACAAGAACGCTGCTAAAAATTTAAAGATCAAAAACAGAGCAAGGAAATTTAGGTCAAGTTTACTAAAAAGTATTCTTGCTGCATAATGTATGACGAAACGTATGTTCTGGCAGATTGTTCGCAAGTTTGTGGTCAGTGTTGCTAATGCTGGAGAAAATGTTGAAGTAAAATTGAATGCCCAAAATCAGTTTAAAACTGCGCTGAACTAAGACCGGTGGAGAGATATCGGGCTCTTGTTAAAAAAGAATTGATTAGCCCAAAAAAGGTGTCCAAACGTCCATTTAAGATCAACCACACGTTACTCAAAACGTGAGAAATCTCCATAAAAACGTTACTGGATTTCCGAAAAGGATCCATAATTGCATACCAAGTCATTAAAATTATATTTTTTTTGTAAACATATGTGTATATTAATAATTTTTCGATCTCACTCTTTACACAATTTATCATCAATAAGAAATGTGAAAAATACAGAAAATATGGTTGTTGTTTCTGTTTATCGTTTATTCCAACAATTGCATATCACACATGAGAATTTTGACTTTAAATATTTACAAGGTTCAGTTGCACCAGAGCTAAATTATTATTTTTTTTTTTTTGAAAAAAACCTCACTCGTGGAAATTTCTCACGGTAAACATATTTTCGAGTTGATTTGAAAGAGTATAATCCCATTTTTTGTTAGGGGCGTAGTTGGTGACCCTCCAAAATTGACATTCCCGATTATGATAATTTTTTCAATCATACATATTTAAAAAAACTATGGGTAAAAATAAAAAAAAAATACAAAATTTCATTAGAAAATATTTTATAGTTTCAATGTTAAAAAATTCTTTCCAAAGCATCTTGGAAACACGATACATCCTAGAAATCATTTCTTTTCAATTTAGTCCCAGTTACATATAGATGAAGCGATTGGGATGTTAATGAAAAATGGGCTTTTAAAACACACACCGCTCAAAGAACGTATTAATAATCGTTCTTTGAGCGGAATATAATTTTCAGCCGATACACAGTGGTCCCAAAACGCTTTTTTCGGAAATAATTCGGTAACTATTAAATTTTGTTTACGATATTTGACATGGAGATTTTTGAGGTATTTTTGGATTGATTAGGGGAAGGGTATGTTTCAAATGGGTCCTGATGTATGGAAGTTAATTTTAAAAATTGGTCAACTATTTTTAAAAAAATAGTCAAAATTGTATTATTTGATTGAGAAACATTTTACATTTTTACCTTTGTCCCTTACAATTTTCTACATGTGAAATATATATTAGTTTAAGAGATATTTAGAACAAAGTAGAATTTTATTCCATATTTTGGAAGGTTTTTTTATACGTCAAATCTCTTATTACGGCAGCTTGGAAAGTTTACTGAAAAAAGTGATTTTTTTTAACAAGTTTCCCCGGATTGAAATTTCAATGATTGGGAATACAAAATAGGAATAGTTTATAGTCCTACACTAAGGACATGTTTGTCCATGTTATATTGAAATTCCGTAATAATATCTTGATAATGATAGAATGATACCGAAAATGAACATTAATGGATTTATGACAAATTTATTAAATTTATTATTATTTATTATGTACATGTTATTATTTAGTATACTTCAACGATACTAAATACTTATATTTAGTATTTTTTGCACCCCAATAGAGGCCACCAAGTCCAAAGACTATTGTGTGTAAAATATTTTTTCAATCAAATCATAAATAAAAATTTTAAATTTTTTAGAGAATCGTCATACTCGAGATGACCAACTTTGGAGATCCACTTCACGACCCCAGGAACTACTAGAAACCTGACCTTCTCCATATCAATTTAAAAACACTTCAAGAATATTCGTGTTAAATTTTGTTAAAAAATATTCAATAGTTCCAAAGTTACAGAATTAATTCTAAAGAAGTGTTTTTGGACCACTGTGCAACATAAAATTGTTAACCGAAACTTGATAAAAATCTGCCACAACATACGTTTCCTCATCCATTCTGAAGCAAGAATATAGTGATATTACAGTTAGAAATGTTTATTATGGAAATACAAATTTTATGTTTGATTAATATTTTAATTAAAAACTAATAATATGACAAAATTGTTTATATAATCAAAACCTAATAAAAACAATGTGATTAGAATCATTTTCCAACTACTTACATAAGTTTTCTCTATACAAGACCTTGAGGTATTTCGAAAGTGAACGTTCGATAATGATGAATCAGAATGTTCTTGCTTATTCCATATAACAGGAAATTTAACGATACAACTTTTATCTCAAAAAATATATATACAATTTCTTTGGAAGTCCCTTCCGTTTTCCAATTTAAGATAAGATTGATGTTTTATCTCAAAAAAATAACATAAAAAAGTTCCCCCGATAAAATGACTTAAAAAGGCAAAAAAAAAATCTATAAAATCTCAAATAAGAAACATAAACAATTATTTGTTTAAAAATTGTGCTACAATTCACATATTAACGTTTAAAAACTTATAACAAACGAAAAATGTGTTTTTTAAATAAAAAATTCTGGCTGATTTCCTTCATTGTGATTTTGGGCCAAATAATAACTTCAAAAGCAGAAACTTATGATGAATGTGAAGATGTAGATCCCGAAACTTATGTGCCAAGTTCAGAAAGTTGTTCATCTTATATATTTTGTAATGGCGAAGATTCAGTGCTCTATGAATGTGATGAGGGAGAATATTATGATCGAGAAAGTGAATCATGTGATGCTAAAGAAAATGTAGTATGTCCACTTGATGAAAATGGCGATGGTGATGGCGATGGAGAGGGTGGTGATGGTGAGAATGGAGATGGTAATGATGGTGAAAATCCTGAAGAAACTACCACTGTTGCCACAACTACCACCGCTACTACCACAACAACACTTGAAACCACTGCCACAACACCAGCTGAAATTTTTGATATACCACCTGTTGTGAAAGATTCTTGTCCTGCTACCGATGATCCTAATCAAATTGTTTATGTTTCAAGCAATAATTCATGTTCGGATTATTATGTTTGCTATCATGGTCATCCATTGGAAATGCATTGTACAGATCATTTACATTTTAATACGCTGACAGGAAAATGTGACTTCCCAGAAAACTCAAATTGTAAGGTAAATTGAATTAGATGAAAAATCGAAAGGTATTTAAGAGTGAATTGCATTAAAAAGGCCTTTTGTTATAAAGTATGACACCAAAATTGTCTACAATTAATTCGTGTTTCAGTGAGGATCTGAATCGATCAAAACAAAGGGTCAAAGGCTCTGTTCAAAGTTTTGAGACTAAAGCTCTCTATTCATTATTTTCAAATAGTTGTTAATTTCAAAACATTTATAAAGTGAAGCGTAGTCCACTAAGGGCATTTTGAATCGATCGAAATATATGATCGTCAGATGTATATTTTTTGTAGAGTTCAAGTATCATTTCCGACATAAAAAATCGCATACCGCTTCGATTACTTCATTTCAAATAGGAACTAATTCCATTGCTTTTGAGAGTATTCCAGTGCTTTTAAGCTAAAGGAAATCAATTGTCTTACAATTGCCACCTATAAAACAAGTTTTTCTCCTTTTTAAGGCAAAATTTCCTTTAGTAATAATACCATCTCTTCATTTGCAAATTTCACACATTCGACTGATCTAAATTTTTAAAACACAACAAATGTCTTTCACAAGTTTTTTGAGACCTTAAGTTTCTAACAACAATCGATACCTTCCAGAAATTATATTGATTGCTGTTATATCCGCCATACCATGTTTGTTATCGCAGACACAAACCTTATTCATATATTGTCTAAAATGTTAAAATTTAATTTTATTTTCTATCTAAAGCACTCGCGGGCATTGAAATGCCCAGTCTGTAATGCAGGTCTCTAAGCAAATTGTTGGGCAAGAAAATTAGTCAAAGTTGTTAGTCTTTCGGCCACACTATCAAAATAATTAAGTATCAAAGAATTAACTTTCAGGCATAAATGTCTGTGGAACATCTATAATATAACAGAAGTTCTATCAGAAAATCTCCATAAAAACTGGATCAAAGAAATGTCAAGCATTAAGGCCGAAACGTTAATGGGATTCTCACACTCAATATGATGTTGTTGTAACAACTTCGCTATTATTGGAGTTTTGTCCCCGGGGCAATAACTACGACTGACACATCTGTTGTTGAGTTGACAATCTGTGACTGAATTTGGTTCATTACGGAAAGGAGATTAAAATGTTGTTGATTTCCAGTCGATACAACTGTAAATAAGTTGATAATCATTGTCCGATTGGTAGTCAGTTCGTTGCAGAACAGATACTGTTGGTAACACTTAACATCGTGTGTTATGGTTGGGCCACTTTTTTTACATTTAATATGATTTGATCGTTCTTTATTTAACCCTCCAACACCACAAGTAGTTTTGTGGGTATATTAACTTTGTCAATCCGTGTGTTACGCTAAGAAGGAATCATCTTAGACCCCATAGTGTATATATATTCTTGTATCAAATTCTCAGTCGATTTAGATATGTCCTTTTGTCTAGCTGCTTGTCTGTCCGTCTGTTTTTCTGTCCATCTGTCTGTCTTTTGTTGGCATGCTCACATCCACAATAATTGACAGAGATCAATGAAATTTGGCTTGTGTATTTGTTGTAGTCCTATTGAATATCATTATCACACCAAACACTATCAAAATCGATTCAGTAAAACAAGAAGGTTATAGCCAAAAATATAACTAATTTTATGACTTATTAAGTGTTCCTGTGTTGTGGTGGAGTGTATTGAAGATTCAGCATGGCCGAATATAGCATTCTTACTTCTTCTTTAATCTATTATTCTATATAACGCACCATGAATTTGCCAAATACGAAACCAAAAAATATGTTGAGTTGGACAAAAATCGTATAGATAACATCGTTACATAACTCAAATATATATACAAAAACAATTTTTTATACCCCATTCACTTTAGGCCTTTTGTAAATTATAACACGTCTTAATTTACATATTTACAAACATTTTCACAAAATTTCTTCTCTTTTAGATTTCGAATCAACCTCCTTCGGCAACAAATAAATGTTTACCACATGTCACCGATTTCTTTCCACATCCACAAAAATGCAATTATTTCTTTTATTGTATTAAAGGGTATCAAACTCTACAGCAGTGTCCATTTTATTATGGTTGGGATATTGAAAGGCGAACGTGCGTTCATATGGCCCATGCCAAATGCTATCAAAATACCCATTAGTTCAGACGGTCATACATACATTCATACATTTCAACTGACATGACAGTCAATCACTCAACCATTTGTTTACCTTTCATTCAAGCATAAACAACCATCATTTCAGAAACTCAGAACTTTTAAGGAATTTATTTAAAATTGGAAAAATAACTTTTTTGTTTTTTTAATTTTCTCGATAAAAAAGCAATAAATTCTTTTTATCTGTAAATTCCTTAAAAATGCTGAAATAAAATTCATAAAAAATGTTGCTCTTTTTTATTGTAGAACTTAAGAAAAAAAGATATTAAATGAATAAAATAAAAAATATAAATTAAATATTGTTGTTTTTATGGCAAAATTCAAAAAAAAAATAACTTTAAAAATCAATTTAGAATTACTTTCATATTTTTACACCCTCCACCACCACAAGTGTTAATGAAAGTATATTAACTTTGTTATTCGGTGTGTAACGCTAAGAAGCAATTATCTCAGACCCCATAATGTATTATATATATATATATATATTATTCCTGCATTAAATCAAAATCTGGGTCGAGTTAGGTATGTCCGTCTGCCTGACTGTCGGTTGTTGGCAGGCTCACATCCACAATAACTGACGGAGCTCAATGAAATTTGTTCTTAGTATTTATTATAGTTCTGAAAAGTCTCCTTTTTTAAAACCAGCAAAATTGGTTCAGTACATTAAAAGACATAGATCGATGACTGAGGCCAAAAATATAACAGATTTCATGACTCATTAAGTGTTCCGTGTTATACTTAAGAAAGACTTCTACACATTTGTAAGTGTATGTGTGAGTTTGTATGTATGAAACATAACGTATTGACTTCAAACGCATTTGTGGTGGAGGGTTTTGAAGATTCGGCATAACCGAATATATCACTCATACTTCTTTAAAGATGTCACTTGTTTCTTTAATATTTTTCTTCTACAAAAATTTTTATCAATTTAAAGTAAAAATTTTATTGAAATTTAAGTTTTCGTATTTAATTTACTAAATGACATTTACTTGTCAACAGATTGTGTTTAACAATATGTTACAGCTTGTGTACAAAAATTGACATGATTCTGTCAAATAGATATGAGTCACATTCATACATACGTACATACACATGTATACACATAAATGCTGAACATGTTTAATGGTGCAAGAATAAGAATATAAAACACTTAAATGTATTTGTAATGTAAAATACGTAAGTAAACGTAATAAATACACAACTATTTTAGTTGACAACGGAAAAACAATTTAGGAATTGGGACAAAATAATATTAAATTATGTCAATATAAAGAAATTTGTCAATATAAACAGCTATAAATAAAGCTATTTTTATATTGAAACGTGCCACAGTGGTTCCAAAACGGTATTTATACCCTCCATCACCATAAGTTGTGAAGAGGGTATATAAATTTTGTCATTCTGTATGTAACGGTAAAAATCCAAGACCCAAAAAGTATATATAATATTAAATCAAAGCTATGTCCATCTGTCTGTCCGTTTGTCTGTCTGTCGGTCTGACAATCTGTCTGTTAATCAATCCGTTTGTCAGTCTCTCTGTCTGTCTGTCTGTCTGTCTGTCTATAAGTCTGTCAGTTTGAAACATTCGCACGCCTAGAATTTCTGTTTAAATTTATAAATTGTTAAAATTTTTTGTTGTTGTCCTATGCAGTTTCCTATTTCAAACCAGCTATATTGGTCCATTTGCACAGTTATACACCAATATCTGGGACAACTTCAAAATTTCGAAATAGATCTTTTATAATGTCATCAACGAAAGTGATTGGATTTTGAGAGAATTTAACCACAACATACATCTATACAAATTTCTTCTTCTTACAAAATCATCAAATTTAGAGCTTTAGAAAAAAGTTATAGACTGAAATATGCAAAATTTAAAACATCCCAAAAAGTTCCGAAATTAGTCACATATCTTTATTTTGATATAAAAATCAACCATAAAAACTAAATTGCACTTTAGCCCTTATTTGACCTAGCACACATATGAGGCCTCTTCCCGGAATATGGTTTTAAACTTCAACTCTTAAATCAAGATCAATTCTTTTGAAATTCGGCACAATTATTTTTGTAACCGTCTTTAAGATATGTTAATACTTTTTCAAATATGGTTCCATGTTATGCTATATCTCCCATATAGATTAATATAGACCCATTTTATTAAAATTGCCATATACGGTCATTACCCGGAAAACGGGTTTTAAACTTATAAAACTCTTAAATATGAACCATTTTTTTTAAACGTCACTATTAAATTTCAAACAGTCTTTATTATTTGATGAATATCGGTCCGTTTTTGGTTATAGGTTTCATTTTATTTAGTTTATCTACCAAATTTGACCAATTTCTTTTCTCACACAAATACATAAGAGGTGGAGAGTATTTAAATTTGGGCACAGCCGAATGTAGCACTTTTTCTTCTTGTTGAAATAAAATCACATTCTGAGGTGTTTTTGAGCAGATTCCTATCTTGGCAAAGTCGTACACGGTAACCTTATAAATTTGGACACCTCCTTGTAAATCTCTATAAAAAGTATGCTTTTATATGTAGGGTATCTCTAAAAGTGTTTCATAAATAACGGATAAAGCCTATAACCAGACAATTTATATAACTATTGGCATGGAATACTAGTATCACCCTCACAAATTTCAGAGAAATTCAGCTGAATGTGCTGAATTTCTCTGAAACTGCTATTTTGCGATAATAGATAAATATTATAGGCAACGCAATTTGGGGATAGATCACAGGCATTTCAATATGAATTAGTGACAATTATTTAAATTTTCTGATCCATGGACATGTTTATATATATAATAAAAAAATTGAAAAAATTTGAAACTCAGCTGAGGCTGAGTTGATAACCTGGCTGTTGTTAGTCGGTTCGTTACAGAAATTTTGATTCAGTACCGTTATATGTCTCAATTTTGAAATTTGGATAAAAAAAACATAAATTCAAAAATTCATAAAATTTTTTCCAATAAAATTGTTTTGGAACCACTGTGATGTGCAGCATGTATCACAAATGAAATGAGAGTGATGAGTACTTTATTGCAACAATAAATATTTCATTTCATATAAAGAAAAAAACTGAAAAAGTTAACTTTGATATATTTTGTACATAAGTTAATAATATTGTTTCGAACAATATGGTTTTATTAAGGGTAAATATCTGTCATTATAATTCACTATTCGATGATCTATAGTGGTTTCCACGACTCAAGGGAAATGACATTCATACAAAAAGTAGTTTCCTAGGCAGTCGAAAAAGTTGGAAGGTAGAAATTGGGTTCATAAGTTGATGATAGTGATATTATCGTTGGAAGTCACTTCATAAGCCATTTTCTTATGTTTTGGGTTACACAAAAAATAATGAAATTGGGTAGCAATATATATAGGAAGAAGATGGGCGTTGAAATTCGTTTCTTTGTCGAAATGATGAATTCAACACCAATAAAAAATAACCAAGAAGCAGGCAAAATCAGAAGGGCTTTTTATTTTTGATGCGCTATTGAAAGCGATTCAGACTATCACAGGGAATCTGTAAAATTTATTTGTTTGTGGTTGCAATAATTACAGATTATAGACCAGTCTATAATACAAATGTAAAGTAATGCTATGTAATGACCCTCGTGGAATCTGTTTTTATTATTGTGATTTTTTCAAATTTTATTAACAATTCCGAAAATGGGGAATGGACCGATCCTCACAAAATTTGGTAGGACGTTTTTTGATTGTATAAATTTTAAACGTACGAAATACTACCATAATGCTTATGTTTTTAATAAATTTGAACTGATATTCCGACGTAGTTCTGTATGGGAATTGTGACCATTGGTGGACCGATGTTCTTAAAATAAAATGTGGCGTCAGGATTTGGACTAATACCAAAATTAATTGTGCAAATATTATATCTGAGTTTATTAGCTTAAAACTCCATTTCTGCAGGACATTTATATGGGATTTCAGTAGATTTCGTTCTGGACACAAAATTATAATATATTTGCTTTTACCCAGTGCGCTTTACTCCATATTAGTTCTTCTCAGTCCTAGATTCCGAAAAAATTAAATACATTAATAAATTCTTTAAGAATATGATTGATACTTAATTTAATAACTTCAACATGTGGGGTTGCTTGTCCCCCTGTTCCTATTCTTCCTTAATATCACTTTAGTAGCTCTTTAGAAGTTCTTTCTTCTCCCCCCAATCCTATCTATCCTTTAGTTTGTCCAGTTAAACTCCTCCTTGGGGAAATAATTAGGATTAAATTTTAAAACTATCGCTTTTATAGCTCTATAGATATTAACACAATCAAAAGGACCATGTAAATTATACATTCAAGGGTCATAGAAATTTTGGAATCGATGTAGATAGAGTTTCAAGTATACAAAAAATTTATTTTCTACTGTTCAGAAAACACTTGAAAATATATAAAACGATCCAGACTTTTATATCTAAATCGGTTTCAAAAATTGCCATAATTTTTGGGCATGTGAGGGATGTTAAAGATTCGGTACCCCCAAACAGTTTCTCTCTACAAAAATAACTTCTATTTTATGTTCCCAATATCCAGAAATAAGTACTTAACTACATTTCTTATTATAGAAAGAGAGATAAAAAGTAAGTTCATTAGCATTATTACAAGAACATGTAAAACTACTTGAATTTAAAAAATAATGTTAACATTAAGTTGCATTTAAATAAATTAACTTTAATTTATTCACATTTCCCTATAAATAGATCTGCAATAAACGGCCTTGTGTTTAAAAGTGCCAACAGCACATTCAATTTTAAATTTTAGCGGTATTTCGAAATAAAAAGAAAGAAGGCGATAATTTCAAATGAAAAAATGCCGCTAAGTAAGTGAAATAAAAATTGTGAAAATAAATCTAAAACTGATCTAATAAAGTATTTTATACATCCCTCAAACAGTTGTACGAATAAGTGTTGTATTACTTTTAATGATGACTTTATCAGAAGGTCTAACGGTACCACAACTTTGTAAAGATAGAAATTTTGGTTATAAAATATCAGATCCCGAAGATTGTCATAATTTCTATATCTGTTTAGGAGCTTTGGGAGAATTTAACTTGGATTGTGGTTCTGGTCATCGTTTTGATGAAAGTCAACAGAAATGTGTCAGAGGTAAATGTCCTCCTTGTTTAGGTACAACGGCTTCAAAAGCCGCAACGATTCCAGTTATTATTTTGCCATCAAAACAAAATCTGACGAAACCTATTTATGTCTTATTAACTGAAAATAAACTCAAGGAGATGATGTTGAATTTCAAGGATGTTGATAATTCTATAACTGCATCAGAAATTGATAAATTAATTGAAAATCAAACTTTAATTGATTTAATTAAAAAATTGTCATTGAAACCAACGAAAGAAAGAGAAAAACTATTATTAACAGGTAGAATAACGAATTTTGATATGTTGATGGATAAATTGGATACAAGTATAATAATTGAAAATACTGAAACGACTAAAAGGGAAACAACAATTTCTAATTTAGAAACAGCAGTTGTTTCACCGGAGGTAACAACAATTTCCACCACTGAAGCTTCTCCAACAACTACAACTGAAGAGAGCAAAATGTCAGATATTTCGACTGAATCGATTTTCGATTTATTAAATTTGGATACGGAATATTTCCAGGAATCGGAATCAACAACATCGACAGAAAGTCCTACAACCACAGATACACCTACTTCAACTGAATCGCCTTACCAAACCACACAATTTCCAACAGAAGCTGAAGCATTGAATGGAAAAGCAGCATATTGGACAACAGAAGAAACAATAATTGAATTATCAACAACAAAGGAAACAACCACTCAAGCAACAACTGAATTAATAACTATAGAAGCAACTGAAAAAGCAACAGTTCTTTTACCTGAGCTGACAATTTTCACCACAGTTTTACCGTCAACTACAACTGAAATGGGCACAATATCAGATACTACGACTGAATCAATTTTTGATTTATTTAGTTCGAATGGGAAATATTTACCGGAATCGGATACATCTACAACAATTGAATCGCCTAACCAAACCACACAATTGGCAACTAAAGCTGAAGCAATGGCTGGAATTGCAGCATATTTTTTGACAGAAGAAACAATAACTGAATTGTCGACAACAGAGGAAACAACAACTCAAGCAACAAATATTCAAAGTGTTACCGAATTAACGAATGAGCGAACTACAGAAGTAACCGACGTAAAAACAACTTTTCAAACTACTACGGTAGCAACTACTGAGCAAACGACTACTCAAGCTATTAGCGAATTAACCGTACGCACAACTGACGCAACAACAACTTTACCAACTACGACAGATCAAACAACTACCCAAGAAACTACACAACTTAATGAGGAAATTACAGATTCTACTTATGAGACAACTACTGATTACACAACTACCGATGCCACAACAACTGCACAATACACGTCTGATGAAACAATAGCACCAGTTTCAACTGACGAACCAACAAATGAACCAACCATAACGCATATAACTACAGACGCCACAACAACTATACAATCCACTACCGAGGCAACAACTGTACAATTAACGACTGAAGCAATAAATACACAAGATTCTACCGAAGTAACTAAGAAAACTTCAGATTCAACTGACGAACCAACCACTACGCACATAACTACAGACGCCACAACAACTGTACAATTCACGACTGAAGCAACAACTGTACAATCGACGGCTGAAGCAACAACTACAGCAGATTCTACTGAAGTAACTAAGAAAACTTCAGATTCAACTGACGAACCAACCACTACAGACGCCACAACAACTGTACAATCCACGACTGAAGCAACAACAGTACAATCGACGACTGAAGCAACAACTACAGCAGATTCTACCGAAGTAACTAAGAAAACTACATATTCATCTGACGAACCAACCACTACAGATGCCACAACAACTGTACAATCCACGACTGAAGCAACAACTGTACAACTGACGACTGAAGCAACAACTACAGCAGATTCTACCGAAGTAACTAAGAAAACTACTGATTCAACTGACAAATCAACAACTGAACCAACCACTACGCAGACAACTTTTCAAACCACAACTGAAATAACGAAAGAAGCTTCCGGTACAACTTATGAACCAACAACTCAACAACCCTCTACTGAAGCAACAACCACTGAAACTTCATATTCAACTGAAGAACCAACAACATCAGTTGCAACAAGTGAACCAGCAACAATAGCACAAACAACTACTGAAACCACTGTTTCAACTGACCAACCAACAATTACAGAAACAACTACTAAATCATCTACGAGAACAACAAACAATCCAACAACTGTAAAACCTACAGCTGAACCAACTCCAGAATCTACAACAACATATACAACTACCGCAAACTCAAATTCAACTGAACAACCAACAACTATACTTCCAACAACTGAACCAACCACAAAGCAAACAACAACAGACAATCCAACAACTATACTTCCAACAACTGAACCAACCACCGAACAATCAACTACTGAATTATCTTCTACAACAACTGACAATCCAACTTCTGTAAAACCTACAGCTGAACCAACAACTATACTTCCAACAACTGCACCAACCACAAAGCAAACAACAACAGACAATCCAACAACTATACTTCCAACAACTGAACCAACCACCGAACAATCAACTACTGAATTATCTTCTACAACAACTGACAATCCAACTACTGTAAAACCTACAGCTGAACCATCGACGGAGCCTACAACAACTACCGCAACCTCAAATTCGACTGAACAACCAACAACGAAGCCTACAACTGAACCAACTGCTACAACAACGACAACAACAAATTGTAAACCAACTTCTACAACAACAACAACTTGTAAACCAACTACTACTACAACAAAAACTTGTAAAACAACTACTACAACATTCACAACAGTAACTTGTAAACCAATTACTACAACAACTTGTAAACCAACCAATACAACCACACAAACTACCAAAGAAAACGCTAAACGTGAAAACAATTCCATTTGTTCTAATCATAAAGATGGTTATTTTGTCCGACATCCAGAAAATTGTAAGAATTATTATAGTTGTTTTAGACGTAAGGCTTATCTTCAAACATGTCCTGGCAGTTTCTACTTCGATGAGAAATTACAAATGTGTAATTATGCCAACTTAGTCCAATGCCATGGGGTACATAACAAACCACAAACACAATCACCCATGTCTAGTCCTTATCGGAAACCCTCGACAGTGATAAGACAACAACTAACGGATAAAAAATCTAAAATTCCCAATAAAATGGGTGATTGTAAATTCCTTAAGAGCGGCACTTTCCTGAGAGATTCCAACAATTGTAACAAATATTATGTTTGCTTAAATGGTTATGCTGTTGCTCTGTATTGTCCTCGTGGTCAATATTTCGATATTGATGGTTTGGTTTGCAATTTTAAAGCTCTAGTGAAAAATTGCCCCAACTAAATGACTTTAACTGTAAATAATAGAATTTTATTTATTTAAAAAATATGTAAAATTTTATTTATAAATAAATGAAATTGTAAAAAAATTATTAATTTTAAATGATGCAAAAATAGTGGCGATTATTCATAAATAAGTGATAATTTTCGTAGGAATGAGATTTATATTGGGACATATAAAAAGTTGTGTTCTGCTGTGCCGAATCTTGAATGCACATCACTGCTTACATTGTGGAAACATTTCACGAGATTTTGCGAAATATTGGAACATGTTATTAAAAATTCACTATAAATGTTTATATAACCTCATCATAACTTGTGGTGGTGAAGGGTATGAAAGGCATATATTGTTTGGGTTAAATTTGGCTTTAATAAAAAACATTTATTGGGAAGTTTTCAATCTCACTTTTATAGCAAAGAATTTGAAAAATTTGGAGTGGATATTGATATATGAATGTTACATTTACTTTCCCATAAACTTGGGAAGAAATCATATGCTCATTAAACTACTTTTCTGGAAAATAAATTAAAATTTTCTGAAAAATAATTTAAATTATTAAAATTATTACGAATCAAACAAAATTTTATCTAAAATTAAAAAAAAACTGTATTTTATTTTTATGTCTTAATAAACCGTCACGTTTTTTAAATAATGTTTTCATGCATCATGTGTTTTAATTTATATATTTTGAATCCACCACATGATAAATTCTCACAGATTTATAATCATTCTGAGAATAAAAAAATTATTCACAAGAAAAATATCACGTTTTATGAACTGATTAATGAGTCACATTAATGCTCAAAATATTTTTCATTTTCATTTTCATATGTGAAATAATAAATACTTAAGTACAAAAGATGAAAATATAATTAATTTCTACTCACTCTGCCACCTGAACTTAGGTAGATACAGTTTGTCAAGGAAATGTTGGCACATAAAAAAGTTGAATAATTAAGTTTAATCGTTATAATTCTTAGATTTAGCTCTTTTTGAACTAAAAAAGCTCATTCCGGTGGGAATATTCGTGTTAGTGTTAGGGATCGTCCTTGGACCAAAATAATTTAAAACTAGAAAAAATGATAAAGTCGATCAAGCCTGACTATTTAATATCATACACCACATTGTTGAGTGTAAATATCTGATATGTGATATTTATGCGTTTAAAGGAAATTATTTCTGTAGGGTTATATGGGCATAAAAAAATATGTACCGACTTTGTTTTGGCTTATATTTATCTTAATGTATTAGTGATACTTATGAGTTTGAAAATGATATTTGAAAGGTTGATTGTAAGCGACCTTTAAGAAAAAATAATCCTTGTATAATTTGGCATTTATAATATTTTACGACTTAGTTTTGCAAAATTTGGTTAAAATTTTTTAACATTTAGGAATTTTATGGGCTAAAAACCATTCCGGGGAACATTTGTATGGGATCTAAAAGCAAAAAATGGACTGATCATAATAACGTCCTTGGAAAACATAATAGTACGTGCCAAATTTCCTTCAGATATTTTCTGCAACCTGTACTTTGGTACAAGCTTTACATGGACAACCAGCCGGTCGGACGAACATTCTTAAATAGACTCAAGAAGAGATTCTGAGTCGAACGGTGTACTAAAAAGTGTGGTAGGACTATTTTTTCTACCCGTTACAAACCTCTGCACAGTGTAGGGAATAAAAAGTTTTTTTTTTGTTTTAATTGCGACCCTTGTTCACAAGTTTTACATGGGATGTCAACCATCCAGAGGAGCTAGAAACTTGTGCATTTCCAGAACACTCCACAAGTTCCTTAAATATAAAATATATTCAACGGTTATAAAGTTATGCAACAATATTTAAAGCCATATTGATATTGATGTTCACTTCATACAACACAGCAGCACATATTTGTATGGAAAATGAGAAAATTTTTGGGGTGCTGGGCAAGCTTCAGTTAATTTTTGTAGGGTGATGTACAGTTTTTATATAAGTAATTAGTAAGTAATTAGTTTCATTTAAAAGGTAATTATTTGAGAAATAATTATTGTACGTAATAAACTATTTAAGTTTAATATCTTAAATAAATTTGTAAAAAATTCAAGAATGTTAATTTTCGGTTCACTCCCGAAAAAAAATTTATATTTGACATTAAATAAATTCTATAAGAATTAAGATTATTTTTGTGATTTTTATATAAAACTGAAAAAGTTGTCCTCAATGCAAGATTATAAAACTATTCCGATATATCTGGAACTGAGGAGAATTTTTGTACAGCAAAGCGCACCGGTAAAAACTTGTTAACATTTAAGGAATTCATTGAGACAATCAAATATGATTTGGTTTAACTGAATAAAATATTAATTATTATTAAATATTTAATAAAATATTCGTAAAATTTACTTTATCACAAATTTTGTCAAATATGTCATTTCTACTCTCTGTGACAATATCACGATAAACGATAACCTGTTGATTATAACTTCATTATTTTTATTTATTACATTTTTAGAAATAATAATAAAAAATGAATAATATTTTGCACTTTTTATTGTGAAGACATTTAAATGTTTTATATAAATTCAGAAACATTAAACACATTCAACCATTAAATGGCAAATTTCTTACCTGAATCATTTTATGGAGTTTTCTTCATCTTCTCTTCTTCCATTAATATTTCGCACAAAAAGAAATTCAATGTATGTGTTATCATTAAAATGTTTACCGTTGAGAATACATATACAATTTGTTCAAATGTATACAAATGTACATATATTGGTGTGTAGATATGTCTTATTGTTAAGGTTACAGGAAACGGATGTGTATTTTTATTGTGCAAACTTGAATTTTTATTTTTTTTATACCCACCAACATCACAAGTGGTGAAGAGGGTTTATAAACTTTGTCATTTCGTATGTAACGCTAAAAGGAAAATATCTTAGACCTCATAATGTCGATTTAGCGATGTCCGTCTGTCTATGCGTCTGTCTGTTGTTTGCACACTTACATCCACAATAATTGAAAGATCTCAATAAAATTTGACCTGAGTATTTGTTATAGTTCTAAAAAGTTTCTTATTTGAAGCTAGCAAAATCCGTTTAGCATATTCAAAAATAGACAACCTCTAAGTCAAAGCAAAAAACATTCGTAAAATTTTCAACTATAAATAGAGAAATTAAAATGTAATTTTTGCTATATATATTATAGTTTTGACTCATTAAGTATTCCATTTTATATTTAAGAAAAACTTTTTATATTGTATACGTATGTATGTACGACACATAACGAATTTACTACACAAGTATTTGTGTTGGTGGGTATTGAATATGCATTCTAAGTTGTTAATGTTCTTTTTCCAAAATCACACAAAAACAAAACTACATTTAATAAATGTTTACAATGACATTAAAACAAGAAAGAATAAAAACGCTTCAAAAAAGGTGGGTTACAAGAAAAGTTTTGTAAATGTATCATCACCTCACGTAGTAGGTGTAAAACCGAAGTATTAACTCTAAGAAATTCTAAAAATGACGTTGATTTTTAGGTAACATAATATTATTTGTAGAAATTGAATTAATTGTTTTTTTAGAGAAATAAAATATTATTTTTCAAACAAAATTTTTTTAAAGAAAAGTAAATGAAAAACTATTGAAAAAGTTAAAGTCAGTCAATATTAAATATATACAAAAGAAGGAGCCAATGCAAAAACCTAGGAAATACGCTAAGAAGGGACAGTTTTACAGTCGGACTTCCTTCGTATCAACAGACGCGAAGACTCTCGAGCCTTATCGTCTACATCAGCTAAACTGTCATCTCATAGCGGCTCGTCAGCATCATGGATTCCGTAAAATGCAGAGTACAACGACATCAGTAAAAGTCGCACATGGTTTGAACCAGCAAAGACCATACAAACGTACGATCCTTATGGCACTGTCTTAAACCTTTGACAATGCCTGCTATTCTCATATATGCTACAGTTCTCTTTACCGAATAACTTCAAGATATATATCATGAATTATTTAAGTGCCGTCAGTCATTCATTGAGTTTCATAACCATAGATCAAAACCACGTCGAGTAAAACAAGAAGTTCCATACAGTTGCGTCCTGTCACCACTCTTGTTTAATTTATACCTCTCAGAATTCCCCAAGTCTCCACAAAAGGTTGTAGGATAACGTATGGATACGATAGATCCATAGATTTTATAACATATATGGTTTGTTAAATGGTTTTCTCACCGAAAAGAAGTAAAATAAAGAGCAAAACTATTGGGAAAAAAGGCCCTCAAAGATCTAGCTGTAGTGATTGCGGTATTAATAAGAAACCTTATTTGCTACTTATGTAATGATTACATAATGATTGCCTTCGTTAAGTTACCGTATGAATGTCGTACTTGGAGGCCATCCACCTCCCATTGCAGACATTGAACATAATCAGCCGAGTTTTACAAAAGTAGTTATAAAACAAATACCAAATCATATTGATCTTATATCGATCGTGTCGTCCCAAAAATATATCCAGCATGTGGCCATGATACATGACATTTGTTTAACTGCCTAGCTAATCTTACCACTCACCACATTATTGTTCTTGTACTATTCAAGAGCTTGTATGCTATAATGACAGGATGCCAACTCAGGCAAAACAAGGTGGACATATTAAGAAGTCTGATTTGAATTTTGGTATTTATAGAGCTCATTGTAAAAAAATAGTTGGCTTCTCTTGTTGTTTTTGGGAAATTTTGAAAGCTTTTGGCTCTTAAAATTTTCTTCAACATTCTTTCGAGCATCAACAACATAAAATTTGTGTCCAAGAATTTGCGAAAATCTGCCATAAGATATTTTTCATCATCAATTATGCAGCAAAATATTTTTTGAAAATGTGAATACAATTTCTGTGCTCTGTTTTTGGCCCCTAAATTTATAGCATCATATTCCTGTCATGAACTTTTTCAGTTTTGTATGTTTTTAAACCTGTTTTAACATTTTGTACAAAAAAGTCAGATCACTGAGATAACCGGTCTGCTTTCCTACCGGTTGTGTTGGGAACTTTTTTGAAAATACTTTCTATTTTTTTGACTTTAGAAACATCATGAAAACCAGGCCTTCTACCTGAACCAGATTTTCTAACAACGGACAACTTCTTCCGGTACTGTTTAACAACATTGGAAACAGTTTGACGCAGACCTTTGACTGCTTGATTATTTTTTTGTAGGACCAAATTGAGTTTTGTTTAATCAGATGAAGTAACATGTTTTACAAAGGTGACTTGATCTTACGAAAGTTCAAATAATACATTGTGTTAAAAGTTTTAATGAAAAACTTGTGTAAAGATTTTTTATCTCACTCTTTAATATTATATTCCATGGAAACAAAAAAATTCTACATTTTTAATTAATTTTTGTCATCAAATAACATTCCATCAACTTTTTCTTAACATTTGAATTTTGTATAAATTTAAACTTTGATTTATCTCTCAATCCACTGTCTGTTGCTCTCTAATCTTAAACTGTGAAAGTAATCAATAATTGACCACAAATATTTAAAAGTTCAATGAGCTGTTAAATGGTTTACAAAATATTTTTCATTTTAATTTTAATCACATCAGCACCTTTAACTTTTTTCACAATTTATTATGGAAAAAAAGGAAAAATATTTTTTTAGTTTAGACGAAAACAAAAACAAATAACTAAAATTTTATTTGGAATTAATTCACAAACTTGTATTTATTGCCCTCGTATATACACATACACATATCAAGTAAATATATGTGTACATAAATACAGTTATTATTATATTATATAAACAAACATATACATATAAAAACAATAAAAATGTCTCCATATAATTTATGTATATTTATAGACGAATACAATGGAAAGCAAAATATTTATAAATAAATCTGTGCAAAGTTTTTTAAGGAAATTTTGATGTGAAATTGAATTTAAAAACTCTCATTCTCATTTGAAATCTCACTAATTTTATTAAATATTTTTTTTCTTACGGAGAATATGTTGCACAATTTTCAGCCCGTACTGTATTAAAGTCATAAATCGTAGAAACATGCCAGCATAGAGTGTCATGTTTTATTTTGGCAAGTATGTGTGTATGTGCTCCTTATAAAACAAGTAAAAACAACAATTCAACTGTATAAACAATTTTAAGGACTTAAGTTTTGCCTTCAGTATTAATACTCGACAATATGTCATCTTAGTTAAACCAACCAGACAAACTATTCAACGATTTTCTTTTTATTTTCACCAAGAAAGAAAAACAAAAATAATATAAAATATATTTTAATTTAATCTATTCGACTGAGACGAATCTTTAACACCCTACTTGTTACTGATGTAGAGTGTTTAATGATCGCCTCAGTGGAATATATGAAATTAAAATACCAAAACAAAAAAAAAACTGAAAGAAAACCATGTCCAACATTTTACTTTGGTATAAATATCTCTTAAACTCCCACACACTTAAGCGTATTTTTCTAGAGAATTATAAAGCTGAGAATGATTTTTTATTTTAAAAACCATTGAGGTTATTCCCCGATCCACTAAGAACTTGCGTCAAATAATATTCAGTTCAATGTAAAAAATAACCTTTTTTAAAAAAGTGCTTTCCCTTATTTTCAAGCAAGTAATGAGATCGAAAAATTCTTAACATACATATATATTAACAAAATCTTTAAATTTTACAGTTTTAATTTCTTAACTTAATTGAAGTTTTTATTAAACAAATCTTTTTATAATTTCAATCACTTGCAATGAAGTTTTGAATCTTTTTCAGTAAACCTCCCCTTAACGTTTTTATAATGCTTTTTTAACTTTGCTCGAACCATCTCCATTTAAAATTTACCACACCCTTGAAAGAGCGCAGAACTCTTTAGTTCTCTTTAAACATGAGCCCAATATCCCTCCACTGCACTTAGCTCCGGGCGATTGTAAATATTACATTGTTGTTCTTAAACTATTTACGCGTTTGTTAATCATAGTGGCAGGATGCCAAGTCAGGCCATTTATAAATGGACGTATCATGAAGTTATGAATGGAAGCAGACTTTTCGTAAATGTTGCATGATGTAAATTTCGGTGTCCATAGAGCCCGTTGTAACAAATTATTGGTTTCTTTTGTCACATGTTTGGCTTCTTTTCATGGTTTCGTCATCCATTATGCTGCAAGAATGTTCCTTTTAGAAATCTTGACCTCAGTTTCCACGCTCTGTTTTTGGCATCTAGCACTGATATAACCAGGCTGCTTTCCCACCTGATGAGTTAAAGTTCTTCTGGTTCCCATTTTTTGACTTTGAACAAATGTGGACTATTCCTTTTACGTGAACCAGGATTTCTAGTAACGGGCAAGTTCTATCGGTTCCATTTTTAACTACTTTTTTAGATCAAGTTGTGTTTTGTTGAAAATATTTAACAATTTTAGTACGAAGTTTTTTCTATGTGGGTTGGTAAATGGTTATCTCAACTTGAAATTTTCACCAGCGAAGTCAACTGCAACACTCTTCACCACCTGGACGAAAAAGATGAATATTAATTTAGGCACCATGTTCGATGGAGTGCAAATTCGGACAGTTAACTACCAAACAATTTTGGGAGTTATATTGAATTCTTCAGTACATGCTACTGCAATCACACACAAAATGCGAAGTAGAAATAAAGCCTTCAAAGCATTAACCGGCAGTGCTTGAAGTACGGATAAAGAAATCTTATTGGCTATATAACAAACGATTTGCGGCCAGTGGCAAATTATGTTGTTCCAGTGTGGACACCACCGCTAAGCGAAACGCAGTGGAAAAATATCCAAAGCTTCCAAAATTCAGCCTTAAGAACCACAACGGTCTGTATTCAAATATTTTTAATTCACCATCTACATGAGGCAACGAAGATCCTTCCAATAAAGGAACATAATGAAAGTCTAGGATGTCATCGGTGAAAACATGACATATGATCAAGATCCTTAGGATCAAAATTCGTATGTGGCAGCTTTGAACATCATTCACAGCGACGCTTCAAATTTCGCGGTTTCAAGTTACCGTATGAATGTCGTGGTTGGAGACCACCCACCACACATTACAGGCAATAAACAGATTTTGCTGTGTTCAACAAGATTAGTCCTAGCACAACTGAGATCGGGATGGTGCAGTACGCTCAATATTTTTTGATAACGTACTGACCGTGCCGTCCTAAACCTATGTCCTGAATGTGGTCAAGTACCACGTGATACACGACATTTATTCTACTGCAAGTCCAATCCAACCTCACTCAGTCCTGATAATCTATGGAGCCAACCAACCGAGGTTGCCAGATTACTTGGCCTGAAGTTGAATAACAACAAGAACCAAAATCGATAAATGTACTTATGCTTTCCAGCTGCTACAACAACAATTGACAGAACTCAATGAAATTTGACCTGAATGTTAGTTATAGTTCTAAGAAGTTTCTTATTTCAAACTAACAAAATGAATGAAAATTTGCCCTTAAGATTGAGCTAAATGTACCTTATTACCATTCCAAAATCGGTTCAGTAGAAAAAAGTTATACCTAAACATTTAATTAATTTTATGACTCATTAATGGTTCCATATTATATTTAAGGAAAATTTGTATATATTGCATACTTCTGTGAGTGTATGTGTGCGTGTGTTCTTGCGGGAGGGTATTGAAGATTCAGCATAGCTGAATATAACATTCTTTTTTTGTAATTGTTTGACGGAATGACAAACCTAATTTACCCTCATCTACCAATAGTGTTGGTAAAGGATATAATAAAATGAAAATGATTTTAAAAGGCTTGTTGTTTTGTTATCCTTAAAAATAATATATTTTTCCTTTTTTACTTTATTTACTCACCAAAACTGTTAAGTAATATTGAATATCATGAGTACGAGGACAACACTGTCAAGAGTTGTATGATTAAGTGTTCGATATGAGAAACAAATAAAAAGGAAACATAAGGGCACCAGTTATCGATAACAAAAAATCATGTAACATTGAGTATGAACTGGGTTATAAAGGAGTTAATAAATCATCAAGATATTTTTAACAAAATTTTGTAAATTATGCATTTTTTGCAAAAAAAAAGTTATGAACAATTATGGAAAAATTTTTACAAATATTTAATATCGTATTTTATTAAAATTCTATCTGGAGTAGAGTGTTATGAAGTTGTTATATATTTATGTTTAAAATTTATTCTTTTATTTTTTATAGGATTTTATTCCTATAAAAAAGAAAAAAATATTTTTTAATTAATGCGATTTTCCTCGTATTTATGCTCATTAAGTATGAGTTATCAATTAATTTTATTTTTAATCAAAATGCTCTGTAGCTTTTTTTATGATTTAATACTGTTTAAAAGCTTTTTGAAAAAAAATAATAATAATAATGTAAAACAAAGTCTGTGTAACGACTTTAAGCCTAATAATTATAACATACACTTTAACAGTATCAGATTTTGTAAGATAAATAACTTTCAAAAAGAGTTAATGAGCTCCTACAAGATGCTTCCGGCAGTAATTATAAAAAGTGATTTTAAGTGATGAGTGTCATTGGCACCTACACCCCCAAAGGTATTTCAGGTATCTCCCATACAAATACCCTCCCGGAATGAGGTTTAGAGCATATGAAAGTCATAAATATAAAGTGATTCAAACGAAATTATACAGAAATAGAAAAGTGTTATGACATTCTAAAACGATGTGCCAAATTATGTGAGGGTCGGTCTATTGCTTCTTATAGGTCCCATACCAGCCCCCTTCCAAATATAATTTTGATGAATATAAATCTCACATATACGTTGGTATTGTAAAAATAATTGGTCAAATTAAGATTAGTAAAAATAAAAAGCGATATACAGAATTATATTTTAAATTTCCTCCAGCTTACAAAAATTTTTACAAACGCATAAATTTCACAAACGTTAGTTTCACAATGATCATGTGCAGGAGATTAAGAATAAATAACACTTTCTTTACTTCCATTTATAACCAACATAGTGGTATAGGGTATTACAAAGTAGGGAGAAGGATATTTGTCTAGTTGGTTCTGGGGTCGTTAAGTGGATCTCCTTGCGATGGCGATTAATTAACAATTCAAAAAAAAAAATTTTAATTATGATTCGATTGAAAAAATACTTTGCACACATAGAGAACTTATAATTCTATATAATGATCCAATTTTGTACATTTTTCTTAATTTATTGAACTTCTCTATTCTATAACAATCATATTTTTATACCCTACACCATAATAAGTGTTAGGGGAATTATGCCTTTGTGCTGATATTTGTAACATAAAAAATGGTGTTTCATTCGGCTTAGAATCTCTATCCGAGTCGATTTAACGATGTCCATCCATCTGTACTTTTTCGTCCTGCTGGATGTCCACTTAAACGTTGAGAACACTTTTTAGGTAATTATTTTTCAGATCGCTTTTTTAATTTTAAAAATATCTTAATTAAATGTGGTCTAAAAAAATTTATCAGTGTAAATATACATGCCAAATTTCAATAATTCGGTCAACAAAATACCTTACCGCCCATATAGATCCACTTCCGAAAATCACTTTATCACATGCTTTCTCATAATGATGTGCTACTGGTACATGTTTGTAATACAAATTGTACAGAATCTACACAGTATTTGAGATTTTGGAACCCAAAATGAACTCAACAATTTTTTTTATTTTTTTTTTTATTTTTTTTTTTAATTTGAATATTCGAAAGCGACCAAATTTGAATGTCTATCACTCATATAACTTCAGCCCGTTCATATTTCATGAAAATACCTAAAGAAAGTCCATGTAAAATTTTATTACAAAATTATTAAAAAGAAAAATTATTTGGAACCGCTGTTGATCGGTTTATAAATAACCGTAGTCATATGATCTGTATGATCATAAAATCACTTTAAACTTCCAATAGAGTTTGTGAGCAGACCTTTGCACTGAGTTCATCAGATTTGATCATTAAATAAATGTTACCACCTTCTTTGGAAAAATATACCACAAAAGCAATTTTTGATAGTTTCAAATACAGACTAACAAAACTTTTTAATAAATACTTATTATAGCAATATTATTTTGATAACATCGGATATCACCTATATAAAGCTCACTAAATATAACAAGAGTAAAAATACTATAATGGATACATATAAGCGTTTTTTTATTTTTAATGAATTTATAAAGTCAATATACAAAATTTCTTTCGTCTTAACTCATAAATCATAAACCCAAGGCGGCCAAACTTGAAGGACACCTGAGTATGCCCATGCTTTTTCTCCTTTAAATCGTCTTCAAAATACCTCAACTCTAACCATGTAAATTTCATTAAGATATTTATAACGGTTCAAAAATTAGAGAATTTACAGTATTAAAAAAATTCATTGAATCGCAATATCGCACTATACGTATGAGTAATTTTAATAAATTATGTCAAGTATACGTTTAGAGTACTAATTAAGTAATCAAAAATTCATTTTGAACGAAGCATCGAATGTTACAAATTTAATAAAAGCGATTTATAAACTTGGGAGATAAGCTGTTAGAGGGTAATTAATATACTGTAATAATATACAATCCAGTTCCGCTTTCACTCAAACTAGAACAACTTTATTCACAATCCAGTTCCGCTTTTCACTCATAACGTAGTAACAACTTTATTCAACTTTATTCAAATCAAATCATTTTAATTAAATTATAACATCTCTAAGACCTTTTTTTTGGGTTTAAAAGGATGATATGTTTATGTTTAAAGTTTAAATCATATCCTTTATTTGTATGAGTATAAATTTGTTTGTTTGTTTGTGTTTGTCCTTTTTTCTAATTGAATCTAAATTGAACAAATAATATTTCTTTTCTTTCATTTTTATAGATAACACAAAATATTTGTACCATTTTGTTTTAAATAAAATTGAATAGAGTAGAATTACATATTAAGATTCCTTCCTTCCATCTTTTTTTCCTTAGTTTATTGGCTTTCGCAACAATAGAGAGATTATAAGTTATATTTTTTTGGCTGTAATTTTTTGGGTTCCATTTTTCTTTGGTTTATTACTTTTCAGTTTATATTTTTTTCTAAGAACATAAATCTTCTACAGATTCGGCTTGTAAAAGTATACGATGTTCACTTTTCTTTTTGGGTATTTTGTTTTGCCACGTCTATTTGCAACACCATCTTCTTCATCCATCATACGTAGTATGTGGTCTAAAAAGAAAATAAAGGAAAAAGAAGAAGAAAATATAAAATGAAATGTTAAAAGCAAAAGCGTACAAAAAAGCAATTAAATTTCAATTAAATCATTTGTTGTTTAAAGTGTTTACAATAATTCTTCTATACACATATATACATACGTACATTTGTATGTGTGCATATATTTTTATTTATTCTTTAACAAAGTATTCCTTTTAAGTTCTTAAAAGGTTTTAGTTTTTAAGTTTTATTAAAGTAACATTCACTTTCATACTCAAATATCAGCATGAAGTATTAAATTTTCTTTATAGTGAGTTTTCGTTAAAAACACTTAAAATCACATGGTTTAAGTAGTTTTTAAAGTTGTAACTGTATTTAGCATTAACATGACGCATTTAATGCATTAAAATCAGAGACTTGAGAAAGAAATCATATCTAGTGAAGTATTTTTGCAAGGTTTTGTTTATGATTAAATTGCTCATTTGTTGCAAGGAAGTCATAAGTCAAAAACTCAAGTTTGGTTAATTTTCCCACCATCACAAATCTTGGTTTTTTCAACTATAATCGATAAATTATTTAACAAGCCCTCATCTTGATCTTTTCCGCTATATATAAGTGTTCGTTTACAAAAATTTGTGAGTTAACACATTTTATACTAAACACAACTAATGTTAATAAAAAAATAAGATTTTTAGTCAAAAAATCTTAATTTTAAACAAAAATTTTAAAATTTTGCCTTAAAGATGAAATAACTCTTTACATAGAAAGTTTCGGTTTAAACTTTGTATTCAAAAACTCTACAGGTCTACGTACAGACCCCCAGAAATTTGATCTAATAAAAATTTGAATTTTTAGAACCCCCAACGCCTGAATCAGAATGCAGTTTTGAAAGCATTTTCAACTTTGTTTTATTTAGAGTTTTAAGTTAGTGGACCAAATATAAAGAGTGAGATTTTTAACCCAAGTTTTTTTTTATAAAAACCTTTAATCTAATCCGGTACATAGAATGGTCCAAGCCAAAAAAATGAAAGCATTTTCAAAAGAGCTCCCAACACATCCGGTAGAAAATCAGTCCGGTCAGTTACCGTCAGTTTAGTAATTTCGTTCTTATTAACACCTAAGATCCCAATTTTCCTAAAACATGAGGTAGATTCCCTATGAAATTAAAAAAAAAAAACTTTGATGTTTTTGTTTTGCGGAACTGACAGAAATTTACACAGAATGATCCCCATAAACCCAAAAGTAACAAAGGCTATAAAAAATTTGGATAGGACCAGGGGGAGAGGTACCCCCATACAAAACAAATATAAATTATCGAATATCTAAAAACCCGCTAAACCAAGAATCAAGGAACTATTTGCAATACAAAATGTGGGGTGGACAGGATCGGGGCAAATTTTGATTATCGAAAGAACCATAATAGCGAGAACTTTCAAATTTCAATCTATTTTTCATGCAACTTGACAAAATGTAGAACGGATAGGATCAAGGGGAGAGGTAGTCCCATACAAAAAATGTTCATAATCGATTACCTAAAAAACCGCTACACCGAGAGCTTTCAAATTTTGTCCCCATTTACTGAACAGAATAAAGAACGAATAGGATCATGGGGAGAGGTATCCCCCATACAAAGAAATTTTGACTATCGAATATCTTGATAATTAAAAATGTTTTTGTATGGGGAACACCTCTCCCTATAATCCAATCCGCCCTTCATTCCGTTCAGTAAAACATTTCAGCAATAGTTTTCAAATTGGACCAACATTTGTCGGGTAAAATAAAGGTAAATGGTACTCCCATACAGAGCAAATATATTTATACAAAGCAAATATTAATTATCGAATATCTAAAGAACTGTAAAAGCGGGAGTATTCGAATTGATTCCAATTACTTTTCCAAAGATCTTTTTTACTGGCCACAATGTTGGACAGATAGGACAAAGGGGAGAGGTCCCCCGTATAAAGTAAATAATGATAAATTATCCAAAGAATTATAACAGCAGATTTCTCAATTTGGTTCCAATCACTTACTCAAGGAACTTTTTACTGAACAAAATGTAGAACTGATAGGACCAGGTAGATGCCCCACATACAAAGGAAATAATGATAATTATAACAGCGAAAGTTCCAAAAATTAGGACGGTTAGAATCAAGGGAAGGGGTAGCTCCCTTACAATGCATATATTAAATAAAATTTTATAATGGACAGGGTCAGGGCATTCGGAAACATTTCTATTGCATAAAATTTTTTAATACACTTTGTGATTCGTGAAATTTCTTTCGAGATCTTGGACTTAGGAGAATATTTTTGCAGCAAAGCACAACGGGTAGTTGTTTTAAAAGTAAATATTAAGTTAAATTCATCCTTTATATCAAGCCTTAAACCGTATCAATGGTTTCAGTTAAAAGGTTACAGAATTATTAAAAAAAATCAATTAGGACACACTGTGAGCAACTCAGATTTAGACACACTGTGTGCAACTCAGATAGACTAACGATATTTCATAGTTTTGTCTTTGTAAGGCAACTTCAATATCATAAACTTAACGTTATTTATTATTTTTAACGTGTTAAGATAATAACGATAAAAGAAGAAACCATGGTAATAAAACAACGTTATTTTTAAAAAAGAAACATTATTTATGTTTTAAGTACTTTTTTATAAGTACTTCATTGATAACAATATATATATTTAATATATATAATAAATTAAAGAATCACAGTTTTTAAAACTTAAATATACTTATTTCTACTAATTTTCAGTAAAATATTTCGCATAAATTTTTCAATATTAAGATATTGAACAGGAAATTAAAATTTTATTAATAAAAATTAAATAACACAAATACAAATAAATTCAAATAAAAAATAAAACAATTATTTTCATGTGTAAACTCACCTGATCCGAACAGTCCAATGGTGCCACAGAAATATCACGTACAGCACGAAATTTACCACAATTATTGATATGTTCGTTCTCCAAACGAAAATAATTCCAAATAAAACGACGAAATACTTCAAAAGGACTTAAAATTGTAACCATGACATCACCCTCCACATAACCGGCCTCGATTAAACTCATCGACACTGTCCAACCAAAACGTAATATTAAATCCTCTATTATACCAAAATAGTAAAACCACTGTCAAGGATAAAGAAATGGAACAATGAAAAAAATAATAAATGTTAGAAAAAGGAAGACACAGAAAATCGTAAAAAAATAGTAAGTAAGTTTATAGTAGTTAAAATTGGATTAAAGACTTCCCTATATAACACTGTATATTGGGACAAAATCGATATTTTTGCACTACCACATTATAAGGAGTAAGATCGAAAAGTTCTTAACATAAATATATCTTAATACAAACGAAACCACCGAACTCTTGAACCTTTTAGGGAAGCCCTTCCATTACAGTTTCTATAGTGCTTTCTCTCACTTTTCTCAAAAAGGTAGTCCATCTCCACTTAAAATCTACCACACTTTTGGACACCATTTTTGCATTCTTCGATTCTCTTTTAACGAGAGCCCAATATTTATCCACAGGATTTGATTCTCTTGGTTCAAACAACACATTATTATTCTGTACTACTTTAGCGTTTGTTTACCATGGGTACAGGATGCCAAATTAAGCTAAAAATAAATGGATACTTTATAAAGTCTTAACACAGCCTTGTTATGTAGATATTCCATGACGTAAATTTTGGTATTTATGGAGGCCGTTGTTACAAATATTTAGCTTATTTTGCCGCAATGGCATATTGCCTGTCATACCAAGAACTTTTTAAAAAGTTTTGACTGCTTTTGGGTTCTAAACTTTACTTCCCCATTCCCTCGAGCATCAGCAATATAGAATTTTTGACCACAAAGTTAGCTGCGTTCCTAACAGGAACTTTTTGAGTCTTGTACTTTTTTAAAACTGTATTAACTTTAACTGTTCGTGCCAAGTAGTTCAAGCACCGAGTTTACCAGGTTGCTTTACTACCAGCCAACTTTTTGTAGGACCAAATTGGGTTTTGTTGAAAATATTTAACAATTTTTGTACGCACTTTTTTCTGATCACTGATTTTAATCAGATGAACAACTACAACTTCATTTGTTGGACATTAAACATAATAACTGACGTTTTTTTCCAAGATAACTTGATTAGAAAAAATCATAAAAAATTGGATCAAAATTTTTAATGTGTGTTAAGAATTCTTCGATCTTGCTCCTCTTAATTTACATGCCTTTTAATATTATAATAGCAGACGAGTTAAGCCATCACGGACTGCATTATAGAAGGATGAATTGGGTTATTTCGGACACTAATTTTTTATGTTAAATAATTTTGTTTACCTAAGGTTTTTTCGACCCCACTCCTTATTTTGAATTGGACTTAAAATTGTGTCACAAAGTTTAAAACAATAACATAACACTTGAACCATCCCAGTGATGTAGTTTAGAACAAGTAAGAATGCTATATTCGACTATGCTGAATTTTCAATACCCTACACAATAAATGAGTGTGAAGTTAAGTAATCTAAAACGTTACACACACAAATTAGCAATTACAGACGTATACAATATATAAACGTTTTTCTTAAATTTTACACGAAACACTTTCATAAATCATAAAATTAAAAATATTTTTTCTACTAAACCGATTTTGATAATTTTTGGAATGGCAATGAAGAACATATAATGTTTTGGCAAAATGTCATTCTAATTGAACGATTTATAATTGACAATTTCATGAAAGTACTTCCCTTGAATATAGAGGTTGCCTCAGATATCGTTCTATATATTTCAATATACTGAAACAAGTATGCAAGTTTCAAATAGGAAATTTTTTAGGACAATAATAAATACTCAGACCAAATTTCATAGAGCTCTATCAAGTATTTTGGATGTGACGTGCCTACAACAGACAGACTCAATTTTGATTTGATAATAAAAAATATACAATATGGGGTCTGAGCATTACATATGAAACAACAAAGTTGATATACCCTTATCATCACTTATAGTGGTGGAGGGTATAAAAATAAAAGAAAATGTCACAAAAGGATAATGAAAGGCTTCCGAAACACTATAAAAACTAAATATTTTAATTACATTTTTTTGTTAATTTTAAAGAAAAAGTACGCATATGCCGAAATAAACTTTAAATGAAATAACAACTTTAATTTAAGAAAATAACAAAAAAACTAAGGTCCAAAACTTGAGTTTAACTTTATAAAAAAAATAAAGTTTTGTTGAAAAACTTTAATGGCAACAGTGCCACACCCTTTTATTAAGTTAATTTGAATGTTTTATCAAGTTCATTGAGGATGTAAATAGTTTTATGACAATTTTACTTTTATTTAATAAACAGTCAGCAACAAAAGTAAGTAGAAAAGAGTACTGATTTTTTGATCTTTTTGTATTTAGTTAAAATTAACCCATTAACATTTTTCTCTTGCACCTATAAGGAGTCTAAAGGACTTTATGTATTTTCCGAAATATTAAATACGAATGTCGACAACAAAAAATTGATAACTTCTGTGATTAACTGTTTAAGTACTCAAAGACATATACATTTAAAGAGAAGTAGTGATTTTATGAGAACTATACATATGACTAAGTTAACTTTCAGATAACTTTATTATAATTCACAGTGGAGCCAAAACGATCTTTTTTTATTATAGTGTCCACCTTGTTCTGTAATTTTTGAACCCTGGGGGGTCATTATGTGGAAGCTAGAAGAAATTATGGAACGACCGGAGTAAAACTTCACCATAGATTTTTGCTCCTGTTTATCTTCACTTGACGAATTATTATTACAATACATAAAAAGGTGATGGGATTTTTTTCTCGCCCGTTACAAACTTCTGCTCAAATGCATAATACCCCAATCATGTATTGGTGTAGGGTAGGGTAGGGCAGGGCAGTTATAGCTGAGGTACTTTCGTGTTAATTTGGAAAATAACAGGCCACTAGTCAACAGAATTCCAATGTTGGCTTTTCCAAGACTGTATTTACGATATGAGAAAAGTCGAAATAATTTTTTAGCCTTACCTTTGCGGGGTAGATTTCTCATTAAGTGTTAGGAAATATTGTTGCAAGAATCGAAGTTATACTAATTTTAAATTAGAAGATTAAATATTCAGTATTTTTTCCATGTATCCAAAAGGGTTTGCAACATACGGTGATTTTAACCTGTTTTTCGAACAGTGTTGAAATCAAAATAAAAGTAAACAATTGCTTGGATCCCCATATGCTAAGATATACATATTTCAGTACGGCAACCGTCCAAAGCCTTCATCCAGAATTAGTAAATTTGGGACCCAAATTTAACACCCCAGTCCTCAGATTTGAATCCCATAGAAAACCCGTTTGTCATTTTTAGAGGAAGAGAACGTGTGCGTATGTTGTTTAAGTTTCGAACAGCTACATATTTAGTACTGTTTTATTTAAGAAAAACACCAAAGTACGGTATTTCAAGTCCTTCATTCAATTATGACAATGGATGTTTTTTAAACTTTTTCTATAAAAATTCGATTCTTTAACTAAAACTATGATAAAGTTTATTATGACATCACCAACGGATCAAAAATTACAAAAAATGAAAATGCAGAAAAAAGACATTTTTGAACCACTGTGCAAGTGTGATTAACTTATTTTTCTTATCATCTTATAAAAAAATATTGAAGAAATTGTAATTCATACGACAATTTTTGGAGGACATAATTAGGTAATAAAGTGGTATATATACATACATATGTATGTGTAATAAATAATAAGAACATTCTCAAAACAAATTAAATAGACTCATTTGCTGCAAGATGGTCATAACTCAAAATTCGCAAGTTTCGATTTAACATCGGTAGTACATAGTGAATAATGTATTTTATTATCTGGCAAAATGTTGTGAATAAATCATTCATATATAAAACAGAATTTCAACAAATATATATTATTCAAATTGTATAACTGATTGATTATTGCCAGATCTAAGTCGCATTCCGATTATACATTGCATATTTTGTGAAAGCGTTAGGAAAATTAACCAAATAACATTTTAATTCATGAACTCCAAGAAATATGTTTCTGTTAAAAAATAAAAAATATGTCTACCGAGAAAGTTAATTATTGGAGTTATGACTATCTTGCAGCAAATGAGCGATATAGATATATGGGAATGTTCTTTTATAAAAATTCCGCATTATTAAAAAAAGTTTGACAAATATTATTAAGGCTTTTTACTTTATAGTCCTAATCAAAGTTTAAAATATTTCTCTGCATATCTACTTTTTATATGTAACTTGCTTTTACCTGTTGCACTTTGCTTTCCTTAGCCCAAGACCTCAAAAGAAAGTTCACAAATCACAACGTGTTTTAAACTGTTTGGAACCAAATTTTAAAACTTTCGCTGTTATAGTTGTTTAGATATTCGATAATCATTATTTCCTTTGCATGAGTTGTATCCCTCGCCCTGGTCCTATCAGTACCACATTTTGGCAGTTATAAAAGATTCTTGGGAAAGAAAAGATTGGAAGTAATTTGAATACTTCCGCTTTAACATTTCTATAGATATTCGATAAATAATATTTGCTTTGCATGGAAGTACCTTTCTCGTCCCGTATTTTGACCAGAAAAACAAATTATTGAGAAAGTGTTTGGGGTCGAATTTCAGAACCTTTGCTTTTATAGTCCTTTAGATATTCGATAATCAACATTTTCTTCGTATGGGGAACATCTTTCCCTATGATCCTATGTGTCCTTTATTCAAGTCAAATAAGTAGTAGTGTTTTTTTAGATCTTTGATTATCAACATTTTCTTTGTATGGAGGCTTCATTTTGTCTTGTAAAATAGTTCCTTGAAAAAGTTTTTGGGATGTTCGATAAATAATATCTGCTTTGTATGAAAGTAACCTCTTCAAATGGTCCTATCGAAATTTCTTATAGTATACGTTACCTTCGAGTATATGTGAATCAGAAGAAGAACTTAAATATACATGAGTTTTTAGAAAGTTATTATTCTTTTAACTACAAATGGATCAAGGTCGTATGACTCTATACTTGGACCTATCAAATCTTAGCCATTGCATTTTGCCAAACGAAAATAATAGCAATCTTTATCTATAAATTAGATAAGAAACGTATTAAATATTTAAAATTTAAAATATTAAAATCTCAAATGCAAATAATACGAAAACTTTTTGACATAAAATATAAAAATATTGTAATTATGAAATAAGTTAATACATTATTCAGTTTTTCTACTACCTTCACCAAACTGGTCCGGTTTAGAGGTATATAATAAATTAAAACAATTACCTATAGCAAGTTCTGAAATAAAGATCATTCCTGTAAGGAGTCAGATGAGGCAAGGACTAAGGTAAGCTAAAACCCACTAAAATCCCAATAGATTTTAATAGGTATTGCAACATGTGGAAGAAATTTTGGACTCGTGCTTATGTTCATGTTTTTTCTCTACAATAGAATATAATTTCTTCGCTACAGATTCTCTACGATCTAATCGGATTCGATTCGATTTCAACAACTTATAATATAAAACACTCTTCGGATCCATGAACATGAACATTTAACACAGTGTTTCTTATGGAAACTAAAATGGAAATAAATTTGTTACTTTCGAAGAACTACTCAATTTCATACATTGATAAAAATGTATGGGCAAATTAAAGCACTCTACCGGTTCCAAAAGTTGGACACCTCCGATCAAATCAAGATCCAAATCTAAATCCCTTACATCCTATATAAGTTATCTTATATAAAACCTAATGGATAGGCTATAGTTTAAGAGATATTAAGCTTTAAAGATTTTACTTTTTGACCGAGCTTTTCGAACTATTTATGCAATAATGATTCCAAATTTTATCCAACTTTTTTCAAATATCTTTTATTTTATAAAAAAAAATTAATAGCAGCTTTTTGTAAAGAAAAAATTTTAAGTATTTTCATGGATTCAAAACTTATAAGCCTTGTTTCAGTTCAAGTTATCGAAAATTTCAAATACGTACATTTTCGAGTACATATTCGAAAAACGGTAAACGAAATTAATCTTTTTTTGTTTGACATTTATGTGTTAAAACTTCAAAGTACTTTTTTATATAAACATTTTAAAATAATTTTACTAAGAATTTAAGAAAATGTTTAATGGTTCGTGTTACCAAAAAAAAACATTAATGAATTCCAAGCATTAACTTTTTGTATTAAAAAAATTAATAAACAGTTCGAAAAACAAGTAAGAATGATATATTCGGCTATGACGAATCTTCAATACCCTTCGCCATAAATATGTATAAAGTAAATACGTTAGGTTTCGTACAAACACTCTCACACATACAGAGGTATACAATATTTTAAAGTTTCCCTTAAATATGACACAGGCTATAACTTTTATTCTATTGAACCGATCATTATTGGAATGATAATGAAATACATACACTTTAATATTTTAACAAAATTTGATTCAAATTTGTGGATTTATAATGAAAATTTACAACAGTTATTTGCTTGAACTTAGAAGTTTATATCTTTTGATATATTGAACCGATTTTGCTAGTTTTAAATAGAAAACTTTGCAGGACTAGAAGAAAAACTCATGTCAAATTTCATTGAGCTCTGTCAGTTATGGGTGAGAGCGTGCCAACAACAGGCAGAAGAACAGATAGACAGACGTACAAGTAGACAATCATACAGACGGACGTAGCTAAATCGACTCAAATTTTGATTTGATGCACGAATATATACACATATTATGCGGTCTGATATGAATCCTTCATAGCGTTACACACTGAATGACAAAGTTAAAATACCTTCATAACCACTTCTGATGGTGGAGGGTATAAAAATAGGTGAATAAAATAATTGGTCAAGGTCGAATTTGCTTCATATTATTTTTACATCAACTTTAATGTATAAAATTTTTTCTCCTTAAGGATACTGACATGAACCTTTCACAAAAAAATTATATAAGAGTATCCAGCTTAATTCAATAATTATTACCAGATTTATGTACTTCTTAAACTAACCTAAATTACTCCCAATTTACAATTATCCTAACGATCTCTAGAGATGGACAGAATATATTATTTAACACAAATTTTGTTTTTGTTTTGTTAACGTTGGACAAAAGGTAAAAGAACTAAAATTAATGTTTTTTATGTCCTCAGCCACAAGAATAATGAGAGAGTTTTTTGTTCCTTTTTAATTAGACGAAGGTTGCAATCATGATAACGAAGAATATTCCAAAATCTAATATACAATTGGTTTTTTTATTCATTATTTTTGAAAAAAAATTATTTGTTATGAAATTAAATATAATTGTGTGTGAAATATAAATTAAACCAAAAGAACATTTTGGCATTTGATATTCAAAAATTCTCATGATATTTTAGATCCGTAAATTTATCTCTGAATTATATAAAAGTAGGAGTCTTTCTAATCAAATTTGAGGAGATAAGTTGAAACGTAATAACCTGGACATAAGTGAACTTTGACGTACCAATTTAAATTTCAATGATTAATAGTAATTTTAAGACGAAAATATAGAATCAATTACTTTTGGAAAAAAGATCAATATGTTTCAACTGGTTTTACATCCACTTTCCAAAGATTTTATACTTTTTAATTTCCTGGTTGGATGTATATAAAGTTTACTTTACCGATAGTACTGAAGAGTAGATTTATAATTTTGAAAGTTTAAATCCGATAGGGATTCCTAGGATGGAGTTATGGGAAGGCGTTTATCACGCCCCCCATTTCTTCTTATCCGCTTTATTCTTCCAATAATATAGTTATATAAAGAAGTTTATCTTTTTTTATTATTATTTTTTATCAAATTACCTTTGCAAAAGGTTTAATGTTAATCTGATTAAATCTGATTAAAAGGTCCTATAAAAATTTTACCAAACCTTTGAAGGTCTGCATTGAACTGTTTCCAATGTTATTAACAGTACCGGGAGAGAAATAGAAAGCATTTTTAAAAGTAATCCAAACATAGAGAGTAGGAAAGCTGCCCGGTTAGCTCAGTGTTCTAACTATTTGGTGCGAATTTAGAGATCAAAAAAGAGCAAGGAAATTGAAGTTAAGAGTTCTTAAAAATATTCATGCTTCACAATGGGTGGCGAAACGTATATCCTGGCAGATTTTTCGCAATTGCCTGGTCAAAAATTTTAAGTTGCTGATGCTCGTGGGAATGTTGATGACCAAATTTCTCAAAAGGGTTGGTATTGCAAGCAATATGCAGTTGCAACAAAAAAGCCAAACACTTGTTGCAACAGGCTCTATAAATAACGAACTTTACAACAAGAAATTTTTACAAAATAAATTTAATAAATAAAATAAATGTCCACTTATTTTTGGCCTAATTTGACATTCTGTCACTGTGGTGAAAGAGCCCATAAGTGGTACAATAATGTGATATTTGTACCAAGAGAGGCAAATCTTCCAAACTGCCCGGAGCTAAGGCCAGTGGAGAGATATTAGGTTCTTATTAAAATAGAACTAGAGCACAAAAAAATGTCCAATAGAGTGGTTGATTTTAAAATGAGATGGACTACCTGTACGAAATTTCAACACAAGTGATCATATATCAATGGAATCGGACTAGAAGTGTTTTTAAAATTTTTAGTAATAAAATTTCTTTCCTCCCTGACATCAGTTGAAAAAGTTATTGTATTTAAAAAAACAAAAGTAATAATTATTTTAAGTTAAGTTTAAAAAATTATATTTATATGCAAATTAAAACACGTTGATTAACAAAAATTTTATTTGAAAAAAAGACGTAATTTTTAAGAAATTTATAAATAATTTGTTTGCCTTTACTTTTTGAAACTAAATATTTCTTAAACTATAAGCGATACAAGTTTTTTTTAGGCCACTAGAAGAATCCACTCGAGTAAAAATCTTTAAAATCGGTTTAGATGTAAGGAATCTGGATTGTTTTAAATATTTTTCTGACATAAGGTCACCAACATTGTCCACAAATTCCAAACCCAATATCTCAACTCGGAAGTTATTTATTTTTTTTTATTTTATCTCTGAAACTATAACAACAAATTATATAACAAAATGCTAAATAATACGTAACATTGCGATGGATTATGGAAAAAATTATTATTTCTTATTCTAATAAAAGATTTCAGTCATTATTTAATTGAGAACTCATTTGTCCACAGTTTTCAAATTATATTTTTTAACACTCACACATATACATTAATCATACGTATGTACACATATATTAATATAAATAAACTAATTTTATTTCTTCAACTTTTTTTTATTTTCTAGAAAATCAAGAAATAAGCTTAATTTGTTGCATAAAATCTAATCGAGTTATAGAAAAAAAGAATAAGAAATTCCCAACTTAAATCGTATATTTGTGTTATCTAACGCATTTAATGTGTTGAAAAGAATTTCATTATTAACACAAATACAAATACAAAAAATACTATATTTGCTATCAACATCGTACATTGACATTAATGTTATATACATACATACATACATAGATATATATACAAATGTATATTTACATACATATATGAATGTGTGTATGTATGTATTTTACTTACCGTTGATGAGTAAACAGTTTCTTCTCTTAAAAATGTATTATCTCCAGCCTTGGGATCGAATAAACCCCAATCAAACTTTATGTCCCATGTGTAAGCATAGCAAGATGATACAATAGCGGCTATAATCCAACAATAGAACCATGGATTGTCCTTAGATGCTTCGTATTCCACTGAAATTATAATCAAATTCAATTCAAATATTTAATAATCTTAAAGATGTGAACAAAATAATAGCAGTTACAAATTCTTGCTCTCGATTATTTAAATTCATAAAATTATGAGTTTAATAATTTTAGTTAAATTATTGTCAATTATGATAATTTGTGTATGCGTGTGTGTGTGTGTGTGGGATGTATTGAAATTAATGGAATGAAATTAATGTATAAATGAGTATAAATTAAGGTATGTGAAATACTAAGTGCTACTTTCTAATACAACGATGTCTAATGTACTTTGTATTTACGTTAACATTAAAGAGTCATTCAGCCCTGCAGTTTCGATTATAGCTTTCTGATGAATTAAAAATAATTCAATTATTTTTACTTAACATAGAATAAATTAAACACCTGAAGTAATAAAAACATTAAGTTATGATATCATACTAGACACATGGTTTTTTGAACCTTTGAATCATTAAAGATATATTTAAGATATCTACATGGTTAAAGATGACATATTTTGGAGAAGTTATGACAAAGTACATGTGGGAACTTGGCTAAGTCAGTGTCCTTCTGAATTTGGCCACATCCGGTATGTTGATTCAAATTGTTTCCAATTTTATTAAGCAGTACCGGGAGAACTTGTTCGTTGATAAGAGACCAGATAAAGGTAAAAGGAATGGTCCACATGATGTTTCTTAAGGCAAAAAAGTAGGAAGCATGTTGAAATGAGCTGTATATATACGGTAGGAAAGCAGCCCGTTTAGCTTAGTGCTCGGAGTATTTCGTACGAAAAATTAAAAAAATAACAATGCTCAAAAAGTTCCTGACAGGAACACTACTAAAAAATTGGAGACCAAAAGGAGAGCTGGGTAATTGAAATCAAAAAATATTCTTTCTGTATAAAGGATGATCTAACATATGTTTTGACAGTTTTTTCCTGATCAAACATTTTATGTTGCTAATGTTCGAGGGAATGTTCTTGAAAAATTGAAGACCCAAATGCAGTCAAAATCAAAAAAAGGCTAAAAGTTTGTTTCAATAAACTCAAATAAATACCGAAATTTACATCAAAAAATTTTTACAAAAAAAAGGTTCTTCCATTTATAAGACATCATAATGTATATACTTATTTTTGCCTTGACTTGGCATCCTGCCACTATGACAAACAAGCCCTTGAGTGGTACAAGAACAATAGTGAAATATTTGTACCAAAAGAGGCAAATCATCCAAAGTGCCCGTAGCTAAGGCCAGTGGAGAGATATGAGGCTCCTGTAAAAAGGGAATCAAAGCGTACAAAAAAGTATTAAAAAGTTTGGTAGTTTTTTCACGAAGATGGACTATCTGTTCAAGAAAAGTGCTGTCACTTTGAAGCACTATGAAAACTTTAATAAAAGTGTTTTCGACAAACGTTCAAAATTTATCCACTACCCAATTAAATTCAAACCAAATGTATTTAAATACTTGTATTCAATTTCAAGTATTTAAAATAACTTTTATTACACTTCTATTCAATAGTATTTTCCAGTTAAATAGAAATATAATTCAAGTTTTGTCACTTTTAATTGAAAAGTATACATATTTGTCAATAATATTTCACGTAAAGTTTTCAAATAAACTTTTCCATCCTTGGAATTTTTAACTTTTCAGCGCATATTGGGTAGTGATTAAAACTATAAAAATCTAAGTGAAATATGAGTGAAGTTTTTTTGAAGTCAAAAATGAATTGTTTATTAAATTAAAACAAAAACTACGCACGCGTACAACTTCAGCACTCCAGTGAAAAATCGTTTAAGACATTTGTATTTATACTAAATCATTGAATGCAACTTGTAAACCTTTCTCGTAACTTCTTCTAAGTTAATTGACTAACGTAATTTAATGTTCAAACAAAAACTATAAACACATGTTAGAACCATTTATTTATTAAGAAACCGTTGAACAATTCAGTTGAGTTAAGATGCTCTAAAATTAACAGCCGATTTTTTTAAGTTGCAAAACAACAATTAGAAGTTGAAGATTGTATACAACTTCTTAGTTATGTTTTTAATACATGTTATTATTTCCTCAAACAAGTTTGCGAACTTGCTTACAAGAATTTGAAGTTGTATTCAATTCACTATTTGTTTAGAATCAATAACAACAAAAACTTGTATGTCAAGTTTTTGGTTGTCTGTAACATGCTCGATGACATGTTGCAGAATAAAAAAAAATGTATGCTAAAAACAAATGAACTTTTTTTCACGCAAATAAAGTAACTTGCTCATGCGGTTTTAATAACTAACAACTTCTTATTAACCAACCACTTATTTATAGTTTTTGTTTGAACGTTAAGTGTGTGTGTTAATATTTTAACTAGATAAAGTTGGTTGGCGATCAAAGTTTTTCTATAAATATGTTAGTTTTGAGAGCTTATATTCATATTCATATACAATTGAATGAAGTTGGTGGGTGCGCATGCGTATTAACATAAAAACAGCAAATTCATCGTTGGAAACATTGTTTATTTGAAGTTAACTTTTTAGTTTTTGGTGACATAATATTGTACATATTGAAATCTTCCAAAATTATTTTACAATTACAACAATAATTTTTACAAATTACTTTCAATAGAACAATGTTGATTTAACATTTTTATCTATGAAGCAAAATCATTATTGCACAAATGTTAAATTAAGCTCCATAGATAAAAGCGTTAATTCAACATTGTTCCACAGTTTAAGCAGTTGTCTTGTGAATTTTCTGAAGTAAATTTTCAACTTCAAAAAAAATTAAATATGAAAAAATGCAATATTCGGATATGCCGAATCTTCAATGCCTTCCACAAGAACGTATGAAGTAAATACGGGAACACTTAATGAGTCTTAAAATATAACTTTTTTACTTTGTTTCTTTTTGTTCTAATTAAAACCTATTTAAATCCAGGTATATTGTATCATTGGCAAAAAAGTTATAGACCGATATATGAAACAACTTCGAAATTCCAAAAAAAATTTTTTTTTTAATTTAAAAAAAAAAAATAACAAAAATTCAATTACAACATACAGTTTTATGTACTTCATCATCGTACAAAAAATCATCAAAATCAAATCAACACAGAAAAAATTATATGCTAAAATATAAAAAATTTTGATACACCCCAAAATCTGAATGTCATATAGGTTGCAATTTTGAAGATAATTTTCTGAAATTTGCATATATATTTATTTTAATACAACAAGAAATAAAAAAAAAACTAGATTATCCTGGAGCCATTATGTGACCTAGCTCCCATATAAAGCCCCTTCCCGGTATATGGTATTAAGCTTATAAAACTCTTAGCTATAAATCAATTCTTTTGAAATTCGGAAAATTTATTTGTCTAATTTGGTCCATATATTGCTATAACTCTGAATCTAGCAAATAAAGACCAATTCTACTAAAATTCGACTCAATTATTTTTCTAACCATCTTCATTACATATTGACAAATCTCTATCCATATTTTGCTATTTTTCCTATATTAGGCCCCTTCCCGGAAAACACCTTGGAGCTTATAAACCTAATAAATAACACCAATTTGATTAAAATTCGTCACAATTACTTTCAAAAGTGTCCTGAATATATATTATTATATTAACCAATCTCGGTCCATATTTAAATACAGAATCAATATTTGATTAACCGGAAAAGAGTTTTGACCTTATAAAATTAGTAAATAAAGACCAATTCTATTGAAAATCTACACAAATATTTTTATAATTATCTTGACCAACATCGGTCCATATTTTGCTAAAGCTTTCATATAACGCCCTTCTCGATAAACGGCTTTGAACTTATAAAAATCGTATATGAATATGAGTCCATTTTATTTAAAATATGCCAAGATAGTAACATCGATCCATATTTTGCTATAGTCTCCTTTCACGAAAAAAAGATTTAATTCTATAAGACTTTCAACCTTGAAACATTTCTCTTGAAATTCGGAACAATTATTTCTTTAACTATTTTAAATATGTCTTTATTAAAAATATTTAGAGTTACCCGAAAACGTGTGAACTACCAAAACTGTTGGGCAAAATTTAAACATCAGAGTTTCAATTAAAATCGTCTAAATGTTTTCATGTTTGTTTTACACATTTATAACAGTAAAATAAGTACGTATTATGTTCAATAAACTGTTATTATGACAGTTATTCCGGGAAAAGGGAGGAATACAGTACAAAGTAAAATTCATAACATAACCAAAACAACAGATAAAGATACAATTTACCTGTAAATAAAAATATACAATTAAAAAGTTGTATACTCTACATTATGGGTTTTAAAAGGGAGTTATGGAAAATTATATAACGACCTTTGTTCGGAAATATTGCAGGATTTCACTGATGACAACTAAGAACATACGATTTTTTATTACAATTCTGGAAAATGAACAAAAATCAAGCAGTTTTGACGTATTAAAAAAAATCTTTTGTATCGATCTAGCGAAATAACGGCAGTTCAAAAAAGTTAAAATTCAGGTTGTATTGGTATCACTGAAAGTCCAAAAATTCAAACTGCATTCGATGTTCGAAATATTTTGTGATCTTATAATTCACTTAGTAATATTTCACTGCATCGAGTGTTAGCAACTATCAAAAATGTACATATAAACTAGAGTTTCTTCACATTCGCGGATTTTATCCGAGAAATTCATTTTTGTTTATTCCGGGAAATTTCTATTGAAATTTTTCGAGAAGTAATTAAGTGAAAAAGGTGTATTGTCACAGTGTGTAACTCCAGAATGATTCGTCTATAAATTTAATGAAATTTGTCCATTTGAACTTGTTATAGACTACAACCTGATTTGAAAGGCGACTAAGGAGTAAGATCGAAAAACTTTTAACATACATAAAAAATAACAAGTAAGAATTTTTCATTTCCTTTTTCTGTTATACGACACAGGAATAGTCAATGAGTCATAAAATTAATTATATTTCAGTCGATTCAGCAGAAAAACAAATTTCAACTGAACCGACCTAAACATTATTGGAGTGGTAATGAAGTGCACATAACTTAATATAATTTATCAATTTATAATTGACAATTTTACGAAAGCTTTTCGCTTCAACTTAGCGGTTGCCTCAGATATCGGTCTATAGCTTTTAATATACTGGACCGTTTTAGCTTATATTAAATAGGAAACTTCTCAGAAGTATAATCAATCTTCAGGACAAATTTCAGAGCATTGCAAATTATTGTGGATGTGAGCGTACCAAAAACACACAGCAGACGGAAACAGCTAAATCGACTCAGATTTTGATTTAATGCATGAATATATATGTACATTATGAGGTCAGAAATGATTCCTTGATACCGTCGGATTGACAAAATTAATATACTTTTTGAGAATTTTTGACTTCTTTTCTTCAACATTCACTCGAGCATTTGCAACATAAAATTTTTGAACAGGAAGATGCGAAAAATCTGCCAAAAACATGTTTCGTCATCCATTATGCAACAAAAATATTTTTTTAGAAAAGTTCAATGTCCGTGCTTTGCTTTTAGAACATTAATTTTATTATATGATATTGAAATTTATTCCTGGGACCAAAAAAACGTCGGTAGAAGAGAAACCCTAATATCAACGTTTGAATGAAATGACAAAAACCAAACCATTTTTTCATCTGCAGAAATCTCAAAAATGACGTAAATGTAACGCAAACAAATTTCCTGGAATAAGAAAATAGAATAACCAGTTCAGTAATTACTGGGAATTACGTAGAATAATGAGCAACATAAATTTTTCTTTCTGAAGAATAAATTAATTAGTTTGAAGGAAAATAAACTATTTTAGTTTTGTTATTATGATGAAAATATATTTAATGATAATGAAAATAAGAGAGCAAATAATTTTATTAATTTAATTAATAATTTTAATTTTTTCTTAGTTCAACTATTTTTTTTTTTTAATTTTTATAAACTTTAAAAAATGCCCGAATTCAATATCAACCCAATATTTGTTCCACTGAAGAAATGTGTCAAATATGGTTTTTGGTTTCCATATAAATTTCTTCATAATTCTTCAGTGACATAACTTATTGATTGAAAAAAACTCTCATAAGTAACTTTCAATCTCTTTTAATTTGGAAATGTAACTGATGTTTCAATCACAATATTAACAAACATTTTTATACTCTTAATCCCAGGTTGACGAACAATCAAAGTGAAAACGAACAATCAAGGAAAGTCAAGGAGTGAAATCGAAATAAAAATTAACATACATAAAGTTCTATAAATTCGAGAATTTTAATATTTCATAGTGTTCCGTGAGGGGTCTTCCTTATTGCACACTTATCGGACGGTGGATTTCACACTTCATAGTTTTATCTGGTTATGAGATATTTCAGGCTCGACAATACTGTGAAGAATGAATTAGAGCCGAAGGCTAAAATCCTGGATAATCAGTTAGTGTATAAAGAAACTAACCGCTACCAGCTTTCTTCCAATGCCTATTGCAAGGGTTGGTTGTATGACTAAGTCTAGTCAAACGCTTCACTACGCAATATGTTCTAATACTTACAAGCATATTCGTGGGATATAATGAAAAAAGAAAAAAACTAGAAAAAGACAATCGATAGATGCTGGTAACGACAACGGAAACAGACCTCCGACAAGCTCGCTATTGTCTGGGGATTTGAATCCTGCCCATAAGGCAACAGATGCAAGCGTCATTCGCTATATGCTCATGACTGATGAGCTTATGGGTCTGTCTTGCGACTTATTTGCTGACTCTAGTGCTACAAGTCTTTTAGGCGATTTACCCCTTGATACTGATGAACACATAGTCAGGTTCAAGGGAAAATCAAACGCTGCCAGAAATACAAGAAACAGCAGAGTTACAGACAGACTCCTCAGATCTCGAAAAAAACATTGACAAGTTAATTCGATAAAAGGCGATAACACTGCACAGAGAACAGATTTTCCCAAGTTCCAAGGACTCTATAAGCTATCCGAAAAAGCGACACTATTCTCCATAGAGATAAACATTTGATAAGGAAACAGAATAATTATATTAATTGGTTTAAAAGAACCTATGGTTCGATCAATGCTATCCATGGATTATCAAATCCCTCAAGGCTTTGGATAATCTTAAATGACGAATTATTAACCATTTGTAAAAATAGAGATCCAACTTCTGACACTACACGACAACCCAATATATTAGAAAGCAGTTCTAACCAGACACATAAAGTATCTGAATCTTTGAAGTTTACGACCGCTGGTCCAGGAAGGAGACTGAATCGGAACACAAAACAGATTCCAAACTAGTTGAACCCTCTGATTTGTAAGAAAACTGGCTCGGAGTAGGCTGATCATAAGCCATACTTCCTTCTTAAAACCTTTGATAAAGAAGCTACTAAGAGGCCCAGGTCGGAAGATTATTATGCCCTTATTGTCGCGAAGAGACTTAGCCAAATTTCGACTACCTCCCATAAAGACTATCAAAAGTCAGTCAAAAAGAGAGATGACGCAAAAGACGAATAGCTCTCCACTTCGAAGAGAGCTGTACAACATTTCAAAATTAGCGGTATCCAAGCGGCCGTCACAAACAGAAACGATCAAGATTTGAAGATAAATCCAGATTTGTGAAAGTCAGTGAAGAAAGTACTCATGCAAGAGTTTGACTGGGCAAAAGGTAGACCGAATGCCGTATCATTCTGGGGAACAGATTGAGTAAAGGGCATAAAAACGTTTAGCTTTAGCAGCGAGAAGTCTTGATTTCCTAACAACACAGTTGCCAAGTGCCTAATGCAACAAGGAAACTCTGGATGTTATATTGGCATGAGGGATACCTTTTCGACCATTCGTGACAATTTAGATTCAACCACTCATGCAAACTCATGCAAAGAGACACAAGGAAAGGATTTCAGGTTCGCAGTGAATCAGGTGTTTCTTGACAAACATGATTCGATTGAGGACAACATATTATGGTTTTGTCACTATCAGTTTCGTTATGGTTCCATCGAGACTGCAGTGGTGCACCATTGTGGAGTGGCCTCAACTGAACTTCCAATACACTTCAACGAAAACAAGGAGGGCATGACCCTTATATAGGAGCCCAGGATCAACAGACATGGATATTAGAAACGGGACATTAAAGAGGAAAAGTCTTTAGCAAAATAACCAATTTTGAGGTTTCCCGGATTCACAAAGAACTTGAGATGCTTCCAGAATGGCAATGTGAAATTTATTTAAAAAAATATCAATAAAAAATGAAATTTATTTAAACATTTTCTGATGTTAAGCAGGTTTGGGAACATTCTGCAATAGGCGTTCCCACGGAAAATCTCCTCCAAAAAATTACAAGTTACAACACATACATATTTTTACGATACTGAAATGAAACATTTGGTAATAATCAGATTACGATTCACTTAAAATTCTCCAAATATTTAAAAATTTAAATAAAATATCTTTTTCCCATTAACGTGTTTTATTTTATATAAAGATCAATTATTTACATTCCTTTAATTTAACATTCAGCACGATATTCTTGAATTCATGCAGGTGTTGCCCTTCTACAAAAAAAATTAAGTTCTTTTTCATATTTTTCATTTTTTTATATAATTTAATAAATATAATATTTGACCCCAAAATATTTGCATTTTAATGAATTAACCTCAATCTTTTTTGTAATAAATGAACATAAATCCATTTGGACAAAAGTTTTTTTTGAGGTTAAAGGATAAGAGATTAATAGCATCATCACAAATTGCAAAATGTTATTTAGTACTTTATTAATCAGTATTTATCTTTTAAATATTTGCATATCATCAATTATACTTTGTATATAACTTAAGTAAAAAGATATTTTGCAATAAATAATCAAATTATTTTTAATTTATCATATTTGAATATTTAATAATAAATATTCCAAATGTTTTGTAAATGCAAAAAAAATATTCTTAAAAGTCTTAAAACCGCCTAAAAGCTTGCTACTTTTTCTTGCAAAATGACTGAAAGAGCTTCAAAAATTGTGAGAGTTCAGAAACAAAACATGAACAGACAGAAAGACAGACAATTAGCCAGTCGAATGTACGGAGGGAAGTTATTCTGAACCGTATACCTAAAAATTTTATACAAATCTATTATAAACATATTTCCTTTTTCAATATCAGATATCCAATATTCAATTTCGGGCATAGCTATTTCAAAAAAATATAATGATAAAAAAACAAATTTCAAAATTAAACTCTGAAACTCTATTAGGGCTAGAGGGGAAAGTATTTGCAGTAAGTCTTTATCATTTATGTTTTAAATTCATCTATGCAAAGAATACTTTGAGAATTAAATTAAGAAAATAATAAAGTCCAAAGGAAAACATGGGGTTTTAGAACAAAATTGTTATGAAGGTCACATCCTTATATTTTGTAATTTTTCGTCGATTATTATCTTCAAATAGCTCAGTTATTTTAATACAGTCCTAGGAACTTTCTCTCGTCCTTCATGCTGAAAGAAATCGAAAGAATCATTGACATGCATATCGGTTAAGACACTGTTAGGACAAAGTGGGAGATAATTAGAGTTTTTGGATTCGTGACAAGACATTTACGAAGAGTATCTATATATAATTTTTTTCTCTCAATTTATAAAAGGATCTGTGCCGAATTTTTAAAAAATCAACAGACCTGACGTGGTCAGTGTTGAAGGGTCACTGACAACGCTCCTGACACCCCTATGTTGTCTTCCTCTAAATCATCTCAAGACAACTCAGCTCTCACTAAATGTCATTAAGATATCTCTAAAGGTTGTAAAATTTCTTCCAAAAATATCGATTTGAACACACTGTGCGAAGGCCATTAGACATCCCCGGAAACAATATTATTTAGGTTATTAAAGCGTTTGAAGAAATGTATGCTGACGCTTTAATAACTATCAAATACTGAATTATGATGACAGATGTTTAACCTCCAAAATACTTTATTGTGTAATTTTTTTACAATACTTCATGGTCAAGTTGACAGCATGTCAGTTGAAAAATCTTCTATAGTTACACATTTACACATTATTGTCATAGGAACAACAAACAGTATAAAACTTTTGTAGTCAACCTTTCCATTACTCACACTCTCTCACTCTCAGACCCATTTTATTTGCACTCACTATTTGTTAACATGCACACACATACATACACAATTATTACAAATAAATTGTGAAAAGTGGAAAAAAAGATTTGGGAGGCTCAAAGAAGCCTATTAGGTGCCTATAGAAGTAATATTATATGTATGTATGTATGTATGTATGTATGTATGTATGTATGTATGTATGTATATATATATTTATACTTACTGTTGGTGGTTTGATATTTATAGGAGAAAATCACAACAAAAAATGATGTAGCATATTTCGCAGCATTTACCAAATGAGGAAATGATTCTTTCGTATCACGGAAACGGCGAATACATTGAGCAAAACGAAAATAGGCTGGTAGAATGGCGACTATGGGACGTACAATTGATATATCTTCTATACAAAAGCGACCACCATCTATAAAACATAAAGAAAAACAAAACAAAATAAAAAATAATTGAAGCAATTTAAACAAAACTATAGAAACATTTTTTTATGTTTTTTGTATGTAAATTTATGAACCATGTGGTTGTTAACTTACCTAGACCCATTTTATGCCATGAAGGATTTTGTCCAAAAAAACATATGACAAATGGTATATCCAAAAATGCCGGCACTATACTATTCAATTGATCGGCCAGCCAGAAATCAGCAAAGTTCACAAAGAAGAAGGGAGCCATAAAGACACGACTTAATACTTTTATGGACCAATAGCGGGCCTCGTGATAAAATGTTTTTGTAGGATTCAAAAGGAACACTACCATTAAGGTGTATAAGAAAATGGGAGCAGAATATTGTGGTATACTCAAAGGATCACAATAGATATAAAAGAGTACCGATATAGCCCAGAGTACTCCAAATACTGAAGCAATTTCCATTATGTTTTGTTCTGACAGATGATTTCTTGGATCAAGTTCAAAAATTAACACATGATTAACACCCGAAGAACGCCAACCATAAACATTAACACCCCATAGAAATAGACATTCAATAACTAAAAAGGGGCCCCGAAACATTCTTAAGCCCACACGCCAATCTTCTCCAAAACCATAAAATATGGCTGACAATATAACCGTTATAAGTAAAACCACAAAAGCTCCCGAAAATAAACCCACTTTGAAAGTAGTCCAGGGACTTTGTTGTTCACCCAATGGTGGAACTCTTAATCTTTTCATGGCTTTCTGACGATCACCGCCCTCAATATCATGAGTAAATGCAGTCTCTGTTTCCTGTATAAGTCTATCAATATCTTTGTTAACATAAAAATGTGCCATTTCTACATGCTCCTTACGCCAAGTGGCTCCAAAATCTACACTCAATAGTTTATCATGTTTTTTTAATATCTTGCGAAATCCGGTGAAATTGAGATTCTGATAGTTTTGCAATAATATCAAACCCAAATAGAATTCACTAAATGCCAACTTTAATTCCTGTAATTTACGAGCCGGTACATTTTTTCTACCCAACGGAGTTTTGGATTTCCAAGCGGGTTGTTTTTTCACATGACCCATTTCTAGGGTTTCCGTAAGTTCACTACGTAAATTACCATATTTTCTAGTGGCTTCGGCCATTTTTTCTGAATAGAAGTATTGATTTTAGCTAATTCTTTATCGCAATAGTGAAAGAACTGTTCATCGAATTTGGCAAAATAACGCGTCAACATCTCAGGATCTACCAGTTCGGCTGAGGGGGCCTGTTCGACGGCAGCATTTGTAAACAAATCAAGCACGTGCCGGTATTTCTTCTTCTTCATTGTTTTTGTTTACAAAACAAATACAAATTCACCACACAACAAAATACAAACTTGCGCATTACACTCACGAAAAATTTCCCTTTTTTCAAAGCTTGATTTTTTTTTAACATGTGTTTTATTTTGGAAATTCATTAATGACGTCACAGATTTTCTTTTACATATTTTTAGTATCTATCATTTTTTCACTTTCACTGATAAATTTTCATTTTCATAAAAAAGAAAATAATTCGTTTACCTCATAATTTATATATTGTTTTCTCCATTCCGGCGTTATGTGAGCCGATAAATGCTCCGCGAATTTCATATTTTATAAAAATAATTTGTCGAATATTATTAATCTGTAAAATACATTTGTTTATTCAAATTTTTATATATACAAATAAATATTTTCTGTTGTGGCCACCAACGCGTTGTTTTCGGCAGCTACAAAAATATATTTCCCAAAACAATGAGATTTTTCAACAGACTAAATCAGTTGCCCCGTTGAAGAAAGTGAAAGTGCTGTGGAAATGTTCTTTAGTTAATGCATATACATTTTTCATAAAAAGCTTTAAGCTTTATTGAGTTATAAAAAGCTTTGGATTTTCCTAAAAGCTTTCCGATTACAAAAAAAGTAACGTATAAATAAATTTTATGAATAATACATTTTATAAATATGCAGAAAATTCTGGTTAAACAAGTTAATAATGTCGATTTTTTGTTGGAAAAATGAATTTTTTCTTAAAAAAAATTTGGTATATATTTTTACCTTGCAGGTTACAGGGTTTGTCAATTCCCAGTTTCCATTGAGTATTGCTTTCGGCAAACGAAATACTTATCATTGATAGAGCTCCACTGTCATTGTCTGACTCGATATAGTAAATAACACTTTGTAATTATGGATTATCGGTGTCTTTGTTAATTTTGCAGGCTGTACGTTCTTCATATACGGCATTTTGCGCTTGGGTTTTCGTAATATATAATTTTTTATCATCGTCTTTCGACTGCAATTTATAACCACCACATCGTTCACAAGTTTTTTTCAGCAGCCAGTTCTTTCTAATCAGGTGTCTGATAACCTCCCAACTTACTATCATTTTAGACACAAAATTCGAAATTTCTGAAATGAAACAAATCGGTATTAACCTATAAAAATTTACTTTTAATATATCTACAAATTTAGTTACCACTATGATAGAACAGTGTATTGGAATTATTCATACCTGAGATGACCTATTTTTAACCTATTAAACTCTCTTCTACAAACACTTATATCATTTGGCATCAGCTAATCCAAAGTTTTCCATTTTCTTCCAAAAAATATTTCAAAACGAAAAATTTAATTTAGAAAACATTTATTGAATTCAAATTATTTACTTTAACTTAAAAGAGCGAACAACTGAGGGTTAAATAAATTTTTCATACAACACGGAAAACACTCCCAGATAAAAGCTGCTAATTAAATAAAGAGAATTCTATTTAAAGTAAATAATTATTATCGACAAATGCGAAAAATACACAAAATATGATCGTAAAAAACTCAATTGAATTATATACGTTATCATCACCCTTGCTAAATATCAGCCTTTCCAAAGCTTATTTTTTTAATAAAAAGGGAAACTTTGGTCGAATATTCTGATAATTTTTCGATTTCTTCTAATCTTCAATCAATACGGAACATTACCTTGGTGTCTTGCATGTCTGGTTTCAGTGGCACACTCCGAGGGTTGATCGTGCTTTAAATAGAATTTTTCATCGCTAGAAACAAAAAGAGGTTTCTTAAATGGTCATCATGAAAAGAACGGCATTTTCATGATGACGTATTGTTTTGGGGCCTGCAAGTTTGTACTTTGTGTCTTTTATTCCACTGGAGTTAAGAAGCAGAGGTGCAACATAGGATTTGGGATTCCGTCTCCGGTCCTTTGTACATAACTCGCAAATTAAAATGCTACCGCATTAGTAATTCTTATCAATACCCTCATTAACAATAAAACACAAATGGGAATTTTAACCGTTTAGCTAAAGATAATGTCTGGAGTTTTGGATTTACTTGGTTTGAATAACAGACTCTCTAATTTGAAATTTTTCTTTAAACGCAGATAATCAAGAGTAAAATCAGATATATATGGTGTATTACTCTTTTGCAAACATCAGCAACCAGTGTCTGGGGACAAAGCACATCACTTTAAATTAAATTGCTCTATCGCAATTTTGGTTCTTATAGGCACCCACAAGGAAAAGCAAATGATGTCAAAGCAGGGGAAAGTAGTTAATTGTTAGACATTGGTAAACCTATTAAAAGCTAAAAGTTATTTCCCTTCACACGGCCATTGCAAGTACTTCAAAGCTTCTTACAAAATCTAAGTCATCATCTTTCAAACATTTTTAGCTGACTGGGTCTCTTCTTGATTTCTGTGTCTAAATCCAAGACTCGTGTCAAATCCCTAAGTGTTGCCCTTTTAGTCAAGCTATTTACCTTCGTTAATCCTGAAATTGATCTAAAAGGAAAGAAACGATCTTATATATATAATTAGAAGTTCATATTGTTTAAAAGTATAAGTTTCAGGAGCGGTTATTCTAAGTTCTCTAAGTGAAGGATAGAGACACTGTAAGTAAAAAACTTTCCCTTACTCTACTTGTCATGGGAACAGCAGCAGAAAGTATTGTAGCCGATGAGTTCTCTCGCATGGATTCCCAAAACACAACGTCCAGTTATTACCGATACTAGAAGTCTTACATTATTACTATTTAAAACAGATAGCTAAATAGAAATTTGGTCCAAAAATATATAAACTTAATAGGTCCTTAAATGCTTGCCTTTGGGAACATCTGATAAACTTCTGAAAACTTTATATTGAATTGATTAATAAATTTTAATAAAATATCCAAACAAAAGTATTCAAAACTTTCAATAACTCAATTGCATTGTGAATCGAAAATAAAAAAGATCTCTCTTTTGTTGGGCCTCAATTACCAAGTACTCGTTCAATGTACATAATACAACAATAACAAAATAAAGTAAATTATCGTAAAATTCTATTATTTGACGATAGCGGTTGATTTGTTTTTGCTGACAATATGGGCCGCGCTCATTAGAATTCCAAACATGAGCGATGCATAACAACACCCCACGTACAACAACTACAATAACACCATATGAAATATGAATACGTTAAACTACGTATGATCCACTTTTCAACGAAAGTTATGGTCAGTAAAACGTATGTTTTGCATTTAATTAAAAACCAACAACAACAACAACAATGAGTAAAATATTTACTCATTTTTCCTCTAGAATTTTTATACAACAAGAGATTAGGAGGATCTTTATAATGGGGGTCTCTCATTTTCTTGAGTAATGCTCCCTGTGTATCTCTCTCCTTCTCATTTTATTCTCTCAAATTGATTACGACACGATTATAATACTTGTTGTTATTGTTAATTTTTTATTTATCATTTTTTTTTTGTTCGCAACAATTTAATGTTCAATTCACTTTAGTTCATTTCACTTCAGTTAAGTTGGATCAGTCGGTCAAATTTTTGTTATTATTTGAATCGCATGCTATCGAATACTTAAAGTAACTAAAACGATATTGATAAGAATCGTCTATACATGACAAAAAATGAACTAAATGTTCTCAACTAATTGAAAATTTTAATTTTAGTTCGCAATATTCAATAAATTGTGATTTCAAACAATTAGTTCACGGTCGAATATTGTGTCAAACAAACGTTTGACGTTTAATTGTCGGTCGGTTTAATAGTGAAAGTGATACTTGATTATAACGGTAATATTTGCCGTGAAAAGAAATAATTAAACAACAAAATAAAAAAAGAAAAATGGCTATTAAAACAGTGACACCCACTAAGCTACAAGTGGATCAGCTGCGTAAAATGTTCATAGAGAAATATGAAAAAAATCCACCAGCAGGTAAACATTCAACAAAATTGCTTTTCAATTTAGACTTTGAACAAAACTTTGGTCCATGTTCTTAGAAGCGTAACAATTAGTGCTAAATTTTCTAAGGCCTTTATTATCATAATTTTAGATTCAATGAAATAATTATTCCGGATACTGATAACACTTTTATCCATTTTATATTGAAATATCTGTATCTAATTATATTAAGAATAAACTATACAGGAAGTTAAAATAGTTTGTTTATCTAAATTTAATTATTTTTTCTAATTAAAGATAACATTGGATTTGGAGTATTTTGATAAATTTTTGTATTTCAAAATTATTCCATTAGATTAACACCATTTTATCTGTTCCGATAGTTTCACATAATCGCTTTTTTAAAACCGATAACCTTTGTCTCTTGATCGAAAAAGTTTGTTTTGATTGAAATTATTTTTTAAATCAGCCTTTCCAAAGCTTATTTTTTTAATAAAAAGGGAAACTTTGGTCGAATATTCTGATAATTTTTCGATTTCTTCTATCTTCAATCAATACGGAACATTACCTTGGTGTCTTGCATGTCTGGTTTCAGTGCACACTCCGAGGGTTGATCGTGCTTTAAATAGAATTTTTTCATCGCTAGAAACAAAAAGAGGTTTCTTAAATGGTCATCATGAAAAGAACGGCATTTTCATGATGACGTATTGTTTTGGGCCTGCAAGTTTGTACTTTGTGTCTTTTATTCCACTGGAGTTAAGAAGCAGAGGTGCAACATAGGATTTGGGATTCCGTCTCCGGTCCTTTGTACATAACTCGCAAATTAAATGCTACCGCATTAGTAATTCTTATCATACCCTCATTAACAATAAAACACAAATGGGAATTTTAACCGTTTAGCTAAAGATAATGTCTGGAGTTTTGGATTTACTTGGTTTGAATAACAGACTCTCTAATTTGAAATTTTCTTTAAACGCAGATAATCAAGAGTAAAATCAGATATATATGGTGTATTACTCTTTTGCAAACATCAGCCAACCAGTGTCTGGGGACAAAGCACATCACTTTAAATTAAATTGCTCTATCGCAATTTTGGTTCTTATAGGCACCCACAAGGAAAAGCAAATGATGTCAAAGCAGGGGAAAGTAGTTAATTGTTAGACATTGGTAAACCTATTAAAAGCTAAAAGTTATTTCCCTTCACACGGCCATTGCAAGTACTTCAAAGCTTCTTACAAAAATCTAAGTCATCATCTTTCAACATTTTTAGCTGACTGGGTCTCTTCTTGATTTCTGTGTCTAAATCCAAGACTCGTGTCAAATCCCTAAGTGTTGCCCTTTTAGTCAAGCTATTTACCTTCGTTAATCCTGAAATTGATCTAAAAGGAAAGAAACGATCTTATATATATAAATTAGAAGGTTCATATTGTTTAAAAGTATAAGTTTCAGGAGCGGTTATTCTAAGTTCTCTAAGTGAAGGATAGAGACACTGTAAGTAAAAAACTTTCCCTTACTCTAACTTGTCATGGGAACAGCAGCAGAAAGTATTGTAGCCGATGAGTTCTCTCGCATGGATTCCCAAAAACACAACGTCCAGTTATTACCGATACTAGAAGTCTTACATTATTACTATTTAAAACAGATAGCTAAATAGAAATTTGGTCCAAAAATATATAAACTTAATAGGTCCTTAAATGCTTGCCTTTGGGAACATCTGATAAACTTCTGAAAACTTTATATTGAATTGATTAATAAATTTTAATAAAATATCCAAACAAAAGTATTCAAAACTTTCAATAACTCAATTGCATTGTGAATCGAAAATAAAAAAGATCTCTCTTTTGTTGGGCCTCAATTACCAAGTACTCGTTCAATGTACATAATACAACAATAACAAAATAAAGTAAATTATCGTAAAATTCTATTATTTGACGATAGCGGTTGATTTGTTTTTGCTGACAATATGGGCCGCGCTCATTAGAATTCCAAACATGAGCGATGCATAACAACAACCCCACGTACAACAACTACAATAACACCATATGAGAATATGAATACGTTAAACTACGTATGATCCACTTTTCAACGAAAGTTATGGTCAGTAAAACGTATGTTTTGCATTTAATTAAAAAACCAACAACAACAACAACAATGAGTAAAATAATTTACTCATTTTTCCTCTAGAATTTTTATACAACAAGAGATTAGGAGGATCTTTATAATGGGGGTCTCTCATTTTCTTGAGTAATGCTCCCTGTGTATCTCTCTCCTTCTCATTTTATTCTCTCAAATTGATTACGACACGATTATAATACTTGTTGTTATTGTTAATTTTTTATTTATCATTTTTTTTTGTTCGGCAACAATTTAATGTTCAATTCACTTTAGTTCATTTCACTTCAGTTAAGTTGGATCAGTCGGTCAAAATTTTTGTTATTATTTGAATCGCATGCTATCGAATACTTAAAGTAACTAAAACGATATTGATAAGAATCGTCTATATATGACAAAAAAATGAACTAAATGTTCTCAACTAATTGAAAATTTTTATTTTAGTTCGCAATATTCAATAAATTGTGATTTCAAACAATTTAGTTCACGGTCGAATATTGTGTCAAACAAACGTTTGACGTTTAATTGTCGGTCGGTTTAATAGTGAAAGTGATACTTGATTATAACGGTAATATTTGCCGTGAAAAGAAATAATTAAACAACAAATAAAAAAAGAAAAAATGGCTATTAAAACAGTGACACCCACTAAGCTACAAGTGGATCAGCTGCGTAAAATGTTCATAGAGAAATATGAAAAAAATCCACCAGCAGGTAAACATTCAAAAAAAATTGCTTTTCAATTTGGACTTTGAACATAACTTTGGTCCATGTTCTTAGAAGCGTAACGATTAGTGCTAAATTTTCTAAAATCTTTATTATCATAATTTTAGATTCCATGAAATAATTATTCCGGATACTGATAACACTTTTATCCATTTTATATTGAAATATCTGTATCTAATTATATTAAGAATAAACTATACAGGAAGTGAAAATAGTTTGTTTATCTAAATTTAATTATTTTTTCTAATTAAATATAACATTGGATTTGGAGTATTTTGATAAATTTTTGTATTTCAAAATTATTCCATTAGATTAACACCATTTTATCTGTTCCGATAGTTTCACATAATCGCTTTTTTAAAAGCGATAACCTTCGTCTCTTGATCGAAAAAGTTTGTTTTGATTGAAATTATTTTTAAAATTTACAAAAACAATATTTTAATAATTTGTATCACTAGTGATGAAATTTTAAACCTTTTTCGGAAACCCTTCCAATAACGTTTTATAGGGTTTTCTGTTACTTTGTTCGAACAGGTTTAAAATCCGTTTAAAACCAACCACACTTTTCGACACCTTTTTTCTACACTTCAATTCCTCTCCACTGGCCTTAGCTCCAGACAGATTGGAGGAACAAGTACCACATTATTGTTCTTTTAACACTTAAAAATTTGTATACCATAGTGACAGGATGCCAAGTCAGACCAAAAATAAGTGGACACATTATAAAGTCTTATAAATAGAAGCAGTTTTTGTAACAAGTTATTGATTCCTTTGCGGCAACTGCATATTGCTTGCCATAACAAGGAACTTTTGGGAAATTTTGACAATCTTTGGGTCCTAAACTTTTGTTTAACATTCCCTAGAGTAAAAGCAATATATGCGAAGTAGCGCATATATTGCTTTTGATCTATTTCCGTTCCTTTTAACCTTTTAGAGACTTGTATGTTTTTAAACCTGCACTGTGCAAAACCGGTATGCTTTCCTACCAAATATGTTGAAAGCTTTTTTGAAAATGTTTTCTATTTTTGCTCAAGAAGGTTTTCCATCAGAGAAGAGGTCTACCATTTCTATTTAATAACATTGGAAAGATTTTGATGGCAGACCTTTGAATGCTTGGTCAACTTTTTGTAGGGCCAAATTGGGCTTTTAGGAAATATTTTATATTTCATCAAGGGAGTCTTTAAATGGAAATGATCATTCTATGTAGAATTCAGACTATCTGAAGAATATATTAACATTATAACTAGTATAGAATGTATGAATGTTTGTGTTGTTTTTGAACCGATTTTTATTAATGCCATCAAAAACCGCAACTTGGGCGGACAGAGTCACAAAATGACATTTAATTTTACTCTCTAATTTCCTTTCAATATACAAAATTCGGTTGCTGGCCTTTCGTTAGACACTCATTTTATTTACGAAACAGATATCGCAGGATAGTCGATCTTATGGTTTTTATACCCTCTACTGTTACAAGTGGTAATAAAAGGTATATAAGGTTTATTATTTCAACGTAACGCCAAAAAGGAATCATTTTAGAGTTTATATTCTTGAACCATCAAAATCTGAGACAATTATTTGCAATTAAAGTTGCCAATCTTTCGAACCGTAATAGAAATCTTTTTATAAACTATTTATCATGATTTAAAAAAAATCGGCATATATTTTATAGATCAAGCTTTAACAATAGATTGTTCAGATCACCCTTTTGACAAAAGTCCAAGAATTCTCTTCTCTTAAAAATTATCTGAAGCTTTCCCACCGTAACGCAGTGGTTCCAAAACAATCTTTTGAAAATAATTCTGTAAGTAATAACCGTTAAGCGTATTTTCTGATAATCAAATTATCCCCTCGGATTTAGTTATATCATATATGAACTTTAATACATTTTTCAAAATACAAATACCCAAATATTGTGTGGAATGGAGGTAACCTTATCAGGCACTATAAGACTAAAACCCTTTTCCTACCAATATATATTATAAGAAATTTAATCGTGAAGTTTGTTAATACATGTTACCATATTCCAAGAAGGGGCCTTGTATTGAAGCTACATCAAAATATGGAGCGATATCCACCAAATCAGTCAAGTATATTGAAGAGAAAAATAATTGTTCCAGATTTCAATAAAATTGATCTATATTTAAGACCTCAAACCGTTTTCCAAGAAGGGGTCCTACATGGGAGCTATATCAAGACATGGTTCGATATTTCCTAAAATGATAACATATATTCAAGGCAGTTTCAAATATATTTATATAATATAATTGGTGTATCTTTAAGAGTTTACCAAGCATTAAACCATATTCCGGGAAGAGACCCCATATTGAAGCTTCCAGAAAATTTTAATTTCTTTAGGTTTATTACATCACAATAAATATATGTTGACTAATTCAGAATTTTAATTTAAATTGCGATATTTATGTCTCAGATATCGGCTTATATCATTCTTGCTAATGAATCGATATAACTTTTTTTAAGTAGCAAAATGCTTAAGCAACAACAAACAATGTGACCAATTTTTATTTACTTTGAACAATCATGCCATACGTGAGAATGTTTCCAACAGATAGACGGTCTCCGTTTTTGATTTTAATACAGGAATATTTATATTTTATGGGGTCTTAAATGATTCCTTCTAACACACGAAATGACAAAGTTAATACATCTCTAACATAACTTGTGGAGGTGGAGGTTATAAAAATCTTAAATGATTGGAATATTATCGGATTTGTATTTCCTTCAAAGTGATTTGCGGAAGTGGATCAATGTTGAAGCTACTCTCATGTGTGTGTCAACCTTCTTGTTATTTGTAATCAGATTTCGGTTAAAAGTAATACATTTTTGTCAAAATAGACAAAGACATAGGAACAGGCAGACATCGCCATAGGAAGTTGTACTAAGACGATAGATGTAATATATATAGGGTTATCGTCTTGTTCCATAGAATGAAATTCTATAAATTTTGAATTGATAATTTGTGGACAAAACAATCAATTTTATTGATGTTAATTTTTATAATCATTATAAATTGCATTTCCTTATCAATTTTTAAACCAAAATGAACTATGGCCCTCCCGATTAATTATTACTAGAAAATTTGATTTTATTTTATTTTAATATTAATAAAGTTATAGTTTAACTTAAACTTTATATATAGAAATAATTAAATAAATAAAAATCCAATCAATGAATTCTTGATTTCTCTATATTTAGACTTTTGATTCTGATTAAAAAATCAGTTTAATACAGAATGCACAGTGTTTCAAACAAAAAAATTAAATGGAAATAAATCTTTAACTTCCTAATTCGATTGCAATGAAATTTCACATAATGAAAGTAAAAAAGCGGTCAACAAGGTTCCAAAATTGGTCATCTCGGTTCTAAAAAAATTAAAAATATCCAGATTTCTTAAATCTGAACGGATTTTAAAGGGTTTTATATGAATAAATCCCGCTAATGGGGACCTACATGTATTGACTTTTTGTTTTTTTATGAATAATTTCCTATAAAAATAAATAATTTCGATCATTATGGAAAGGTGAAGTTAGACAAATTATATATCAATATATCAGAATTATGCCTTCTTTCCAAAAATATATAATGTTATGGATAATAATAAAATTCCTTGCACACTTTTTGCGGAAATGTGTCATGAAAGTGTTGTTGTTGTTGTTCTTTTTTGGCAAATTATTAAATTTCGAAATAATATTTTTATTTGTCAACGTATCTAAATGAACCGGAAACTATTAACATTATTTTATTTTTCTTAAAAAAATCTCGTAATTCACTAACGTCACCCTCCCCCCAAAAACAAGAAACTAACAAAATTCCCAAAAATGAGTTTTTTTTTCAATTCTTTTCTATATCTTTTCAACTGATTAGGGGAGCAAAAATATATATTACTTAAATTTTTGAACATATCAAGCTTTGAAAAAAACCTATTTTTTTAATTCTAGACATTTTTAATTAAGAGAAACTAAGCCAGAAATTAGAGTGTTGTGAAAAAATAGGTTGAATTTGAAAACCTCTGGTTCTCCCAAAATTTAGGTTTGATCAAATTTGCACCCACTATAGCATAAAAACCTTGCCACAATCGGTCATAAGCAAATAATAATAAAGATCTCTTAAACTACAAGAGAACTTTTTAAATAACTTTTGAATCCTATGGACCGACTTTTGAATCCTATGGGTCTAAAAAGTCCAAATTCAAAATTTAAACTCGCGTACACCTCTACTATCACAACATGAAATTTAATATCGGTCTACCCGAAAGTTACAGATTTATTTCCATTTTCCATTTTCAGTTGAAACACTGTGCAATGTAAACAAATGAGATTCGCAAATTACATTAATGATCATTGTAGATGACACCTTCATCTGATGCCTCTCAGTTTATTTAATATTATAATTAATATCTTTGTTAAATAATAAAAACCTGTTTATTTTGTGCAGTTAAAATTCTCTTTTCAAAACTTTCAAGTTCAATGGAAAATTATAGTTATTACGCTTTAAAGTATGTTTGTGTGTATCATATTATTATTGTCTAACAGATTTTTATTATATTTATTTTATTAATTTGAGTATCAACGTTAACTGCTTCACTTTAATTGCAGTTCGTTAAAATAATATAAACATAAACAAATAATTTAAAAAAAAATCAAAATATATAAACTATGGATTTTGATCTTTAATTATAATTAAAAAAATAAGATAAGCTTCAATGGAAATACTTTACCCTTGAATTTATTTCAAAATTTATAGAGTTTTTATTAAATCAAAATATTTTGATATGAATTAAAGGACATAAAATATTTTAAAACTTATTTCGTTTAAACATGTGCCCTGTATGTTCAGGATCAGAATCGCATTATTATTTCTATATCATTTCGAGTGTAACGCTAAGATGAGATCATCTAAGACTCTAAGTCAATTTAGCTATGCCCTGGAAAGATTATCAATCCTAGAATAATTATCAAATTTAAATGAAGCAGTTTCCTATTTATTGACATAAAAGTTATAGATCAATATCTGAGACAACCTCAAAATACCGAACAAGATCTTTTTTTAAATCTTCAACAAAATTTGATTAGATTTAAACAGTATTAAACCATAACATATATCTATATGTATTTCCTCTTCATACAAAGAATCAAAAAATCGGATAATTAGTAAAGTTATTGACTCACAAAATGTAAAATTTCAAGTTTTTTATCGATATACAGTTTAACGCAGAAATACAAATTAAAATAAATAAATTTTATTTATTTTTAATATTTTAAGTATTAAAATTTAATCTAATATTTCTTGGTGCATTATCAGTGAACCACCTTGTTAGCAAATTAAAAAAAATATATATAAAAAATAAAAAACGAATATTTTGATAAGCTCTTTTTAATAATCTAAAGATAATATTTGAACGAAATCCAAGTGTTTCATAATACACTGAACCAAATGTCGTAGGTAATATTAACGAAAAAATGTGTACCTTGCAACATGTATGATCTATTCACTTAAGAAATTTTTAAATGGTCAAACCTCTTATGACGGCAGGTTTAAGTGTAAGAACATAAGTTTCTAGCTGCACTCGGGGCTGGGTGAGTACGGTCGTATTCGAGATTATATCCGAGGTCTCGAAGAAGTGGTCCCCACTCGACACCGAAAGGAGCTAAAAACTTATGCTCTTTATTAAGATATATTAAACGGTTCTGAAGTTATGCAATATTATGTAAAGACATGTTGAAATTTCCTTATTACATACTGTACTGCAGCACATTTTTAAATAGAAAATGTGCAAATTTCTGGGTTGGGGGGCAGGTTTCAGTTAATTTTGGAAGGATGGTGTATAATTTTTTTATAAGTGTTTGGTATCGTTGGAAAGTTAATTACTTGAAAAATAATATGTTCAAAATAAACTATTTAAGTGAAGTATCTAGAGTAAATTTGTCAAAAATTCAAAACATTTTATTAACGGTTCACCCTTGTAAACAAAATTGTAATATTTGACATCAAATAAATTCTATAATAATAACGATATTTTTATGAAATTTGAATATGATATGAACAAAGATGTCCTTAATAAGATTCCCCCTTTTTTGTTCCAAAATATCCAAAATTCCAATCTGGGAAAAACTTGTTAAAAAATTCACTTTTTTCAGTAAATTGCTAATCCTACTGATATAAGAGGTTTGGCCCATTACAGATTTCTTGTGCGGATAACTTATAACTGAAGTTATATAATCAAGGAACTTTTTGGAAGATTTAAGCTTTTACATTTTTCCCCTTTTTTGCAAAAGAAAAATATGTGAAAATTAACGAAATTCTTGTAAGACTCGAGGGGAAATTGTTTTCCCTAATGTTCTCGAATTTACGTTAGAAATTATTCAGAATTCGGAAAAGTATTGTATTGTCCAGAGGCAGTATTTTTGAATTTGTTTTTGGAAACGGATAGAGCTCAGAGTGGAGAATAATAAGGGCTATATGTATGTGCAATATTATTTTCAATCAAATCATAAATAAAATTTTGAAATTTTGTTTAAAAATCGTCATACCCGAGGTGAGCAACTTTGGAGATCCACTTTCCGACCTAAGGATCCACTAGAAATATGTCCTTCTCCAAATTAATTGGAAAACACCTCAAGAATGTCCATGTAAAACTTTAAAAAATATACAATAGTTCCAAAGTTACAGAATTATTTTCTAAAAAAAAGCGTCTTGGGACCACTGAGTAACATTAATCGGTTAACTGGATGTGATTCTGGATAGATTGATATATATATATATACTTAATAAATAAATAAATTTTCTAACAAATTAATAAATAATTTAACCCAAATCATGTTATCTTTTCCTTCAGTTCCCTTTCATCCTGTCGATATCGATCGCATACGTAATGATGATGTTTGGTGTACAAGATTCTTGGAAATGTATGATCTAGATATGAATGTATCATTTGAAAAACTCTGGAACACTTGTGTATGGCGTCAAGAGTATGGTGCCAATGATTTGGACGAAACAAAACTAAGAATGGATTATTTAACGGATGGTGTAATATTTCCACATAATAAAGATATTGATGGAAAACCCCTCCTCATATTCAAAACAAAATTACATGTTAAAGGAGCGAAAGATATGGATGAGGTGTTGAAAGTTTTGGTTTACTGGATTGAAAGAATACATCGTGAGACTCATATGGACAAATGTACAATATTTTTTGATATGGATGGTACCGGTTTATCAAATATGGATTTGGATTTCATAAAAATGATTATTGAAACATTTAAAATGTATTATCCGAATGCTTTAAATTATATAATTGTATATGAAATGGCTTGGGTTCTGAATGGTATGTTTAGAGAAGGGATTTCTATATTTAAAATGAAAATGAATCATTAATAATTTTGACTTTTTTTTTGGTTACAGCCGCCTTTAAAATTGTAAAAGCTTTGTTACCCGAAAAAGCTGTAGAGATTTTGAAGGTGATTAAGAAAAAAGATATTAATCAATATATTGATAAGGATAACTGTTTGGCATCTTGGGGTGGCAATGATAACTATCAATTTTCTTTTGTATCCGAAAAGAGAACAACGACTGCTCCAAATGGAAAATTACCCAATGGTAATGCAACTACTTCTGTGCCTGCTAATGATGATTTAAATAATAATGTTAATGATAAAAAGGTATGTAAGTCCAATTGCAATTTGTGTTTGGTAACAACTATAAATAGATCAATAGATTCATTCATAGATTCATAGGTCATTACAGATAATATTATATTATTATTAATATAATATTTATATTAAAGTAACATCTTAAAAGTGTTTCCTTACTGTATTTAGCCCTCAATTAAAGAACATAATAAACTAAATAGTCCTTTTTCCGTAAATGTACACACAATAGTAGTAAAGTTCAAAAAAATCGATTTTTGTTTTTCTTGTCTAGTGTGGATGAACTAAAATCAATTAATATTTTTCGAACTGTTTATACGCGCACTTATAGACACGCATCTATCTTATAGACACTGTCCTTTTCTATTGACCCAATTAAAATAAGAATTTCAAATGGATATTTATAGTTCGCGTGTTTTATAAAAATACTTTAGTTAAACACACAAAAAAGCCTATTAAAACTGATGTTCTGTGCAAATGTTTGTATATACAATTATTATCATTCCTATCTGTTTTATATAATTCCCTGGTACAAATATGGGTTTGTTATTTTTAGACACCTGATACTTTTTGTACCAAATTTGATACTGAATTTAAAGTGTGTTATCGCTGAACTAGAACTGTACTAAAAGTGAACAAAAACTGAACTAAATAAGCTAAACTACTATTATATTAGAACCTGAACTCTTGGATAAGTTCAGGTTCTGAACTATTAAAATAAACTAAAATCTGAATTATAATCTGAATTATTATAATTCAGATTTGAATTGGATCGAGAATCTAAACTAGAATATGAACTAAAATGTAAGATGAACTACAATCTAAACTAGAATCTAAAAGAGGGTTTGAACTAGAATATGTTTTGAAATCAGAATTATAACTGAACTAAAATTGAATTATAACTAATTACACTGATCCAAAAATGTAAGTAAATACAAGGAAAAAGGGTATTGAATTGAAGAAAAGTAGATTAAATATCATCCGACGAAACTTTTATTTATCATAACGAAAATTTTCGTTTATTTTTCGTAAATTCTTCAAATTGACGAAAAATTGTCAATATAACTATTTGAATTCGTTAATAAAAATACAGTTAATTGGAAGAAATATAATACAATTTGAATAATACATTTATTTTGTCATGTCGACAAAAATAAATTCTTTATATTGATGAATATTATTTAATTTAAATATCATATTTAAATTAAATTTACGAAATTTTAATTGAATTGAGGAAAGAATTACTTTTGAATGTTGTAATAAATTAATACATAAATAATAAAATATTAAGTATAAATATTTCATGAATATTTCCGATAGGACCAGGCGAAGCAGTATTTCCCATACAAAACGAGAATTTGTTATGAAATATCTAAAGAAATGTAACAGCGAGAATTTTCAAATTTTGTTCTTATGACTTTCTTTAGGAAGTCAAGTAGCCCCCCGTACAAAGCAAATATTGATTATCAGATATCTAAAAATCTATTACACCGGGAATTTGATCCCAATTACTTTTTTTAATACACGTCGATTTAGGACTGACAGTCAATAGTGTAAAATATGTAGTAGAAAACTAAAAATAATACAATGTCAATAGGGCGGTGGTGACCCTACCGACTTGTATTTCAGATGAAAAGTTACTTACATGTTTGTTGATCCACTGATCCTCCATTTGCAATTTCATGAATTTATGCAAAATATTCCTTTAATTTCAATCATATTAATTAGATTTCATAGATTTCAATTCAGTTTACATATTCTTTGTCATATTTCATTTAATATGACAAAGAAAATATTATTTGACAAAAAAATAGTTAAATAAACGAAAACTTTATTCAAATTTACTTGATTTTAGTGCGTAGAATTGAATAAATTTGTGTGTTATTTTACTTATGAAGCGTTACTGCTGTTTTTACTTAATATCTGTTAATAAAACATATATTTACGTTAATTTTTTAACGAAATTTTATTCAATTTAACATATTTTACCAACAAACATTTTTATTAAATGTTTTTAGTATATTTGAAGAAAATTCTTCAACTAGAAGAAAAATTCTGTTAATTAGAATAAAAATCTGTTTATTTAACACCTTTTTTTCGTTAAAATTCTACGAAAATGTTCGTTAACATTACCTACGATAATTGGTTCAGTGTAAGAACTGAATTTAAACGGAACTAGAACTGAACTAAAACTGAACTAAAACTGAATTAGAACTGAACTAGAACTGAATTAAAAAAATGAACTAAAATCGAACTTCAAATTAAGTAAAACTAAGATTGATAAATTTCACGTCTGGAAGACTGATCAAATTTTAGGTAAAGAACGATCAAACCTGATTCCACTTAGAACATTTAGAATCGGTGGAAACTAATACAAGTTAGAACAAACAAAGTCTAGACTATTTGGCGTGTTGTTTAAAATTTCTCATATAATATATTCAAAATAACTTTTAGGCCTTTTATTTCTTATAATTCTCATGCACATCCCACTTCCGAATATCAGTGCATAAGTCTCACAGATATAAATAAAATATAAACAGGAATCGATGATTTACATTTTACATGGGTCAGTTCACAATTTCTCATAGTTTCCATATAATCGCATATCAATATTAGTTTAAATCAGAAAAAATTAATACCGTCGATTGGGTTACAGGTGTTATTTTATTTTGAAGTAAATTAAACACAAAAGTATCAATAGTAAAAAAGGTGTAACTTTAATGTGTAAAAAAATTAACTAATTTAATTAAAACCCTAAAATATATTTTATTTTAATACAAATTACAAGAAAAAAATTAAGAAAATAATGAACTTTTTGCTCTTCACACTTCCTACTGATTCACTTTTTTATAATTTTACGCATTTTGAAAATTTCATAATATTCTTAACCACCACCACCACCACAAGTGGTGAAGAGGGTATATTAACTTTGCCATTCCTTGTGTAACGCTAAGAAGGAATTATCTCAGACCACATAATGTATATATATTTTTGCATTAAATTAAAATCTGAGTCGATTTAGCTATGTACGTCTGTATGTATTTCTGTCTGTTTGTCCGTCTGTCCGTTTATCCGTCTGTCTATCTGTCTATCCGTCTGCCTGTTGTTTGCACGCTCAAATCCACAATAATTGACAGAGCTCAATGAAATTTGGCCTGAATATTTGTTAAACTCCTAAGAACTTTCCTATTTAAAACCAACAAATTCGGTTTAGTATATTTTAATATATAGACCGATATCTTAGGCAACCTGTGTGTTCCTGAGTTCTATTTAAGAACTCAGGTATTTCAGGTAACTCCCAATCAAATGTCTCCCGGAATGGGATTTTAAGGTCAGAAAAGTATTAAATATAAAACGATTTCAATGAAATTCAACTTAAATAAGAATTATAGTATTCTAAATTGATGTGCTAAATTATGCGGGGATCGGTAATTTGCACTTCAATTTAACGAAGCTTGTCCGATGTCTGGATGTCCATTTAAATGTTGTGAACACTATACAGGTCTCAATTTTTGAGACAGCATGATGAAATTTGGTACATGTAATATTTTGGTACAAATATCATAAATTTCACATATAATTAAGATAAATATAATTTTAAAATCGATGTTTGAAATTTTACTAAAGTCGGTCCATCATATCTTCTAGCATCGATATAACCCCCCAGAAAAAATCCTTTTCAAACGCATAAATTAGTTAGTATCTTTTAACTTAATCAAAAAAGCAAATCATACGAGGGTCGTACATTTACAACCAAAAGTGTGGAGTAGGTAGGGCTTGACCGACTATAACCTATTTACTTTTTTAAATTAAAAATTATTTTTAGTTACATTCATATTTCTGTAATTGTTGTTAAAGGGTCAAAGGTCATGCAATAAACTCTATTAGTCGTTTGTAAAAGTTTTATGAATTTGTTGTTATTGATGTTTACATCAAAGGGTTTGTAAAGGTTAGCTAGGGATCGTAAATATGTTGAACTTTATTGCAAAAATTACATTATTTACAGATAATTGAATATATATTTGTTAGCAAATACATATTTTAATTATTTTAATAATTAATGTTGTTAATAAAACAAAATTAAAAAATTAATTAATTTTTACAACATATAAAATATTGTACTTCAACACTTTTTTCAATCACTAAATTTGAAAAAGTAACGCTTAAATATTAAGAGATCTAAAGATCTTTTTAATATGAGAGATCTTTATTTTTCTCTTACTCTCTTTGATTTTGATCTTTTTTTTTTTGTTTTTCTTATTATCAAACTGTTTGGACTTTCTTTTATGCCTGATAAACATTTTCTTTTGTTATTATTCAGTACGACATGTTTTATAATATATACATATACAGTATGTCAAAAAAATTCAATGAAAATTGTCCATATTGTTTGCAATAGATTAACAAAAACATTATAAACCGATATCTGATTCAACCTAAAAATTCTGAAGAAAACTTTTTTAAATGTTCAACAAGAAGTTATTAGATTTAGACAGATTTTTGACATAACATACAGATCTTCGTACAAAAAAATCATCAAAATCGGATGAGTAGAAAAGAAGTTATATGCTAAAATATTCAAAATTTTGATACACTAATTTTTAGATATAAGAATTAACCAAAAACACTAGATTGTACTTGGGCCATTATTTGATCTAGCTACCATATAAGAACCCTTCCCGGAATGTGTTTTAAACTAAGTTGAAGTTTCCATATAAGTTTCCACATAATACTCTTATATTTAGACCAATTCTGTTGAATTACGGCACAATTCTTTTTCTAAATGCCTTGAATAAATGTTAATGTTGTTCCGCGTTTTGCTATAGGTTCCATATAATTTCCATTCCCATTAAGCCATCTACCTGCACTGATCACACGTATCTTCGTTTGCAAAACTGTGTTACGGTCTACAAGTCTGACACATATTCTGTTTTTTGGTACATCTATATAGAGTCTCAGTCTCGTCCTATCAGCCTAAGTGAATCCATTCGTAAAGCAATGAGATCCCGCGAACATCTGTAGCAAATTTTCGTTCGATTAATATTGACGTCCCAGTATCGATGATGCAACGTTTTTCTTTATATTATGCAGAATATTTCTATATAAATTCGATATCAGTGCGGAACATCTATTATATTTTAATGATATAATTTGTGTCCCCTGTTTGAAATCGATATGCTGTAAGGTCAGCTTTATATTTGGACAATCGTATTGTTTACAAAAGCTCTGGTTGGTGTCGTCCACATAAAATTACACGAAGGTCGTCTATTATTTTTTGGTAGCTACCATTTATAACCAATAATGTGGTGTGCGGTATTAAATATTCGGGCTGGACCAACTGTTACATTTTACTTTTTCATTTTTATCTGTGTAAACAATTATTTGACAAACTGTATACTTTATACATTATTAATTTGTGTTGGTTTTTTCTTTATGAATAACTTTTGTTGTTGTATATATGATTGTTATTATTGTTGATGTATTTGTAATTGGCGCTTTTTAAAAAGACATAGAAAAATAACTTAGAATGAATTAAAGAAAAACAGCTGTAGTTTATGTATATAAATATGTATGTGTGTGTTTTGTTTTTATTTAATAGTATGATGAAGTCAAAGATGAGGAGGGAGTGGTATTAGTATTGACACCTTAAAACCATGATAATAACAAACACATAAACAGACAACTAGACAGACAATCAATAGGTCGGTTGGTTTGTTACTCGTTTAGTTGGTTTCTTGTGTGTTTTATACCACCACCACATTGGTGTATTACCATTATCATTCCGTGTGTAACGCGAAGAAGGAATCACCTCAGACCCCATAATGTATATATATTCGATTTAAATATGTCCGTTTGTCTGCTGTTGGAATGATCACGCTCACAATAAAATGGGTATTTGTCCAGAGAAGTCATAGATTGATAACTCAGCCAACCTCTTAGTTCAAGGGAAGAACTTTCGTAAAATTGTTAATTATAAATCGACAAATTATTAAAATCGGTTCAGTAGAAAAAAAGTTATAGCCAAAATTGTATCTTGTTTCATAACTCATTAAGTGTTCCAGAAACTCATTAAGTGAGAAAAACGTTTATATATTGCATACGTCTGTGGATGTGTGTGATTGTAGGAAAAATATCGTATTTACTTTACACGCATTTGTGGTGAAGGGTATTGAAGATTCGGCATAGCCGTATATAGCATTCTTACTTGTTTAAAGTTCATTTAGCTGCTATTCAAGTAGGAATGAATAACCCACAGAATTTGTATCGCAACACATAAAATCCAACAACAAACAATACAGTATGTCTGTCAGTCAGTGAATCTATCCATACAATACAGCAAAAATCCAATTGAATGTTTGATTGTTTGCTTTTTCACATTTTTATGATTTTTTTGTGTTTTGCTTTTTGCTTTTGTCTGAAAAAACCATTCCATACGAATTAGAAATTCTACTGAATAAAAAATAAAATAAAATTATTGTGTGTGTTTAGTTTATTTTTGTTAGCCACAGCGTCATCTTTAACTTTAACGAATCAAACAAAAAAGAACGAAATAATAAATATTTTAAACAATAAAATAAAAATATATTATTTGTTTATTTATAAATAAAAAGAAAAATAAATTTTTATTTAATAGTGTCTAAGGAAAAAAACGAAATTTAATTATTGTTTATTTACCATAAAATATTTGAAGTAATAAAATAGTTTTTTACAAAAAAAATATATAATAATAACAAAGTTAATTTGCTGCCGCCGCGTTTTATGAGTCTCTCGCTCTTTTTTAGAAAGTGTCAAGTTCAAAGTGTTTTTTGTTTTGTTTTTTTTTTTTTTTTTTTTCAAGTTCAGTTTTAAATTTTCTTTATTTTTATTTAATTTGTTGTTTTTTGTAAACGTTTTACTAAAACAGTGTTGTAAAACGTTAAGTTTTCTTTCAAATACGGAAGTTTCTTGAGAGAAAGAGAGAGAGAGAGAGAGAGCAACTCACACACTCATTTTATATTTTTTTACGCACACGAAAGATGCCACGGGTATGTGAATATGTGATCATCATAAAAATTCTGAGCATATTTTCCTATGTGATGCCATTTATAAAAATATTTATATATTTTTGTAAATATGTACGTGCTTATATTTCTATATACTTATCTGCTACGAATGTATATAAACAAATCTTATATATGCATGCATGTGTTTATTTATTCTTTCCATTTTATTTCATTCATTCACTCATTAATTCGTGAATATTATAAAAGCGTTCTAAGAAGCTTCATGAATTGAATTTTGGACACAGCTTTCAAGATATTAACCCATATAAGTTGATAAGTGCAAATATATTATATACACTACAAGAAATTTTATTATGAGTGAAATAAGTTTAGATCCCGGAAATATTGATTTTTAAGGTTTGATAATTTTGGATCCTTAATTTATTTTCAAAAAATCTTTAGGCGATAATTGCCTCGCCCTATTATTATTAAATGTCGATCGTCTGGATATTTGTTCCTCATTAGCTTCACATTTCGCTCGAAAACTTAGCACTAAGACAAGCGGAAAACTTATTATTTTACAATTCTAATAATGCTGTTAATTCATGTCCAGAAAAAAAGTGTTTTCCAACAATGTTAAATATTTTAAATGGAACCCAATTTAATGTTGTTTAATGTTGCCCATGCATTCAAAGGTCTGCCTTTATACTGTTCCCAATGTAATCAAACTTGTTCGTTGATAAAAAATTGGTTCAGATAGAAATAATAGTTCACATATTGTGTCTAAAGTGAAAATGTGGAAAGCATTTTCCAAAGAGCACCCAACACATCCGGTAGGATAGCAGCCCGGTTAGCTCAGTGTACGGAATAGTTGGTACAAAAAGTTAAAGTAATACAGGTTTAAAAACATATCAGGCTTAAAAAGTTTATGACAGAGCGCGAAAATTGAAGTCAGATTTCTCAAAAATATTCTTTATGTTGCTGATGCTCGAGGGAATGTTAAAAAAAAGAAGAAAGGAATCAAAAGCATTAAAAATTTCCCAAAAAGTTCTTTGTAATGCAAGCAATATGCAGTTGCGGCGAAAGAAGTCAATAATTTTTTACAACGGGCTTTGTAAATTCCGAAATTTACTTTCAGGAATGTTTACCAAAGTGTCTGCTTCCGTTAATAAACTTCTATAAGGTATCTAGTTATTTTTCGCCAAAATTGGCATCCTGTCACTGCGGTAAACAAGCCCTTAAATGGCACAAGAAGAATAATATGGTATTTGTAGCAAGAGTGACAAATCCTACAAACCATCCGGAATTAAGGTGGAGAGATATTAGGCTTTTGTTAAAGGGAAAAGTTTTCCAATGTGTGGTAGATTTTAAATGGAGACGGACTACCAGTTTAAACAAAGTCACAATGGAATGTTTTCCGACAAAAGTTCAAAATATCGTCACTCGTGATTAAATCTATAACAATATTTTTTATAAATTGTAATAACAATTACAATCAAGTAAAAAAACTGAACTGTAAACTTTCGGTTTTATATACATATACTTATACTAAAAATTTTTCGATCTTATCTCATATAATGACCATAAAAATAATGAAATTTTAAAAATTACCAACTTTTCTACACCAATATTTACGCTATTTGAAGGGTTTAAATAAAAGCTTAAATGTTGCTTACAAGTTTCCATTTTTTTTAAAATAGTATATAAGTATGAAGCCCATTGAAAGTGGCAATGTTCGGTCCATACAAATATCTTCTCGACAAGAGGTTTTAGGCTAATAAAAGCCCTAAAGCGATTTTAACAAAAAGAAAGAAGAAAAAGGAATTATTTTAATGATATTCTAAATCTATGTGTCATATTATGCGAGGGTCGTCCATTTTTTCGTAACAACCAATATTGTGGGGTGGGGTATTACTATAACATTCTTATTTGTTTATTTTCACAATATTCAAAATTCCAAAAACAAATCTCCATTAAAGATTAAATACCAAACTCTTGGCAGCCCTAATCAAAAGCTTATTATAATAAAAGCTTTTGTTTTGTACCACAGACACTTTGCAACACAAAAGAAAATGTCAAATATTCCACTATTTTCCTTTCATTTTTGCAACACACATAATGTCAGTGTAAAAAAGGGACTGAACAATTTTCATTTTTAAAATTAAAAAGAAAAAGAAATTTTTACAAATCGCAAAAACACAAAATTCAATGACCAAAATAGAAAAATTTGTACAAATATTTTAAATATCCTTTTTAAAAAAGAATTAATCAAACGTTTTTTTATAAATAAAAGAAAATCGAAATTTTTTATTGGAAATCAACCCCACTGGTTACAAAGCACAATCACTTAATACAGGGTAAGTTTGTCTGTCTACATTATCTGTTTGCCTTTGTGGTCTGTTTGTCGCCATTCGCTGTGTCTGTCGGTCAAATATTCTGACAAAATATTATTTTACACTTGTAAACGAAATGATGATAATGGATTTGTTAAGGAGGAGGTCGGTCGCTTTCAATAGTAGACAATGACATAAATACCATTTAGTATTGATTGATTATTTGCTTAAAGAACAAGAATGTATCTGCATGGAAGTATTTGATGACCAAATCATTGTTTTGTTTGAAACTGCATAGATAAAAAAAAAAAAAAAAGAAAACCTTGTACTACAAATCATTATCCTTATAAACTGTGGCGCGTACAGTGACCGCACAAAGTCTGCAGATTTCTCTATGATTTTTATCAATGGATAATTGGCTTAATAAGAATTAAGAGCCTTATGTAATTAAAATGGTTCTATATCAGGGCAAGTTTAGTGGACTTATTGATCTCTCTTATGAATGATTTGCTTCAAAATAAATATTAATGTCGGCTCTCTGGATATTTTGGCAGGAAAACTTAGAACAGATCTTAATGGACTAGTCAATTTTCCTATAATTCTTATGATGCTGTTAATAGTACAATTATGGTCCCAAATCAAATTTGAAACCAGATCTAAAAAACGTGATCAAGCAATTAGTGACTAAGAACTTTGTGTTCAGTTCTATTTTCTAATTTTCTATAGAAAATTTTCTATATTTATTTTAAATAAATTTTTTGTTATTTTCTTTAAAGAAAATTGTTTGATATTTTCCTAATCAAAAAGTTTTGAATATTTTCCTTATTTACATGTTTTTACTATTTTCCTTATAGGAAACTTTCGATATTTTTCTTTTAGGAAAAATTCGATATTTTTCTTATAGAAAATTTCGATATTTTTTTTTAGGAAAATTTCGATATTTTTCTTATAGAAAATTTCGATATTTTTCTTATAGGAAAATTTCGATATTTTTCTTATAGGAAAATTTCGATATTTTTCTTATAGGAAAATTTCGAATATTTTTCTTATAGGAAAATTTCGATATTTTTTCTTCCTAAATTTTTCCCTATAGGAAAATTTCGATATTTTCCCTATAGGAAAATTTCGATATTTTCCCTATAGGAAAATTTCGATATTTTCCCTATAGGAAAATTTCGATATTTTCCCTATAGGAAAATTTCGATATTTTTCTTATAGGAAAATTTCGATATTTTTCTTATAGGAAAATTTCGATATTTTTCTTATAGGAAAATTTCGATATTTTTCTTATAGGAAAATTTCGATATTTTTCTTATAGGAAAATTTCGATATAGAAAATATTTGTTATTTTCCTTATAGAAAAATTTTTTTCGACTTTTTCCCTACAGAAAATTTTCGATATTTTCCTCATAGAAAATGTTCTTACTAAAATATCGATGTGTTTCTCGCTAAAAAGTCGATGTGTTTCTCGCTAAAAAGTCGATGTTTTCCTCGCAAAAAATATATGTTTCTCTCCAAAAAAATAAATGTTTTTCTCACAAAAAATGTCCACGTTTTTTCTCTCAAAAGATTGTTTATATTTTTCTCACAAAACATAACTTTTTGAATTATCCGTACGCAAACTTTGATCCCAGACTGTATTTGATATTTAAATCTTATTAATTTTTTTAAACTATTTTAGTTTAAGTGGCTCTTTAGGCTAAAGAATACTTGCTGATGCCTTTGAAAAGTTTAACAAGTTTTTATATTTCTACTTTGTAAATTTTCACTGAAAATATTCATTATTATTTAGTTTATATTTGTAATTCGTTGAGAAAGGTCTTTGGAATAAAGAAATAATTTAATTTTGTTATTTATTGAACAATTTCTAGGTCCATTTTGCCAAAAACAACCTACACCAGACGCCTGCGACTGTAGAACAACAAGCAGAAATGCACGATATACCAGAACATTTTACGCCACAAGATCGTAAGTAATTTAAAACTTATTGACATCGAAAGAAATTAATCTATTTTCATATTTGATTTTCATATCTAAATTTTTATATAAAAAAGAATCAATTTACTTTTGATTAAAAATTCACAAATTTAAAAATTTTTGTTTTTAATTTTCTTATTTTTTAATTTTTTTCTATTTGCCTGCAAAATCTTAAATCTCTAGAAGATATGCTGCGAGTTTCACCACAAGATTTTTTGAAATTTCCACGTATTGATTCGAAGGAAAGTATACTGGAGTTAAAGAGCACAAGTCTTTATCCGGTTACATACAAAGTTAGTATAATTTGAGCTTTTTTCCTTAAAATCATAAACTCATTTCTTTATTTCTAATATTCAGATACAAACTACATCACCTGAAAAGTTTCGTGTTCGTCCACGTCTTGGTATTTTAAATCCTGGAGAAAGTATTGCTGTTAATATTTATCTAAAACCTGAACACAATCTATCCGAGCATGGTAAAGATAAATTTTTGATTATGTGTATGCCAGCTGTCGATGTGCCATCAAATCAAAGTGCTGATTTCTGGAAGAAATTAGATAATAATGATCCTAATGTGGAACAACATAGATTGTGTTGTGTTTACAAAGACTCAGAAACTGGTGCAATGACAACAGCGATAAGTAATGGTTATAGTGCAAGTTCTGGTGATAGAAAATTACAAAGAACAACTGAGGTGAGATGCCACATTTTTATATATACTTTCTACAACGAATATATTGTATATTTTCTTTGGAATATATATTTTGCTTTAGAAAATATTCAATAGTTTCTTGAGAAAACATTTGTTATTTTCTCGAAAAAATATTCAATATTTTCTCTTAATAACATTCAAGTATTTCTTGAAAAAATACTCGATTTTTGTTTTAAGTATTCGATTTTTTCTTGGGAAATTATGGTTTATGGAATTTTCCTGAGAAAATATTCAATAATTTCTTGGGAAAATATTCGATATTTTCCTGAGAAAATATACGATGTTTTTCTGAGAAAATATACGATGTTTTTCTGAGAAAATATTCGATATTTTCCTGATAAAATAATCAATATTTTTCTGAGAAAATATTCAATATTTTTCTGAGAAAATAATCCATATTTTGTTGAGAAATTATTCGATATTTTTTGAGTTAAGTTGTTTTTAATTTGTCAGAATAATTTTTTCTTTATAATTTTAATCTTTTTCCCATCAATAATTTTATAGTTATCGGAGGAAACACAACGTTTGGAGAAACAGTTAAAAAATACACAACTTCTACAACTTGCCACACTCGTCTTTGTGATAATATTATCGGCAGCTGTTATTTATCTTCTTAAATTAGAATTATGCAACGATGATGGATGTTTTAACAAAAAAGAGTCTGCGAGTAATATTGATTTCGGCTCTTGTTCTAAGGGCAAAGCAGATCTATAATATTTACTTACGAAATGCAATTTGACCAAACAACGTCTTCTTAATGCCGCAGCAGCTGCCACAACTAAATGTCGTAATTTTAAAGTTGCTAATATGCAAAAGCTTATCAAACAATGCCAGTGTCCTGAAGGTTATAGTGCCACACGTATAATGGATGATGAGCATGATGGTGGGGGCAGTCTGTTAATGGACAATAATTTTAATTTTGATACACAATGCAAAAAAGATGGTGGTGTTATAGGAGGCGGTTATTTGCTTGGTCTTATCGCATTCGCACGTAAATTTGCCCGTTGTATATTAACGCTAACAATGCTAATTGGTATTGTTTGTGTAACATTTTACTTTTGTTCCATGTCACGTGAATCACCCTCAACATTTGCAACAACAACAAATGCTTTAGTTCAGGTAACTGAAGCTGAATATACATTAACATCATTAAATTGGGAATCATCTTAACAAATTTAAAAGAGGGCAAATTAAGTTAAAGTGAATTTAGAAAACCAAAATTTCTTCATAAAATACCTAAAAATGAGTGGATGGATGTATGTACGTATGTATGTGTATATGAAAAATCTGCGGTTTAGTTTGTAATTATACTCTTCTCTATAAAATTTAATTATATTAATTGTTCTTTTAAATGTAAATAAATTTTTCATAATTATAATTTTTTTTATTAGTTTTTATGCTGTAATATTTATTTAATAATAAAAATAAAACAATAAAATACATAATAATTATTGCAATTCATCGTCTATTTAAATTATATACATATATGCAATAATGTATTTTCCCTGATAAATATTACAATCATTTACTCACTCCAAAATTGTCTCAAAAATATATTCAAATTATATAATAATTAATTCCTAATAATTATCTAAGATATCATGTTCGTTTTGCGGGTTTTTTTATCAAGAACATTTCGCTTGAATTATTTAAAGAGAAATAAAAAAACACTTATAATTGTTTAAATGCAATAAAAATATATATTGAATTATGTATTAAAAATTATTGAAATATGTTAAAATAATATTTGCCTTCATTATGTAAAAACATAAGTTTTATTATCATTAAATAATTCGGTTTCGTTTAATTTAAATTAAATAAAAATAATATTGATAAAATGGAAACAAATCTGTAATTTTGAAATGAAGTAAAGAAATCGTAAGTACTATATTCCATAATTGATATAAGAAACAACAACCAGATACAGCCAAAATGTCTCAACAACAACCATCCTTTCCTACCTATATTTGCATTGATTAATTAACATTGACCCCGACGGAATATCAATGCGAGCGGGGAGTTGAGAACTTGACAACGGGTTCAAACTGTCAACTGGAATGATGCGAATAAGGAAAATGTTATTGGCCGATTTCTCTCCTTTAACTTGTCGCCAAATTTCTTGAGATTCTTCCCTTTTCCAGCTAAACAGTCATCTTAAAGCAGCTCGTCGCCAGCATGGATTCCGTTAAGTGCACAGTACGACAACAGCATTAACAGCCGTAACCACTCAAATCGCACATGGTTGGAACCAATAGAGACCATATGAACGTATAATCCTGTTGGCTCTTGACCTATTAAAAGAATTTGATACGGTAAGCCATAAAGTTCTTTTTCAGGACATCCAGTAGTCCTCATTGTCGATCAGCTTGAAGTGATGGATTTTGAATTATTAAGTATTGAATGGACGTCAGTAATTCGTTGAAATTCGAGACAAAAAATCGCAGTCCCGTAGAGTTAAGCAGAGAGTACCCCAGGGCTGTTTAATTTCTACCTCCCGAAATTCCCAGCGCCTATAACCGGAGTAGACGTGATAACATATGCCAACGTCTGTACGGCAATCACGCACAAGATGCGAAGTAGAAATAAGGTCCTCAAAGCATTAGCCGGCAGCACTTGGGATATGAATTAATAAACCTTATTGGCTGCTGTCAAAACGCGGTTTCAAGTTACCGTTTGAATGTCGTGCTTGGAGGCGGCCGTTGCAGACAATGAACAGATTTTGCCGCTTACAAAAAAAGTAGTTCTGGCACAACTCAGATCGAGATGGAGCAATAGACTCTGGAATTGGCCGTTTCGTCCCAAACTTATGTTATGATACACGACATTTATTCAACTGCCAGTCCAATCCAACCCCACTCCAATCGAGGTCGCCAGATTCCTTGGTCCAGCTTATGTTGTTGTTCAATTCCAGGTCAAGGAATCTGGCAACCTCGATTGATTGGGTCCATAAATATTAAGGACAGAGTGTGGTTGTGTTGGACTGACAGCTGAATAGATATATCATGTGGTCCTTGACCACATGCAGGAAATAAGTTTGGGATGGCGTAATCAATACTTGATCAAAAGGCATTGAGCCGGTTGCTCCATCCCGATCTCAGTTGTGCCAGAACTACTATTGTTGACCGCGGTAAAATCTGTTCATTGTCTGCAATGGGTAACTTCAAACCGCGGAATTTGAGGCGTCTCTGTGAATGTCGTTCAATGTTGTCATATACGAATTCTGATCCAAATACGAATATACTTTCTTACATGCCTCAGCGGTAACTCCAATTGTGTAATGTTGGAGTTAGGATGGTTTCTCAGGTGACATCCTAGAAGGAACTGCTTCTAATTCCATTTGGTCGGAAATGGTTTCCAAGTGTTTACCAGAGAACGCCACAGCAACATCATCCATCTCCTTATTCAAATTTAAGAAATAAATCACCGCAACATCACAAAATTCATTAAAAATATTTTATTTTCAAACAATTATTTTTATTTCATCAAAAATCAAAAGTAGAAGAAAATACTACACATGATACGTGTATATAAACTAATTTAAAAGAATAAAGATATAAACTTAAAATTTACAAAAAGAAAAGAAAAATCATTTAAGATAAATTTTAATTTCAATATTTCAAAACAAACAAAAACAAATTGAACACAAAAATTATTTATAGCAAAAAATACAAATCGAGTAGAATTGCGAATTAATTTAAATGAAACAATTAAACATACAAAATAATAATTTGGTTTGGTGGGTTGAAAAATGTACGTATATTTTTAAGGGAAAAAGAAAAGAAAGAAAACACTTAAATTACAAAACAAATTTTGCATACAAAATTGTGAATTTAATTGGTTTTTAAAAACAACTTACACACAAAAAGTTTATGTATAACAATTTGTTTCATGGAAAAGTTAATCTAAACTATATTTCAAAAGAAAAGTCAAAATGGTAACTTGGAATCATACAAAAGAAAGATAAATCAATCAATCAATCAATCAATCAATCAATCAATCAATCAATCAATCAATCAGTACAAACAATCTTATCAAATTTAGTATTTAAATTAAAAGAAAGAAATATTTTGTTAAAAAGATATTACAAGTTTTTTTTTCTGTGTTAAAAAGTTCAATAGCTACTTAAGTCGTATTATATGATGTATTTAAAGTAGTAATTGTTGAGGTGATAATGAATTTTATTTCTTAATAAATTTATTTTTTCTTACGACCTCTTTTAGCTGGTGGTGGAGGTGCAGAAGTTGAAACTTTTGTATCTTCTTCCTTTTTATCATCATCTGTAACATTTGATTTTGTATCATCCTCAGAGGTTTTATTGCCATTTGTTGTGGCTTTAGTGTCGTCTTCCTTAGGGGGTTCATCTGCTTTCTCATTTTCTACTACATTTTTAGTAGAAGCTTCTTTTGTAGATTTCTTTTTGTCTTTTCCAGCAGCAGGCTTTTCTTTTTCCTTTTCTTTGACATCTTCAAAGGCAGGTTGACTTTCATCCTCCACTAGAAATATACTATGTTGACCACCACTGGCTGCTTTTATGATACGTTTGCCTTCTGTCTGTTTGCTAACAATTAATACCGGCTCCAAAGCATCGTCTTCGGAACCTGTACCCAATTGATGATTTGAACCCATACCCCAGGAGTATAGTTTACCATCATCAGTTAGGGCAAATGATTGTGCTTCACCAGACGCTACACTCACTACATTTTTGCCTTTTAAGGCAGTTATGTGTTGCAAAGTGACTACATCTTCTGGCACTGAACCCAAACCTAGACGTCCATAATCTTTACGACCAATCACATATACTGATCCATCTTCCTTAAGTACTAATGTATGATGTTGGCCACCGGCAATCTGTTTAATATTTTCAAATTTAGTATTAATAGGATTGATAATGGTGGACATGTCTTTTGCGTACGCCAATTGTTTGTAGTTATTTAAACCAAAAGCCCAAATGTTGCCAGTTTGTGATTCCCTAAGGAACGTGCAATAGTTGGTAGCCCATATGGCTTCTATGGGTTTGCCGCGTTTTACGGTAACCAAACCAGGGCGCAATAATTCGGTTTTACCTCTACGTCCTTCTCCCGATGCTGATCTCAGAGAAACTCTACCAAGTTGTCCCTGTTCGGCACAGCCTACGGTATACACTTTGCCTTGACAAGTTAAAATAACCAAATGATCGGCTCCCGAGGCAATATCACAGCATGTTATACCGGGCAAAACATCGATTGGCAAACGTTTGTTACCTTCTAATGTAAGACCCATATTACCATGTGAGTCCCTGAAGGAGCCCCAGGCAAATACTCGACCATCTTCCAATAAACAGGCCGAGTGTGAGTCTCCAGCTGAGATCTTCAATACTTTGCCAGGCAAATCGATGGTGCGAGGCTCAAATTCAGAGCCCTCTTCACTACTATCACGACCAAGAGCACCCTCATCATTGCAACCAAACGAATAGACGCGACCATCGTGTGTTAATACCAAATTGTGCATGCCGCCCGCTTTGACGTCTACTACATTGGTGATCTTGTCTACCAAAGCCAGTCTTTTGCGTTCAAATTTGGACTCGTCATCCCCCAAACCCAATTGGCCCATATCTCCTTGGCCGCAAACTAATGCCCGCCCCACAACACGTGGTCTCTGTGGCAAAGGCAATTGAAACGACAAACGTTGCATCTTTGATTTTGGCGCCTCATCTTCACCCTTGTTATTATTGTCGACATCTACAGATTCAGCTTTTCTTCTAACCGCAAGTCGTGGCATTTTCACTGTAGCTTTACTATTTAAATTTAAAAATCCTAAAAAAATCCATAAAATTAATTAAAAATTCTAGAAATTTTCACTTAAGCAAATTACTAATCACTTACTTAGAAAATTTGCTTATCTCTATATTCTTCTTTTGCAGTTTCCTTTGCGTAAATCTTTAGTTTTTTATACAATTTCTTTTTTTTTCACAACTTTAGCTTGTTTTCTTTGCCGGGGGAATTTTGTGTAGCGTCAACTGCCTGGACTATAAAACAGCCTTTCAACGAGCAGTGTGTTTGGTTTGCAAACAAAGTTCTTAATGATGTATTTTTTGGAAAATATCTTTTCTTAATTATTGAAATTTTACCTTTCCGTATAGAAACAAATTGTTGTACTCTTCTTTCTTCTTTTTACCTGCTTTTTGTTTAAAACGTGCGCGGGAAAAAGACCGGTGTGCAAAATGTGCACATATACAGGGCTGTCAATTATTTTTATTATGGAAAAAATGCACTGAGCTGGAAAGCGCTAAATTATTATTAAAATAAATACTTTGAATGTTTAATAAAAAATTTAGATGAATATATTGATATTTATTAATTTTAATTGTTTTTTATCTGTATTTAAGGTTAATTTTTTATTCATAAATAAATAAATACAAAATATTTAAAAAATCGATCGATTTTCATCGACTTTCACCATTTCTCTGCTGTAATTAAGAATTAGAAGTTTCAGATCCAAAATATTAGTACCTTTAAAAAATAATTTAAGTTAAACATTGATACTTAATTTTTTTCCCAAAAATTCTCGAATGAATTTTGACAAATGACGAGGAGGAAACATTAAAAAATTTTGCTGTTATAGTTCTTTAGATATTCCATAATCCATAATATTCCATAATCAATATTTGTATTTATTTGTACCCCTTCCTCTGCTTCAATCCGTCTCTGATTTTTTCGAGTAAATCAGAACCTCCAGAAAGAAATTTGAAAATTCTCGTTGTTATAGTTCTTTAGATATTCGATAATCGATTTTTGCTTTGTATGAGAGGTATCCCTCCCCTGGTCCTATCCATCGAGAAAATGATTAGTATCAAATTTGATAACTCTCGCTGTTTTAGGTATTCGGTAATAAATGTTTGATTTGTATGGATACACCCCTCCCAATACAAAATACTTTCGGATTTCTTATAGCCTATATTACTTTGGAGTATTTTGGGATCATTCTGTAAAAAATAATCAAAATTGGCCTGTTTTGAAGTTCATCCGTTGCATACATATACATATAGATAGAGTTAAAATTATACATCTTCAATAAAACTAATTTACAGTAGGTAACTTTTGAATAGTTTAAATAAGCTATATTGACAACATTGCATAAAAAGAAAATGCAGCTGTCACTTTATGCAATAAAATGTTGCCATATTTTGATGAAAGAATAGAAATAAAACAAAATGTCAAAAATATATTTGATACATCTACAGGAGCGTAGGTAATAAAAATTCTATAAACCTAATGTAACATTAATTGGAAAAGTAGATTTCACTGTTAAGTGGTTAATAAAAAAATGCATTAAAGTATAAATTTTGTAAATTTATAACAATTTGTAAATGATAATCAAAAGTGGCATACTTTACTGTTTATATATACATACTTTACTGTTTATATATATCGCTTATAAGCATGAAAGTGAAAACAATTTTTGTGTGTTATTTCCTCTACTTATAATCTATTTAAAACATTTTCCTCATTTGAATTGAATAAAAATTAACTTTAATAAGGTGTATTTAGCATAAGGTGCCTAGCTTTTGCCGTTTCATGTAATTGCCATTTGTTTATTTTGCATTAAGGCGAATTGAAATTGCATTTTTTTGTCTTTTTTATATATGTAAATTATCATTGCCAATTTATTTTAGTCATTTTGAAAAACTTGATTAGATTTACAAAAAATAATATTTATTTGACTAAAATTATCAAGGCTAATTATTATACGATAAATATGGGTTGATAAATACGTAAAACAACAGATTATAGAAGATACAAAAATGTGTTATATCAACGCAAACTTACTTTGACAATTTGTAAACATAAATTGATAACAAAATGAAGCGAATAAAGCGATGAGTTTATTTAAAGCGAATTTAATATGCGAACCAATTATGAACCATTTTCCATTTCCTTTTACATCCGCTTTATAACAACGTTTGTTTACGTTTCATGTTAACATTAAAACATCAAATAGTTTTCAATACTAAACGCCGTATAAAAGTAGACTCAAAATTTAAATACATTAAGAGATATCTCAATGAAATTTAGTAAGGGTAATTTTTTGGTCCAAGTACGTAGCCTATTGAAACTGATGATGATCGATGTCAGTGTTACCGTTAGTGCGACTTTAGCCGCAAATTGCGACTTTTTCGACTGCTTGTGACTTTTTGTGTACTTTTTTTAAATTTCCCCTTTTTGTTTTGCAAATTTATTGTTTAGAACTATCGAAAAAATGTTAATTTTTGGTGAATTAAACCTATGGCAACTTTTGTTCCGCAAATCACCTTTTAGATGAGGCTTTATTTTCCAAACTCACCTTTTTGTGTGACTTTTTCAATAATCTCAGCGGTAACGTTGATCGGTGTAAGTTCAGTGTTAATATAGAGACTTTAAAGAAATTTAAACTAATGTTTGTGTCCATAATTTTCTATATTCAACCACTTACAAAATTCCTTTCTAACGGTATCAATATGATTATGAGAATATTTTGAACACGTCTGTTTTTTTGTTAGTGCATAATGTTTCATGTTTAGCTTCAAAATAATTAGCTTCAAAAAATTTTGAATTTTACTTTTATTGTGCGAAAATTTTATACTGATGCAGGTCAAAATTTTATCCATTTTTCAATTATCTCATGTTTTTTTGAGAAATCAGAATATCCGTTTGTAAGTAACACATATCTATACCCTCCACCACCACAAGTATATTAACCACCGCAAAGTGGTGGTGAAGATATATTAACTTTGTCATTCCGCGTGTAATCTCAGACCCCATAATAATTGTCCGAATTCAGTGAACTTTGGCCAGGTTATTTATATGGTTTATAAGTTATAAAACTCTTAAATATGAACCAATTCTATTTAAATTTTTAATCTGACCAATATCGGTCTATATTTTGCTATAGCTTCCATATAACGTCCCTTCCCAAAAAAACGCGAAACTCTTATATGGTTTTGAACTAATTTAATTTAAAATCATCACGATTATTTTTGTAACAAAATTCGGTATAATTATTGCTATATACGTTACGATTATTGCGCCATATTTTGCTATGGTTATAGTTTGGTTATTACTCCTTTATAATCCCCCTTCCCAGAATAGCGTTTCAGGTTTAAAAGGTTCTTAAATACAAACCAATTCTATTTATTTGTAAATTATTTTATGCGTTTAAAAAGGAGATGGGTATCAGAAAATACACTCAAAGTTCAAGAAGCCTTGTCCGCCAAGAAATGCCTGAAGACGTTTGATAATTCAAGATCTAGGATAACGCAATCTTACATGGAAAAACGTTAAAAACAACTTCAGCAAACCATATAATATGGAAATGCTTTGTAGAAGCCATATGCTCTCAAGAGGGGTAATGAAAAAATAAATTTTTGTAAATTTAGAGACAGAAATTTTTCGAAATCCAACAGAGCATGATCATGTCACTCATTATCATGTTGTTGCAAGTAATTAAAACCTTTATTAAATAAAAATGTCTTTGGTTTAAAAGACTGAGCTTTTTTCGGATTTCAGATTAATATTAAAATTAAAGATGAGCGACTGTGATTTAATCACTGTGATAGGTAACTCCAGTGCCTGAAATTATGAAATAACAGTTACAAATTAAAGACGTATTTCTTATTTGTTGCATACTCAAATGTATTTGCAAAATTACTTAAAGGTACTGCTGAGATTATAAATTGGCGATTCGTCTAAAATGGAAAATTATCTGTTTCATACGGTGCACAATGTGAACTCTATAAGAGACTCCCATATTCAAAGTAAACAATGACCTCTGTCGTTTTTGGAACCATTATGTTTTCCGCGATTTTTATTGTCATGTGATACATAAATGGCAACACTGATATAGATATATGCATAATGTGGCCTTAGAAGATTTCTTCTTAGCGTTTTGCCCTTTTCACTACTTTTGATGTTGTAGGGTATGTAAATAAATGAATTTCTATAAAATATAAAAAGTTCTCTTAAATGATGTATTTCAGGAATAAAAGTTTTGACTTATACAGCTTTCACTACGTTATTTAAACGTCACCATTACGTTCGGGTAACAACTGTGTAAATTAGAATATTTTGGCTGAATTGAAATTTATTGCAAATAAATGTTGTTTTGGTTTTTACAATTTAGTAGTGTTTTGTAATTCAAAGTGCAATAATAATAAAACGGCAGCTTTACAACATATTTTTTGGTGCACAATATTTCAATAAAACGTTTGTAGATGTATAATAGATGGAAATATTTATATTATAAATCAAGTCATCATCAACGACATCGTCATTTACATTTTAATAACATCAATAATATAATAATAATGAATAATTAAACACACATTTAATTACTATGAAAACAAAATTAAACATCAACAGTTTGTTTACGAATTTCTATTTGTTGAAACAAAAACAATAACAACAAGTAAGAATGTTATGGTCGATTAAGTTCGACTACGAAATACCCTACATCACAATATTGGTTATAAATTATAATTACGAAAATGTAATAAACGACCCTCGTATAACTTATTCTTAAGTGTGCAGACTTATTCTTAAGTGTGCAGTACATTATTGTGAAACTAATATTTATGAATTTTTGTGCGGAGTTAAATGGGAGCTACAAAAAATTATGGACCAATTTTCGTATAATTTTGTACATCAATTATTGTTTATTTTTGTCTTAATTTGACCAATTATTATTATAATACCAACATTTATGAGAGATGTAAGCCCTTTAAAGTGTAAGAGGTTTGTATGTGGACCAATGAGAAGCAAGGGACCGACCCTTGCATAATTTTGCACATCACTTTTGATTATTATAACACTTTTAGCTGTATAGTGCAAACGACGTCGTCAAATCAACTCCAAAAGTAATTCTGAGTTGAACGGTATACTTAAAGGTGGGTGTAACACCAGTTTCTCTGTATGTTATAAACATCAGCATAATACCCCAACTATATGCGGTGCATTTCAAGCCATCCTTCAAAGGAATAAGAGAAATAAATAAATTTATCCAGATTTATAATTGAAAATTATAATTATTTTTGGATTGATTGTAATGACCATTTCTTTATTATGATTTGTTAGACAAAAAAAAAAAAGAAAATGAAGAGATAAAAACAAATAAAGAATTTTCAAAATGATGTCATCTTACTGTATTTTCTATTGGTAAAGTCTGCTGTAACATTTGAAAAGGATAACAAAGGATTGTATTGATTTCATAAAGTTGTAAAAGAATAATTAATTAATCACTGAAAGAAGAAACTTAAAGCTAAATTAACGTTGAATATAGTTAATTTTAAACAAAGTTAATTTTGATACCCTACACCACCATAATAGGTAGTTGGGGTAATATGCGTTCGTGTTAATATTGTAACGTGCACAAAAAAATGTACTACCCCCATTTGGGAGTATACCGTTAGATTTAGGATCACTTTCAGAGTCGATTTAACGATGTCCGTCTGGCTGGCTGCTGTCCATGTAAAGTTTGTGAATAAAATGCAATTTAAAGATTTCTAAATGAAATTTGGTATCTGTCATTATTTTGGCCCAAGGACGATGCCTATTGATATTGGTGATGATATCATACAAATGTTCCTCCCAGAATGGAGAATCAAGCTCACAAAATCCTAAATATAGACCGATTTTAATGGCATACAAATTAGCCTTGTGATATTCTAAAACGATATTTCAAATTATACGAAAATCGGGTCATAATTTTCAAAAGTCCCATACAACACCTTTTCCAAATATTACTTATACGTTGGTATTGTAATAAGAATTGCTCAAATCATAACAAATATAAATCGATGAGCACAATTTTACGAGGATTGGTCCTTAATTTGTGCTAGCTCCCATATAACACCCATAGAACGCACTAATCGAACATGAATATTAGCACTATTATCATATAATGCACTCTTAATCATAAATTATAAAATATCATTATACGTGGGCGGTTCATTTATTTTTGGCAGCTATCAATTACCAACAATGTGGTGTAGGGTATTCGATAATAGAAAATACTTCGTTTTGAAGGCAAAGAAGACAATGCTATAAAGTTTTACAGGATATCCCATTTGAAAACAGGAGTTTGTTCTTTGATTTGTAAAAAATATCTGCCTTTTCAAATCATTTCATAGCCATATTACATAAGGAGTGATCTCGAAAATTTCTTAACAGACGTTTTTCATTAAAACTTTTAATTCAAGTATTATTTGATTTTTTATCAATTTAACTTTATAAAACTTGACAGTTATTATGTTTAATGCCAAAAAGTATATTGTTCTTCTTATTAAAATGAGTGATTTTCCTGAAAAATGTGCGTACTAGAATAATTAAATATTTTCAACAAAACCCAACTTGGTCCAACAAAAAGTTGCCCAAGCATTAAAAGGTCTGCCGTCAAATTGTTTCCAATGTTATTAAACAGTACTGGAAGAACTTGCCCGTTGAAAGAAAGCCTGGTTCAGGTAGAGTGGGTAATTGGACCCATGATATTTCTAATGCCAAAACAATAGAAAATATTTTCAAAAAAGCTCCCAGCACATTCGGGCAGAAAGCAGCAGGTTTCGTTTTTAATAACATATATGTATGTTAAGAATTTTTCGATCTCACTCCCTATCATCTACATAATTCGTATCCCCTAGATGACATGAGAGACTACATGCGATTTTTTTTCTTACTGACCATCATCTAGCACGACAACTGAATCTCATATATGATAAATACTGCATTTTTTACTGACAGTTTGTCTAATGGTGTCGAAAGCTTCTTGAAATCTATGAACAGTAAGTACAAGGGAGTGCGTCATTGTATTATAATCCATAGGCTGTTAGCTTAGTCTAGTCATTTCTTGTTTGGTAAGTAATCTGTCTGTTTGTCTGGTAGATTTTCTCAATGTTACATGGAAGTTTTGAAAGTAAATTATGGAAATGAACTTACTGGATCAAATTACAAGATCACAGGTTTTAGTTCAAATGTATAGAGCCATTACCAATGATACTTTTATTTGGAAATAGTATTGAAGAAGGATATAATATTATCACAAGTGCTGTCATTCCGCGTATAACGTTAAGAGGGAATCACCTATGACTCAATAATGTATATATATTTTTACATCAATGTCTGTTTATCTGTTGGAAACATTCTTACGCTTAGAACAATTTCCGAATCCAAGAAAATTGGTCATATTTTTTGCTGTTTTATTAATCAGTTTCCTATTCAAAACCAGCTTTATCTGTTCATTAGCAAAAAATATATACCGATACCAAAAATTCCGAAGAAGATATTTTCTAAAATTTTCTACAAAAAGTGATTAGATGTTGACAGAATTGAACCACAACATAAATACGCATCTCCTCATCGTACAAAAAATAATCAAAATCGGAACATTATAAATAAAGTTATTGACAAATTTATGCAAAATTTTAATACACCAAAGTCAATGTGTCATAACAATCGCAACTTTGAATATAATTTTCCGGAATTTGCCAAATATCTTTATAGTTATATAAAAATCAACCAAAAAACTAGATTGTCCTTGAGCTATTATTTGATCTAGCTCCAATATAAGAACCCTTTCCGGAGTATGGTTTAAAGCTTATAAAATTCTTAAATCTAGAACAAGATTCTTAAATATGAACCGATTTCATTAAAACCAATACAATATTTCACTTAAGTTTATATAAGAAGCCTTTTTCAATTCACACAATTGTTTCGATAAGGTGAGTGGTGGAGGAGTGATTTAAAACGCGGCACAGTCCAAGCATTCTTACTTGTTAATTTCTATAATTTCTTTTGCAGATTTCGTTTCTTCAAAATGTTCATCGCTAAATTAAATTAATATTAAATTATTTATAAAATTTGGGTAAATTGTTAATAATTATAAAATAGGAATATTAATCATTTAATATATAACATTTATAGAGTACAGAATCGGCAGACAATATCCGTAATGACGGATGTTGATTGTGGTGATATTGGTGGTTGCGATTGCAATGGTTGCGATTGCAATGGTTGTTGTGAATGTAATGATTGTAACTGTCATACAACTGCCGATTGCTGTTATTACTGCCCTATAAGACCCTTTTGCAACGAAACAGGATATAATATTCCCGATAATGTTAATACAATTAACAATAATATTAATCCAGAGGATAATGAAAATGAAAATAATTGCAATAATTGTGTAACGACATTATGTACAATTCAATAAAATACTTAATTTATTTTTAGTTTAAGAACAGCGTCAAATATGATTACATATATTTTTTATCACTAGTGACGACATTTTGAACCTTTTTCGGAAATCCTTTCATTAACGTTTTTAAGTAATTTCTGTCATTTTGCTCGAACAGGTAGAACATCTACATTTAAGTTCTACCACAATTTTGGACATCTTTTTTGTACACTTTAATTATTTCTTAAGAAGAGCCCAATAGCTCTCCACTGGCTTGAGGATTTGCCTCTCTTGATACCAATACCACATTATTATTTTTGTAGCTCATCAAAGGCTTATTTAATATAGAAACAGGATGCATGTTTTGGTATTAATAGAGCCCGTCGCAACAGCATATTAAAGTTGAAAGTTGTGAAATATCCGTCATCCATTATACAACTAGAATATTCTTTTTTGATATATTTACTTCAGTTTCCGCGCTCTGCTTTTGGCCTCTTAATTTTTAGCAGCGTTCCTGTCAGGAACTTTTTAAGGCTTCTATGTTTGTAAACCTATATTAGCTTTAATTTTTTTGTAATAAAGGGCCGAGCACTGAGCTAAACGAGCTGCTTTCCAAATGCACAACTTTTTGAAAAATTATTTAAACCATCCATTCTATCTGAAATAGGTTTCTATCAACGGACAAGTTCTCCCAGTGTTATTTAACATTGGAAACAGTTTAACGTCAAACCTTTGAATAAATAAGCAAATTTTTGTAGAACCAAGCTGGGTTTCGTTGAAATGAATTGTTGTTCGCAAACTTTATAACCTTTCAGTCATGGACTCACCACAATTATTCACACCAAAAGAAGTTGCAGAGGCCATAAACACGGTTAAAGAAACCTTGTTGAATTATGCTGTTCCAGAGTGCACACCATCGCTTATTGGTACACAGTGGAGAAATATCCAAAGCTATTAAAATGCAGCCTTAAGGACCATAACAGGCTGTATTTAAATGTCCTCAGTCCACCATCTAAATGACGAAACGAACATAATGAAATGTTAAGGAACATAATGAAATGTTAGCAAGCGGTTCCTTCAAGGATGTCATCGGAAAAGCCAGAATTTTTACCGGTAAACAAGAGTACTTCTGGTACAATTGAGATTAAGATGGTGCAACAGGCTCAAAGCCTACTGGTCTCGTATTTACCGTGTCATCCAAAACCTATGTCCTGCATGTGACCAAGGATCACATGATACACGATATTTATTCAACTGCCATTTCAATCAAACCTCACTCAGTCCTTAAAATCTATGGACCCTTCCTGTTGAGGTTGCCAGATTTCTTGGCCTGGAGTTAAACAATAACATGAACTAAAATAAATAAAAATGCTTACCCCTTCCAAATGTTACATCAACTGACATGTTTTACAAAGTTAACTTGATCAAAAAAATCAAATAATACTTAAATTTTAATTAAGAATGTGTGTTAAGAATTTTTCGATCTCAGTCCTTACATATGAATATCTAATTGATTTTAGTTTCCTTTTGCGCAATTCGATTTTTTAAAGTTATAGTTGTTTGGATATATAATTAATTGATGGCGTGAGATACATATTTGCACAACATTATTTTAATTAAAATATTAAATGAAATTCTAGAGCGACATTCCGGAATTATTTCACAATATTATTTACGTGACGTTTACTTGTGAGGAATACTAAGTGGAGAAATACTAAGTGGATATGGATATGTATACATATATGTTTGAAGGTTGTTACATTCAACGTAGTACAATGCAACCATTGTAACGTTATTTATTTTTATAATAAAAATTTAACATGATCCTGGGTGATGATGGGTGGCTTTTCAAAGTTGGTTAACTCGGTTGAGTTTATTATTTTGTAATTAGCATTGTATGACATATAAACTCTAAAACGGCTGGACCAATTTTAATGAAATGTTCACAGAATGATCTGAAAGTAACATAGGCTATAAACAATTACGAAGACATTTTTTGGTTATCGAAATCAACAACTTTTTTAAGGAACTTTTTTACTGGACAAAACGTAAAACGGATAGGACCAGGGGAAGAGGTACCCTCTTTAAAAAGCAAATATTGATTTTCGAATATCTGAAGAACTACAACAGCGAGAGCTCTCAAATTTGGTCCCAACAACATCGTCAAGGAACTGTTTAGCGGACAAAACTTTGAACGGATAGGACCAGGTGAAGGAGTACCCCCTACACAAAGTAAATATTGATTATCGAATATCTAAAGAACTATAACAGCGAAAGTCCTACAATTTTGCAGCAATTATGCTAAACACCCTCACTGGAAAAAATATAAGACTTATAGGATCAAGGGATGGGGTACCTCCCATACAAAGCAATTTTAAATTTCTTCTAATTAATTTAAATCGAATGAAACGAATCAACTTGGTCCTACAAAAAGTTTGTCCAGAAGTCCTGAAAATAATTAGGCCCAAAAACAGAGAACGAAAATTGAAGTCAAGTTTTCTAAAAAAATATTTTTGATGCATAATGTATGACGAAGCGTATATTCAGGCAGACTTTCGGCAACTTCCAAGTCAAACGTTTTATGCTGCTGATGTCGAGAGAGGCTCAGATATCGGTTTAAAACTTTTTGCTACCGATTTCTTCGGATAAATGAAAAAAAATCACAGGAATTTTATTTTTGAAATGCCAAAAAAGTTCTCTATCTAATTTCCTACATTCTAACCGTGGGAATATGGTTATCAAACCCATTAGCTGATAACTTATCTTAGCTTTACATTGATGAATGCTTTGGCTGATTGTCGAAATTTCTTTATTCAGCATATCATAACATATCAAAATACCCGAAAATAAAACGGTCCATTTTTGTTTGAATTTCATAATAATCTATTTTAAAGAGCTTAAGTTTCGAATCAATCGAAATAATTGCGAAGTTAATTAGTAAATAATGTACGTTCGGAATGGGGCAATGGAAGCTCATAAATGTTCTAAACGTAGTTATATGAGCGTATGAAATTTTAGTATTTGAAATTATACCCACCTGATTAAAATTTTCCATAACTCTCATCAAATCACTTTAAATAATATTTTGCACAAGTATTATGAAAGCACAAATCACGAGTGGCGGACCATACTTCTATATAAAACAAAATATTTATATATTCCTATTTCATACAATTATTTCTTAATTATAATTGGTGAAGGATATCAAAATTTTGGTACTGCCAAATATAACATCCTTGAAAGAACTTTTTATTATTTTAATTTCCTTTGCAGATCCAAACATTTCACCTCAAGAAATTAGTTCTTTATAATAAATTTAGGTAAATAATTAAAATGATACTTATGGAAATTACACATTTACATATATGAAATCTTTAGGATCTTAATAATGGATGCAGATTGTGGGGATTGTGATTGCGGTGATTGTGATTGTGGTGACTGCGATTGTAAGTGCTGTGATTGTTCTTATAATGATTGTAAAGATGCAATGGATTGTTGTTGCTTTTTTTGCATAACGCCAAATAGCAGCAGTACAAGATATACTATTCCTGATAATAATATTATTAACAATAATAATATTCCTCCTGAAGAAAATGAAAGTGAACATAAATGTGACGGCTGTTTTGAAGCGACATCATGTAAAATTCTTTAATTCATTGTCACTATATAACTGTATGTATCTACATATTGTAATCAAAACAAGTAAGAATGTGTAGTTGATTAAGCCCGACTATCTAATACCCTACACCACATCGTCGGTTAAAAATTGTATTTACGAAAAAGCAATGAACGACCCTCGTATAATTTAATTTTCTGATTGAGGTTATATGGGGGCTGTAAGAAATTATGAAACGACCCTCGTATAATTTTGCACATCGACTTTTGCTTATATTTATCTTAATTTGAACAATTATTTTTACAATATTTTCGTATATATGTGATTTATGGATCTAAAAGTGATATTTGGTTGTATGGTACTAATGAGAAATATTTTAGCACATCGTTTAAGAATATTATGAGACTTACTTGTATCAAATCTTTTTTTAAATTGCTGAAATATTGGATCGAAAATGGCCAATTTTAATAGGCATCTTCCTTAGGCGATATTTCAAAACCTGCGATTAGGAGACTGTTCACAACATTAACATGGACAGACAGATGGACTGACATTATTATATCGATTCAGAAAGTGATGCTGAGTAGAACGGTATACATAAAGGTGGGTGTAACACCACTTTTTCTGCATTTAACAAATACAAGCACTAACGTGTAGGGTATAAAAATTAAATTAAAAAACAACATACCCAAGATGTTGAATTCGAAATTATTAAATCTCTGAAAATATTTTATTTAGAAATCATTAACGTTTCAAAAAATAGGTAATATGGTTTTGGAACCACTGTGCATATATAATTATAATTTTAGGGAAAGATGGATTTGCATGAAATCGAATACAATAATAGCAGAAGAATGTAGCATTATAACTTTTGGAATTTGGAATTCTTTTTAATCACGTGTGTAATTATTGTTTCTCATTTAATTTATAACGTCTTTTTTTCCAGACCTCCAATATATGTGAAGTCTATAAGATTTTCTCTCTATTTTTGAGAATATAAGAAATTATTTTTAATAAATCAATATATTTTTTCAAAGTATTAATAAAGGATCATAAGATATACATTTCCTGAAATTATCTTTATTATTAAAAATTTACTTTCAATCCAAAAATTTTAAATTTCTTGAAAATTAATTTTTGCCGTCCACCATCACAAGTAGCTTCCTACCACCACGTGAGGTGAAGAAGGTATATTAACTTTGTCAACTCTTTAACTTTGTAACTCTAAAAGGGAATCATCTCAGACTACATAATGTATATTTATTCTTGCATCAAATCAAAACCTGAGTCGAGCTGTGTTCGTCTGTCTGTTGTTGACACGCTCACATCTGCAATAATTGACAGAGCTCAATGAAATTTGACTTGAGTGTTTATTATAGTAATAAGAAGTTTCCAAAAGATATAGATCGATATCTGAGAAAACCTCTGAGTACAAACTTCATTATCATTTCAATTATATTTAAATCGGTTCAGTGGAAAAAATGTTTATACCCAAAAATATAACAAATTTTATGACTCATTAAGTGTTCCTGTGTTGTATTTAAGAAAAACGTTTATATGTTATATCGTTTGTGAGTGTATATGTACGAAACATAATGCATTTAGTTGCATGCATTTTTGGTGGGGGTATTGAAGAATCGTCATAGCCGAATAAAACATTCTTACTTGTTTAATTTAAATTTTATCAGCTGCTTCAGAGTGGTTCCTTATAAAATATGCTGTGATATTGTTTCATGTTGTTTTGATTTTTTTGTAAAATTTTAAAAAATAATTAATAAAATTCCTTTACGATGTCAGACAAAAGAAAACTTGTCTCAAAAAAACTATATGTTTTGTCATCTAAATATTTCCTGTCAGGAACTTTTAACTTTTTGTACCAAACAGTCCGAGAACTGAGCTAAACCCGACTGTTTTCCTACCAGATGTGTTGGGAGTTCTTTTTTTTTTAATTTTTCATACGAAAATCTGAAATCGTATAAAACGTGTTTAAATAATTCTTCATGAATTTGGGTTCGATATTCACAGAATTCACTGATCATTTTTAACGTTAGCATGCATATATTTTTATTCTACCATTTCGTTCTGATAGATCGAAATGATAGTTATTTATCTGGCAACTATTTATAATAATTATATTCATATTCATGATCAGTATGCACATAAAATTACAAAATTATATTTAAATTTAGATTTTCCATTTAAACCACAATTATGCGTAATTATTTTCTTAGATTTTCAGATAAAATATTTTTTAAAATAAACAAATAAAAAATGAATCAACAAAATATTTGAATATTTTTTTATATTTTTAGTTTACAAAAAAACAATAAAAAAATGTCAGAGAATTACAGGACTGATGGAGACAATAGTGCCAAATGTGATGCTGCATATAATGTAACTGATAAAAATCCTCAAGATGAAATGAAAGACTATCAAACTTTTAACAAACCCATAAATGAGTCTCATCCACTTCAGATGCCTGAAAATCAACAATTCGAAAATAATCCTCCCAATAGAATAAGTAATTTTAGGAAAAAAGAAGTTTGTTTTGCAGTTTCCACCGTTTTGATAATATTATTTTTAGTAGGATCGTATTTGTCTTCATTTTTCTATTAATTTATTACATTTAAGTTACATATTTTAAATGCGTCGATAAATGTTCTTATGTAATGATTTTTGAAAAAAAATGTTTATTATTATATTTTAAATGCTCTATTGGTCTTATAATGTATAGTTCGAATTTTAAGCAACTTTTCGCTACTAAGTAAATATAATATAATCTAAGAAGTAATTTCCATTTTCCAACATTGACATGAGACTTCGTTGTTCAAAACCTAAGTAAATTTTAATATAACGTATTATATCCTTTTGTTACTTATAACCTCAATTCTCCTTTCCTGTTCCAACTCTCCGTTTTAAAACGGTAAATTTTTGTTTGTATTTCTAGCAAAATACTGCCACCTGTATGCCTTTGTTGCAAATCGTATGTAGTCGCCTTTCCTGTCGTCTTACATAATATACTTTACTATAGTGAAGTGATATAGTGATACAAAATCCAATCTAAATTTAACAAATTAACAAAATCCAATCTAAATCTACAAAAAAGTTAAAAGAGGGCATTTAAAGTGGTAAAAAGCTTCTGAAATTTTATCTCACTATGGAAGAACTAATCTGAAATTGATGCTCATTTATTACATCTTTCGATGAAATAAAGTGATTCTTTAAAATATATGAAAAATTTTGAAGTCTGTTTGGTCAGAAGTTTTTCGAGGTCATCTACCGATATTGGATTTTCCTGCTTTCCCCAAAGCTATATTTTTAAGAAATGAATTATTCATCAATTTTCAAGGGATTCTGTAAAGAAATTCGGGACTCATTGTTCAATAATTTTCAGTTTAAAAACTTTTTCGGATCAAGAACTTGTCATAGGTCATCATGTATCTATATCAATCATAATGGGTCAAATATTATTCAAGAACTTTTTGTTGTTGTTTTAGTTAATTTTTTAGCAAATAAAACAATCTTAAAGATACATAGTTTTGGAACAGCGATTTTCAGAGTTAATTCAGCTAAATTACCAGACAGATTTTGTTGTCCCAATATATACGAAAGTAACATAGGCTATGCAAAATTTTGTAAGGATCTGAGGTAAAGTTCTTTAAATATGAACTATTCAAGTGAGAGTATTAAGAGTTCATCTCAATTACCTTCTCAAGAAACAATTTTACTGGGTAAAATTTCATCAGAGCGGAGGCAGCCCCATACAATGCAAATAGTCATCATCGATTTGCTGTAGCGAAAAAATATAAGGTTGATGGGGTCAGGGAAAAGGTAACTATTCCATCTAGACTTTCTATTCAAAGCAAATGTTCGTAATGGAATTTTGAAGAACTTTAATAAGAAAATCTTCTAGTTTGGCAAAATATTTGCTGTATGAATCTAAGACGCAGGAGAATTTTATTCTTCCCAAAATTTAGTGGATTATTTTATAACAACATTTTAATTTAATTCATTTAAAAACAATATATAAAATTTAAGAGAAAAGTTGCTTATGTTCGAACAATACTGTATATAAATCAATAAATCTTTGTTAAAAAAATTAAGAAATTAGTAAATCTTGAAAAGTAATTTGTAAGAGAAATCTTGTCGGCGTAAAGATTATATATAATAAAGTATAAAAAATATTTGTTAATAATTTAATATAGAACAATATGGTATAATTGACCAGGATTATTATTTAATTGATTTAATAAAATTTTTAATGCATTTTCGTGATAAATAACATAAACCACGAGTTATTTTCTATATTAATAAATATTATTATGAAAGAAACGGTAGTTCTGAAATTATTTTCATAAATGATGATTAAGGAGTGAAATCAAAAAATTCTTAACATATATGCTAATAAAAATGAAACCACTAAACTTACAGTTTTATTTTTTTAAATTAAGATTTTAATCACTATAGAATACATTTTTATTTTTTTCGAAAACCCTTCTTTTGCCGCAACTACATATTACTTTCCAGGCTAAAAAAAACTTTTTGGAAATTTTGACTACTTTCGGATCCTAAAATTTTCTTTAACATTCTCTCGAGCATCAGCAATTTTTAACCAGGAAGTAACGAATAATCTGCCAGAACATACGTTTCGATATCAATTATGCAGCAAACATTTTTTTATAAAACTTGACTTCAATTTTTTTCATTAACTTTAACTTTCGTTACTCGCTGTAAAGAAGTAATTAGCGAAAAAGAAAAAGAGAGAGAGAAGAAAAACAAGAAATATCAGGTGGAAACAGATTTATTCAACAAAAAAATGAAGAAAAGAAAAGAAAAAGAGGAAAGAAAAAACAAAACAAACATATTTTATTTATGTATAACCTCAGGCCTAGTAGCCAGCACACTCTCGGGATGAGCTTAATGAGAGTTCTATGATTGCTTAGTCCTCCATCCCATCCAGAAATTGCCGGCCTATCCATTTCATTCTAGCCAGCTGGATTCAAGGACACTTACAAAGTAAGTATTTCACTGACTCCAGCGTCCCATTTCATGGCCAACGCCACGACATTGTCGAGTTAAGAATCCTATGGCTCTCCTTAGACACTGTCTATCAGCGCTCAATAGGAGCTTAGTTACTACTTTCGGATCCTAAAATTTTCTTTAACATTCTCTCTAGCATCAGCAATATTTTACCAGGAAGTTACGAAATATATCTGCCAGAACATACGTTTCGATATCAATTATGCAGCAAACATTTTTTTATAAAACTTGACTTCAATTTTTTTCCATTAGCTTTAACTTTTCGTACCAGATAGTTCGAACACTGAAGTAACCAGACTGGTTTCCTACCCGATGTTTTTGAAAAATGCGTTATTAAAAAAACTGTTTTGAAAATTTTGACTACTTTCGGATCCTAAAATTTTCTTTAACATTCTCTCTAGCATCAGCAATATTTTACCAGGAAGTTACGAATAATCTGCCAGAACATACGTTTCGATATCAATTATGCAGCAAACATTTTTTTATAAAACTTGACTTCAATTTTTTTCCATTAGCTTTAACTTTTCGTACCAGATAGTTCGAACACTGAAGTAACCAGACTGGTTTCCTACCCGATGTTTTTGAAAAATGCGTTATGTTTTTTGTATTTAAAAACATCATGTAAACTATACCTTGTGCCAGGTTTACTATCAATAGGCAAGTTATTCCGCTACTGTTTAATAACATTGGAAACAGTTTGACGGAAGACCTTTGAATGATTCGCCAATTTTTTTTGTAGAATCAAGTTGGGGTTTATAGAAAATATTTAATAACTTTAATACTCACTTTTTCTGGTCACTTATTTTAATCAGATTAACTGCCAACGTAAATGTTGACAGTCATCCCGACATCCAATAGGTAGACACCGGTTCCAGTGCCTACTAAATAGCCAGTTAAATACTATCCGCCTCCAGCCAGCAGTCCTTTTCGGGAATTGTCACCATCAGAATCTAAACGAAATCAAGTTCATTGCAAATTTAGTCGAACGTCTTGTTCCATATCGACTGAGATTCAATTCCTTCAAGGTTCTAGAGTGACCGCTTAGCAACCTTTTAAAAGGATAGTACATTAGGGTCTGTAAGCTTATTATATTCTAAGGGAATTTCATTGTCTTTTCAAGGTCTTTTGCAACCTAAAAAACTGCTGGGTGATCTCAACAAAAGCAAAAAATCAGATTTTCAAAGGGATTGATTGAGTGTTCACATTTAAACAGTTGCAATTAGTAGTTTGAAAACACAATACGTTTAATTAAAGATCATTTTATATTTAAATAATTATTTAATATATTTCTTTATCTGATCACCAATTTATGCCTTTAAACTGTCATTATAATGTCGGACATCGAATGTGATAATTGTGATTGTTCTGGCATTGAATGTTATGGTGTAGATGATAATTCTGGTGGTAATTGTTCGGATATTGATTGTTGTTATTCTGATGGAGGCGATGACTGCTGCACTTCCCTGTGTCTAACACCTTCAACAAATGATACTGCATATAATAATCCCAATACAGATAATACAAATAATAATGATAATAAGAGATCAACTAAAGAAAATAATGGAGTTTTATATTGTTCAATGTTGATTACAACTGTTATATTAATATTTATTGTAATTGTTGTTGTAGTGATCAGTCTATCTAAGGCTTAGTTCATGAATAAGATATTTTCTAAATCTAAATAAAATCTAAAATCGTTATTTTCGGCATAATTATGTGTATTTTTCTTAATAAAAATAATAAAATTTATTTAAATAAAGTTATTATTATAAAATTGAACTTAAATATGAACAATTAATTCTTAATGCAGGACCATATACAGATTCTTACTTTTTGATGAAAAAAAATCCACAATACCGATTCGGGAAAAACTCCTTTCAAATTTTGAGTTTTTCTCCAGTTAATTTAACGAAATTCTGATAAAGTATTTCTGCCAATGCCCTCATGTATTTATGTTAAGAATTCTTTCAAAATTATGAAGGAAAAGTTATACTCCATGGTCCACAATTTTGGAAGAAGTTACAAAAGTTGCGTTATTTTAAAAAGATATATTTTATTTCGCAAAAAAGAGTCAAATAAAATCTTCTTATTCCGACGTCTAAGAGAATGCAATGTACAACTATGTGATAGAGAGAGGAGTTATTAACCAACACCTTTCATCGCATAAAATCTAATAGAAATTTTAGATAGTGCTTCAAGGATCATCAATAATTGTCGCATAAATATGAAAAATATTAATAGACGATAGAATCATAAACTGATTAACGATACTTCTGCGAATCATAGTGATATTTAAGAAAAACTATGTTTTAGCCAGATTTTCAACATGTATGGAAATATTGCAAATCATATTTAAAACTATTCAAAAATTTTAATTTTTGTGAATAACCATGGACTTTGTCACAAATCACCTTTAGATGCGACATTTCCACTTTATTTTTTGTGCACTTTCGAAGTCTAAACGCTACGCTGATCAGAAAACCCGATATAATAATAAAACGCTTAAGTGTAATCCTGAAGACTCAAGAAGTCCTGACTGGACAAGAAACACATGGAGGCATTTGATACTCCAAGATCAAGGGACAAAAAAGTCTCAAAACACCATCAAACCGTATAAGATGTAGAGGCTTTGTGCAAGCCATATACAAGGAGGGAAATAACAGGGTATATATAACAGCTAAGGCAAATTATGGACCGATCCTTACCGGCTTAAAGTGGTTCCAAAATCGTTAAAATATGGATTAAAGCAACAGAATTATTGTCCAAAAAATCGTTTTGGTCTTAATAACATCAAAGAACTATTGGTCTTTGGGTCAAAACAACCACATACGTCATAAAATTATTAACTATATAATACATATAAATGTAATAAGATAAAGTTTCACTAATCTTGGTATAAATCAAAACATATGTATGCGTCATGTCTTCATAAAGTATTCACATTTCTACTGCATCATTTAATAGTTTAATTTAATAGTGCGTTAAATAAGTTTATGTTACGTTGGATTAAAGAACAGATAATGGTAAAATATTTATTTGTAAGATCAAGTAATTGAACACCTAAAAGTTTTTAAGTAGTGAATCTTAAATGTTTGTACAATACGAGTGAATTCTGATACTGAAAACCTTTAAAATCAAAAATCATCTTTGGAAATGTTCGAAAGTGTTTTGGGGAATTAAGGGATTTCTTTTAGCAGAAATAAAATAAAATGAAAGGAAAAGGAAAATTTGATTAAGATCGGTTTAAAGATTATTTAAAGACCAAAATTTCAAGGTTTTTCTCCGCAAAAAGTGTGCAACGAATTTGATTATTATCAATAATGTTATACATATATTGATACATAATTTGTCTAACTTCATCTTTCCATACAAATCAAAATACTAGTTCTATAATTAATGTATATTTTTATATCCATTCTTTTCATGCGTAAATGTGGTTAAGAACAAATCATTTATTTTTAAAATTATGATATATATTACACCGACTGTTTCGATCGGACTGTTTCCAATATTGTCAAACAGTACCGGGAGAATTTGCCCATTAATAGAAATGCTGGTGAAGTACTGGTACACAAGTTCAAAATAACATCACTAGTGATTGTAATAATAATGATAAGAATTTTTCGATCTCACTCCCTATTATCGTTGTCAGTCCACACGTAGCGCTCAGAAGGAATCGTCTAAGACTAAATAAAGTATATATATCATTGTATCATGTTAAAATCTGAGTCGATTTAGACATATCCCTCTGTCTGTTGGAAACCTTCTTACGGTCACATTAACAAACCGAATTCAAATGTGGCCAGATTGATTTTTATTGTCCTAAGAAGTTTGCTATTTGAAATCAGCAAAATCGGTTTAGTAAAAAAATGAGACAACCCTGAAATTCGGAAACAAATCGGTTTGATGAGCCTGAAATATTACTCAATGCTTTGTTAACTATATGTACATTGAGTTAAAGATAATTTTGTTAAGTTGTATAAAGAATCTGACAATCCGAACAATCAGATTATATATACTTTATACATATATATACTTTATACAGTGGGATTTTAGATAATTCCTTCTTGGTTTGAATATTTTTCTAATAAAATTATTTCTTATAAATTTTTATTCAAAAACCGAAACCGGTTTATATTAAATTACAATTTTTCGAAGAAACCGAAAACCGAATTCTAAGAAATGTTGAAGAATCGTTCACTATAATATATACACAGTGAATAGATTTTCTTCTTTTAATACCCGAGATAACCAACTTTCGGAGACCATATCTCATCCTTTCTAAGCATATTTAGTTATATTAAAAAATATACTTACCTTTTCATCAACAAGTCAAAAAATAGATAAAAATTTCACTCAGATCTAAATAACTCAATCGGATTAAAACCAAATTTTTAAATTTTGATGATCCAGAAGGAGTTTATTTGACCTGCTAGGACTTTTTGCAGTGCTGGTGTTATATCAAAGCCAATGCTTGACTTTTATATCTGTTTGGGAAGTTGTCTCCAACTTTAAAGAAATCCATTAACGATAAGTGGCAACCTGAAGTTATCAATTACTGTGGTTAGTGATATTGGCAGGGAAGACTTCAATAATGGTTTTCGTAATTGCCACGTTTCAAGATAGGTTTCCCTTTAAACAGGAGCAGCGTTGACCAAGCGAGAAAGCTTCTGCTATTTGAGTAGTATGTAGACTTATAAAAAAGGCTGAATTATATGAGACCGCCATTCGGAAGACTACAATTAATACCGTTTATCCAGACGAAAAAAGCTTAGAAGATATAGACAATTATAATCCATTTTGGTATTTACCAGATATCTGAAATTTTATTGAAATTAATCCATGAAATAATATAATGAATAAGTTTCCGAACATAACAACAACAAGGAGACCTTAACTTAAATTCCTATTATAAATACGTTACGATCACACAACGTTGCACTATTCTCAGTATAAATAAAAATATATTTATGCATCATGTCTGCATAAAGTATCCACATTTCAACAGTAGCATTTGCCAGTTTAACCTAATATAACGTTGGATTTAAGAACCGGTAATAGTAAAATATATATTTATTCTTCTTTGTGTATTTCTTTGTACGATCAATTGAAATGCAGAAAATATCATAAAAAATATATAAATATTGTCGTCAATAAATGTATATAAAAAATAGTGAATCTAAAATGATTACACTACATTCTAGTTAAATATTTGCTGCATGAAAGTTATGGACTTTGATATTAATATTTTTGGGGAGAAATGATCGTGTTAAACGTTTCAATCACTATTTTAAATATCGATTTAAATAATTTTTTATTATTTATAATTTTAGCTTAAGAAAATGTCGGATTGTGGCTGTGATACCACATGTAACGGTAGTGTTGGAAATGATGCTTCATACGATACAGGTGGTGATCATGCTGGTCATAATATCAACAATACAAATTCAAATAGTTTTCACTTTTCTTATGGGCCTGAAAATAATTTTGATAATTTCTCCAATAATAGTCCTTGTGAAAATTATTCTCATAATACAAATCAAAATACAAGTGCTAAAGGATGTTGTTGTATATGTGGCATATATATTATAATTATAGTTGTTAGTATATATTTTTATATCCAATATCTGTATTCTTTTCACGCGTAAATGTGATTGGTTAAGTACAAATTATTTAGTTTAAATACACTTTTATACCCTAAATCTTATTTATTTTACTAAATTTTAATATAATTTAGAACTACTAAATCTTTATATATATATAAAAATGAATTTGTGTTTGTTTGGGACTTAAAGAAAGCTAATTGCTGATATTTTCACAGAATGATCCCAATATACCAGAAAGTAAAATGAAGTATACAAATTTTCAAAAGGACCTGGGGGAGAGGTACACTCCATATAAAGTACATAATATCAAAAGAACTATAGCAACTTAAGTTCTCAAATTTGGTCAAAATTATTTTCTCAAGGTCCTGTTTTCTGGGCAAAATGTAGAATGGATAGAGAGGGGTACCATTATACAAAGCAGATATTTGTTATTGAATATCATAATAACTATCACAGAGAGAACTTTCAAATTTAATACCAATCACTTTCTGAAGGAACTGTACTAGACAAACTATAAAATCTGGGGTAGAGGTAGTACTCCCCATACAAAGCCAATATAGATTATCGAATATCTAAAGAACTATTGAAGAAATTACTTGCCCGATGAACAGTTTACTGGACTAAATATAGAATGAATAGGATCAGGGGGAGAGACAGCCCCGTCAAAAAATAAGTATTAGTTATCAAATATCTAAAGTACTATCGAAGTAAAGAAATTTTCCATAAAGCTCCTATGCGAAGCAATTATTTACTATATATTATCTGTGGGCTTAAGAAGAGAAGTTAGTGGAAGTTATGGACCGACTATCGTAAAATTTTTCACATAGATTTTTGCTTATGTTTATCCTAATTTCACCAATAACAATTGGTGAATAATACTGAGGTATACGTGAGACTTTGAAGGATTTATAAAACTGATATTTGGGTTAAAAGTTATGTGGGACCTATACAGATTTATATTTAGAAATTTTATAACTTTAAAACGCCATTTCGGGAGGAAAATTATAAAAGAGGCTATGTGAAGTACTGCACCAAACCAATTTCAATAGCCATCGTTTTTGAGTCGAAATTATACTACATGCCACGTTTCATCAAGATAACTCTAAAATTGTTTGACTTAGAAAGTTATTCTGAGTTGAACCGTATACTTAAAAGTGGTGACAGCAATATTTTTTCTATACTTAACATACTTCTGTTAACGCATAATACTCCAACAACCCATAGTGGTGTAGGGTGTAATGATAAAAATCGAGTTATTAGAAAAAAGTTATAGACAACTATATTTCATTTTTTTAAGAATAAGTTTGTAATAATTAGTATGTATGTGTAGAAGTTGTTTAAGTATATGTGTCTTACCTTAATGTTTTTGAAACTTGTTATACCCTACACCACCATCAGTGTTTGCGGTATAAAGCGTTTATGCTTAAATTTATAACGCAGATAAATAAGGGAAATAATATTGCTACAGCCACTTTTATATAAATCGTTCAACTTAGAACCACTTTCTGTATCGATTTAACGATGTCTGTCCGTCTCGCCAGCCTCCTGACTATCTGTACATGTTAAACTTGTAAACAAAATGCTGGACCTAATTTTAGAGATATCTTGATGAAAATTGGCACGTATCATTAATTTTCCCAAAGGACGAAGCTTATTGAAATTGGTGATGATAGGTCCATTATCTCACCTACAAAAATTCCTCCCGGAAGAGGGTTTAAGCTCATAAAAGGCCTAAATATAAAGCGTTTTTTTTGTCACAAATGAGTCTAATGGTATTTTAAAATGATCTGCTAAATTATAAGAGGATCGGTTTATTTTTTCTCATAGGTCCCATACAAGTTACCTTAGAAATATTACTTTGAAGAGCTTCAATCTGACATAGAATTGGTCAAATTAAGATGAGTATAAGCAAAATCGATGTACGAAATTTTAGGAAAGTCGGTCCTTAATTTCCTCTAGCTCTTGTATTATCGTCCCCTTTCCTCCAAAAAGGTCCTTTTAAAGCGCACAAATCCTACATATATATTAGTACCATAATGTACTGCACTCTTAAGCACAAATTAGAAAATATATTTATTCGAGGGTTGATCATTAATTAATTAATTAATAAATAACCCACAATGTGGTGTAGGGTATTAAATAGTCGGGCTTTTAGTACAGTATTCAAAAAGAAAACATAATTCAGATTTAGCAAGTACATCAATCTGAATGCAAAATTTCTTTTATATCATGAGTATTATAAATAAATTCTTGACGATTTTTCACAAAATACACATATCCGAAGTGAACAATTTTGGAAGCCCACCATTTATTCCCTAGACCATCTGGTAGCATCTTAATCAACTCAAAAACATTTAAGATATAACTATATTTAATATTATTGAAGTATCTTAAATGTTTCAAAATTTTCAGAATAGTTCCATAAAATCGCTTTGAATCCACTATGATGCATTAAAAATTATTATCGAAATGCCATAAGAGAATACAATTCGTCCAATTTCAGCTTCATAAAATATTACAAATAACAAGTAAGAATGCTAGTGAAGTAAATACATTACGTTTCGTACATACACACTCAAACATTCAAATTTTTGGAACACTAATGAAGTCTTATAACTTAATATTTTAGCAAAACTTCATTCTACTTTGTCGATTTATAATTGAAAATTTAATGAAAGATCTTTGCTCGAGATTAAAGGTTGCCTTAGATATCGGTCTATATCTTTTAATATACTGAACCGATTTTGCTGGTATTTAAAAGAAAACTTATCAGGACTATAACAAATGATGCGAGCGTGACAACAGCAGACGGATAGACGTACTCAGATTTTGATTTGATGAAAGAATATATAAACATTAAAGAGTTTGAGATGATTCTTTCTTAGCGTTACATACAAAATAACAAAGTTAATATACCCTCATCGCCACTTTTGATGGTGGAGAGTATAAAAATATGTATCTTGTCTGCATGAAATACTCATTTAGTTAGTTGCATTTTGTACTTTGAATTAATAGTACGTTCGATTAAAGAACCGGTAAAGCTAAAATATATTTTCATCTATATATACAGTTCTTTTGTGTGATCATATATTTTACGTTGTAAACTAAATTTAATTTGTCACATAAAAATCGCAAATCGTTTAAAAACTATATACATATTTACATTCAATATAAACAAAGAAGGTATCTTTTGCAATTGGAAAAAATATTACTTGTTTTCATACACATCGATAAATATATCTTTACAAAAGTAAATTAGGAGGGTCCATTTGTTGATCAACAAATTTTTATTTGAATATATTATCATAAAGATAAAAAATGTTTAAGGATTCAGAACAACTTCTTCATTTAATTCCCCGTTGATAATTTGTTCTTTATTATGGTTTCATTTGAGTTTAACAATACTTTTTGGACCAGCCTATTAAATGAGGCACAATTGTGTGTGTGTGTTTAAGTTAGCACAAAGTTTACAACAAAATATTAAACGGCGTATTATTGATTTATATTCCGACGACCATTAACAGACTTTTTTATAAAACAAATGGCTGTAGAAAATCTCTTTTTTAAAAATATTAAATTAAACAAATTAATCTCCTTTATATCATCCACTACAACAAGTGGAATATGATTGAGTTAGAAACATGGATGTAAGGAGTGAGATCGACATGTTCTTAATATACATTTTTCATTAAAATTGTTAACCCAAGTATTATTTGATATATTCATTTTATCAAGTTACCTTTGTAAAACATGTCACTTATCATGTTTAATGTCAACTAAATGAATATATTATTAATCTGAATAGAGTAAGTAATCAGAAAAACAGTCCGTACTAAAATTATTAAATATTTTCAACAAAACCCAACTTGGTCCTACAAACAATATTTTTAACGTGTATCTTTGTTCATTGAATCTGCCCTACATGGGCTTTACAAAAGGAATTCAAATCTTAAAAATCTAAAAAAAGTTGGCCAAACATTCAAAGGTCTGCCGTCAAACTGTTTCAATCCCTGGAGTAATCCTCCGTTGATTGATAACCTGGTTCAGGTGAAAAAGAAATGGTCTACATAATATTTATAAAATCAAAGAAAATTAAAAGAACTCCCAACACATCCGGTAAGAAATCAGCTCGGTTAGTTCAGTGCTCGGACTGTTTGGTGCCAAAAGTTAAAGTTAATGAAGGTTTTAAAGCATTCAAGGGTCTAAAGTTCCTGAAAGGAACGCCGTTAATAATTAGATACCAAAAAAAATAATTAGAAAAAAATTGGAATCAAGTTTTCTAAAAAATATTCTTGCTGGATAATGGATGACGCAATGTATGTTCTGTTAGATTTTTCGCAACTTTCTTTTATGTTGCTATTGACGAGGGAATGTTTAGGAAAAATTAAAGACACCAAAACAGTGTAAAATTTTCTAAAAATTTCTTGGTATGGCAAACAATATGCAATAGCGAAAAAAGGAGTCAATCAGTTCGTACAATGGGCTCTATAAACACCGAACTTTACACAAGAAATGTTGAGTTTTTAATAAGAATTAGTCAAATTAACATAAATATAAGCTAAAATCTATGTTCTAAATTATACGAGATTCGGTCCATTTCTTCTATCTCCGATATAACACTTTTACTTGTTTTTAATGCAAGCATTCGAGCAGATCGAGAATTCCTTCTAATTTTTTGAACAATTGAATGTAAAAAATAATTATAAAACATACATGATATTTTTAGGGTCATCATAATATATTCATAATGTCCGATATCGAATGTGATGATTGTGCTTGTTTTGGTGGTGAATGTTGTAGTGGTGATGATAATTCTGAAGATAATAATTGTGTTGACTCCTGTTGCTACGCAGCTGACGATGCAGCCGATTGCTGTTTCTTTTTAAGTGTTACACCTTCAAATAGGAAAAATAATAACAATAGATCTGCTGAAGAAGAAGATAAAGATAACAATTGTGCCATAATAATGGCAACAACTTTTATAACATTAGTGGTAATCGTTATAATTACCATAACAACCATTTTTTATAAATGATTTAATTTATATTTATTTAAAATATGTATATAAATTTTATTACTTAAGATACCTTCCGAAATTAGTGTTCATTTTTGTGAATCTATTTTTAAAATTCGAATATCAATTTTTTTTAATATTTAAAAAAATCTTGATGAGATTTGAAAATGATAAATAAAAAATGCATTTACTTAATCTGTCATGTTTAATTATTTTGACATATCTTTACGATCTTGTCTAAAGAAAAAGTTTAACATCGGAAAGTAGCCGAAAAAGGGTAGCGACACCAAACGATTGTTTGAAGGAAATTTTCTAAATTTTGTACCCTAAGAGATATCATTATCAAATTTAACATGGCTATAACTTAGATGTTTTCGATTTGCTTTGTAGAACAACAAGACCTGTCTGCAATACTTATATCATCTTTAAATTATCCTTTTTAAACGGCTACAAATGTAAGGTAAACAGTTTTTTCTATCGGAATACCTTTGCAACAACACACACTGGTCTCAAATCACTTGTTTTTAAATAATTCTGTAATTTAAAAACTATTCAATAATTCTCGGGTATGAAGATATTTTTAAAAATCGACAAAATTTTATTTAAATTATTATTTTATAAGAGCTATATAAGGGATAACTCTTAAAGTTTAAGAGATAAGGACTATACGTGCTCTTATATAATAATCTATTAAAAATAAACATTACTCTTAAAGTTTAGACCAAAGAAAAATTTATCCCATTTTTTCATAGTTTTTTTTTTAATTTTCTTTAACTTGGTGGGCTCTATTCGGGTCCAAAAAAATTCCAAAATATTGTCTGATTTTTTTCTGATTTTTAAAATGGTAACCTTTTTTCACTTTAAAATCACTTAAGTTCTAGCTTCTCTTGGAGTTGGGAGAGGAGCCCAGGAAACTTCCCGCCCGTACTCCTTCTGTCCTGAGAAAAAATAGAAACATATGCTCTTCCAAAACATTCCAGAAATATAGATTCTTGAGTGGGAAGGTAATAAATGTATCTATGTAATCTAACTTTTTCCCCTTTAAAAAATGCAAGCAAAATATTTGAAAATTAACGAAATTGTTTCCCCTAATGTTCTTGGAATTGTTTTATATGCATTTGCATTAGAAATTCTTTCAGAATTGAGAAAAATTTTATAGTCCAGAAGGAAACATTATATTTTAAAGTCAAAAAATGTTAGCACCTTTAAAAAAATCGGATAAAAATTTATTTTTTCTAAATTTCTTTTTCAAAACAATGTAATAATATTTATAATAATTCAAATTTTCGTACTACTAAAAAAGACGAGATGACCAACTTTGGAGATCCATTTCCGAACCCCCGGGACAAACTAAAAAACACCTCAAGAATGTCCATGTGAAATTTCGTTATGTACAATAGTTCCAAAGTAATAGAGTTATTAAAAAAACTTACGAATTGATTGGATCAAAGTGCGTTTTTATTATGATCTGTTCGTATCGAGTCGACACAGAGGACGAATACCGAAATATTTGAAGAAAATCCTCGTCAATTATAGAGTTGCATATAACACATATTAAGGCTGAGTACAGCGAAAAGAAATTTTCTAGTGTTGGACAATTGGAACAATTAAGAGATAACATTTTTAAAAGAGTTAAAATGTGTTTTTCCCGTCCAACGTGCAAAATATTTTTTCAGGCGGCTGCAAATAATTTCTAAGCCGTCACTCATTTAATTTTCGTTGGCATTAAATGCACATTGTCAAATAGACGCCAACGAATTCCAATAACTATAGTAATAAATTGCGACCCAGAAAAGAAAGCTAAAATTCAAGTTTGTATGCATGACAAGCATCAATTCAGCTAAACAATGAGGGGAAGATAACATTCAATTTATACCCTACACCACCATAGCAAGATATATGCATTTATGCAGATGTTTGTAACGCACAGAAGAAATAAAGCGTAAATGTGATTATCGGGAAAATATTTTAAATACGCCAGTTTTATGTAAGCAGAAATCATAATCATATTCTGCGAAAGTCGGGCCATAATTTTTTGTGTCTCAGCCATGACGTATGGTATTACATAGTCGGTCTTAACCGACTTTTATAATGTTACTTTTTATTATTTTATTTAAATGAAGATTAAAACAGTTTTTATAAACATTTTTACTATACCTCCGGATTCACAATTGATACTTATTAGAAAGTGAGATTGAAAAATTCTTAATACACGTTTTTCATTGAAACTAATAAACTACCAACAAAAAGTTGGCCAAGCAGTCAAAGATCTGCCGTCAAACTATTTCCAATGAAATTAAAAAGTACCGAAATAGGTTTTGATAGGAAGATATAGAAAGCATATTCAGAAAAGCTCCTAATAGCGGCCCATCTACCTCACCATACAAAAGTTAAAAATTTTATATTGGTGATGCTCGAGGCAATATTGAAGAAAAGTTAAGGACTCAAAAGCAATTAAAATTACCCGAAAAAATTTTGATATGACAAACAATATGGAGTTGCTATATGAATATTATTTGTTACATCGGGCTCTATTAATACCAATATTTACATCATAGAAGAAAAAGGATGCTTCCACTCATAAGACTACATTATGTGTCCACTTATTTTTGGCCAATTTTTACTTCCTGTCACTATGGTACTCAAGCCCTTGAGTGGTACGAAAACAATAATTGTATCAAGAGTGACAAATCCTTCAAACTGTCCGGAACTAAAGCCAGTGGAGATATATTAGGATCTTGTTAAAAAAAATTGAAAAGCATGTGAGAGAAAACCGAAAAAAGAACAGAAAACAGAAAAGTATACCCTTCGACTCAGAAACACTTTCCGAGTCGATTTAACGATATCCGTCTATATGTCTGTTCGACTGGCTGCCCATGTAAACGTTGTGAACAGTGTACATTTCGTAATTTTTTGAAATATAGCAATTTTGCACATATTATTAGTTTGGCCCAAAAACGAAGTTTGTTGAAATTAGCCTTGTTCGGTCCAATATTTCAGGTACCTGTTGCACTAATGTTCTTGCCGGAATGGAGTTTAAGGTCATAAAAGTCTTACGTTCAAAGTGATTTAAATTTGGCACAAGTAAGTCCTATTTCTCACCTCGGTCCATTATTTCTCATAGGTCTCATACAAACCCCCTTCCAGATATCGCTTTTAAGGGCAAAAACTTCACATATACGTTGGTATTGTAATTAAAATTGTTAAATTAAGATAAATATAAGCAAAAATCGATGTGTAAAATTATACGAGTATCGGCTCATAATTTCTTGTAGCCCCCATATAACCTCCCCCCGAAAAATGCATTTAAAAATTCAAAAAATAAACATATATCTTAGTGTCACAATGATTTATTGCACACTTAAGAATAAATCAGAAAATTAAAATATACGAGGGTCGTTCATTATTTTTTTTGTAACTACAATTTTTAACCCACGATGTGGTGTAGGGTATAAAATACTTTACTTGTTTTTTTATTTTAAATTGTCATAATAATTTCGATCAAATAAAATATTCAAACTGTAAGTTATGTTAAGAATTTTTCGATCTCACTCCTTACGTATGGACATACTAATGTAGATACTTGTATGTAACTAAATGCATATTTCTATAAAAATAAATTTTATTTTTGTTGTTTTTTAGTAAGACTCTACAGTTCATGGTGTGTGGAAATTCATAATCGGAAAGTTGATAAAATCGCAAACGTTTCTAAGTAATTTTATTTTTCCTCATAAACTATTAACTACACACACATATAAACACATATATATGTATATATAAGAGGTGAGGATTTTTTGAATGGATTTTCCCCGCATGTTGTTAACTTTGCTAAAAGTAAATGGACACATACACATTTGGAATGATCATATTACTCATAACTAAAATATTCACATGTTCGAAATATGAACCACTTTTATCCAAAAAAGTACTCTTAGTCTTATAAGTTGTCTTTTAAATGTTGCATGAAGTCTAGATTCTAATAATAACTTAAAAAATTACCTCTTTAGAAGTAAATATAAAACAAAAATAAAACTGATTCTAAATATCGGTGTTCGAAACCTAAGCAACCTTCATATTTTTTTACTTTATTGAAAAAATAATAATAAAAAAGAAAAAGACTAACGAAAGACTCCACCACAAATTTGTTTGAAGTTATTACATTATGTTTCGTACATACACACTCACAGACGTACGTTGGAATGGTAATGAAGTACATATAGTTTAATATTGATTCAATATTTCATTATAATTTGGCGATTTATAATTGAAAATTTTTCGATTTTTTTTTTTGTAACTTAAAGGTTGCCTGAGATATCGGTCTAGATCTTTTAATATGCTCAACTGATTTTGCTGGTTTTAAATAGAAACCTTTTTAGGACTATAACAAATACTCCGACCAACTTTTATTGAGCTCTGTCAATAATTGTGGATCTAACAGACAGACTGACATAGCCAAATCAACTCAGATTTTGATTTGATACAAAATATATACATTATGTGCTCTTAGATGATTCCTTCTTAGCGCTACATACAGAATGACAAAGTTAAAATACCCTTTTCACCATTTGCGGTGGTGAAGGGTGAATGAGATTAAACCTGAGATTAGTTCTTCCACAGTAAGAAAATGGTTCTTTGGAACAAAGCTTATTGTCTTTGATTCCTTTAACTTTTTTGTTTGTTGGAGATTGCATTTTGCATATGTAATGGACTATAACAAAATGGTGGGCTGATTTGATTAGGTATGAACCGATATTTAATGTATTAAATACAGATTTTAATGTGTCATGTGAGAAGACCAGAGAAGAAATGGTAACATCCGATGTTGTGGGTTTACTTTCAAGAAGTCAATTTCATATACAGTAGAGTGGGATGTGCCTTTCACCCCAAAGATTGAAGGATGCTGTTTTCAGAAAAAAAACGGGAGAAACAGTTTCCCCACAAACCCCTTTTGAAACTTCGTTTCAATGTTAAAAAAGTACTATTATTATATAGCTTCATTTACTAGCTACCCACTCACAAAATCTGTAAAGGGCCAAACCTCTTATAAAGGCAGGGTAATAAATTTACTAAATAAATTTAGTCCTACATTAAGCACAACTTTGAATATCTATATTTATAAATGAATTTGTGTTTGTTTGTCTGTTTATTTGTATGGGACAACTAAACTACTGGATCGATTTTGATGAAATTTTCCCCATATACCCGAAAGTAACATATCTATAGACAAATTTCGATAGGGCCAGGGGAAGAGGTATCCTCCATACATTATCGAACATCTAAAAAATATAACGAGAGAGAGAATTTTCAAATTTTATTTCAGTCACTTCCACAAGAAACTGTTTTACTTGACAAAATAAAGAATGGATAGGATCTTGGGGAGAGATGGTCCCCATACAAATAAAATATTGATTATCGAATATCTAAAGAACTATAACAGCAAAATTTCTCAAATTAGACCCAAACACTTTCACTTCAAGAATTTGTTTTACTGATCAAATACAATACGGGTAGGATCAAGGGGAAAGATGCTCCTATACAAAGCAAATATTAATTATCGAATATCTAAAGAACTATAAAAGCGGGAGTATTAAAATTTGGTCCTAATCACTTTCTCAAAGGAAGTATTTTAGGGAAAATGTAGAACTAATAGGACCAAGGGGAGGGATACCACACATAAAAAAGGAAATAATGATTATCGAATATCTAAACAACTATAACAGCGAAAGTTCTAAAATTTGGTTACAAATCATCAAAAATGATCAAAGAAAGAGGTAGCTCCCATGCAATGTAAATATTAAATAAAATTTGAGAATGGACAGGGCCAAGGGCATTTGGAAAAATGTCTAATGCATAAAATTTTGTTAACACACGTTGTGATTTGTGAAATTTCTTTCGAAATCTTGGACTGAAAAGAATGTGTGCAACAAAGCGCGACGGGTAAAAGCTGGTATTACATATGTTCAAATTATTATTTTCCAAGTAAAAAAGTGGACATTTTTTCAGTTATCTGATTCATGGATAAGAAATTTAAAATCATTCTAACATTTGCTGTAGAACGGGACAGTAAAAACCTAAATATGACAAATGTGATTTGGATTTCTGAAAATCTTTTGATTATTAAAATATATTAAATCTAAATAAATATATTTTTTAACTGAATATTAATATTTTATTTCATTTCATTTTATTTATTGATTTTAGATTAAAGGAATTAATTATTAAAAATGTCTGACTGTGGATGTGATAGCGGTGGTTGCGATAGTGGTGGAAATGTTGTAGGTCATTGTGATACAACATATGATGCTGGGACTGATTATAGTACCACTTGCCATAGCAATGATAATAAAACTGTAAATGATACCATAACCGATTTTGGCATTTTCAATACTCCTACAAATGATTCCCATCTTCCCTATGTGCCAGTGAATGATACTGATGACAATAATAGATCCGTAAACTATTCTAATAGTAATAATAAAAGTACTAAAGCTGAGAAATGTTTTCTCATGTTTTTTACAATTTTTCTCATCTCAGTTATCGGATCTTTTATATATTTCATATTTTTTGCTTAAGAAATTGAAATTGTTGTATTTGTTGTAATTTTTGAACGCAATGAATTTTAGTCAATATTTTAATTATTTAGTTTAATTAATTTGTATGAATGATAATTACATGTAGTAGAAATTAGTACTCAAATATTTTTGTATTTTTAATATAAATTTTAGCAAATATATTCATTGTTTTAATTAATATATTAATCAGTAGACATTTGTTTACATAATTAATACTTTTCCGCAGTAAGTATCCATTTTCTTATATATTTTCTTTAAATAAATTAATTAAAACTATTTTTTTAATTCACTACTGGCTTTTACCCGGTGCGCTTTGCTGCACAAAAATTATTCTCAGCCCCAGATCTCGAAAAAATTTCACAAATCACGATGTGAATAAAAAAAATTCATACATCGGTGATTTTGTCAAGTAACCTGACCATTTCTGTTCTAAAATTTTTCCAATGAAACCTTTTCAAATTAAAGTCACAAAATTTGGAAACTCTGGGGGAAATATTTCTTTAGATATTCGATAATAAATATTTGTTTTGTATCTCTCTGGTTCTATCCGTTCAAAATTTTTTCGATAAAACGGTTCCTTAAGAAAGTGTTTGGAATCAAATTGAAAAATTCTCGCTGTTATAATTCTTTAGATATTCCATAATCAATATTTACCTTGAACCGATAACCACTAATTGATTGGCTATATCATCACTTATGTTTCGGAAGTACGTTCCTGCAAAATTATTGGACATTGAGGGTGCTTTAAGTAATGACAATACAGAGCCCAACCTTATTGGTTGTGGACATTGAGAACGTTTGCTGAGAATTTATAAGACATTTGCTGTAAGATCATTGAGTAGTGATACTACTCTTCCCACATCTCTGGATTATCACCTTAAATGGACTGTTATGCACATTGATACCATGAGGAGATTTACTGTCGCATATGCGAACAGTTCCAGACAAGCTATTAGAAACTATTTATTATATTCATAATATAACATGTATCTGGGTACATGTCGACAGTAAACTATCATGGAACAAAACTATACGGATAAGGGTGGATAAGGCCATTGTGGATTTCTACTTCTATAAGAAGGCTATTGGACGCACATGAGGCCTTTATCCCATGTGCTTGAGATGGATCTTTGTAGTGGTAGTAAAACTACTATATGGTGGAACGCAATGAATAAGAACGTTCTCTAGATGATTTTCACAAAAGTCTTGAGGTCGATGATCATCCTGATGACAGGTAGGTAGCTGGAAATAAATAATACATTCATCAATTAATTATGGTTCATGTTGTTACTCAACTCCAGGCCTAGGAATCTGGCAACCTTGACTGGTTGTGTCCAAAGATCTTCTGTTCATTGTCTGCAATGGGCGGTGGGCGGCCTCCTAGCACGACATTCATACGGTAACTTGAAACCGCGAAATTTGAGGCTTCTCTGAGAATGTCGTTCAAAGCTGTCATATACGAATTTTGATCCAAAGGATCTTGCATATATCTTTGTATGCTATATACGTATATACGAATATCCATTCTTACATGCATCGGCGGTAACTCCAATTGTGTAATATTGAAGTTGGGATGGAATATCAAAAGAACTATATTAGCGAGAGAGAGAGATTTGGTCCCAATAACTTTCTCAAGAAGCTATTTCAGTGAAGAAAATGTATGATGAAAGGTACCCCCATACAAAGCAAATAATGATTATCGAATATATAAAGAACTAAAACAGCGAGAGATCAAAGGAAGGGGTTAGGATCGAAAGGATAGGTAGCTCCCATGTAATGCAAATAATAAATAAAATTTTAGAACAGACAGGATTAGTGAGATTAGGCAAAATGTCCGTTGCATGAAACTTTTTTATTACACTACGTGATTTGCAACATTTCTTTCAAAGGTATTTATGATTCGGCACAGCCGAAATATTGGATTCTACATTCTGTTTGTAGCAACTGGAACATACTATTGTTACAGACTGTTGAGTTACATATTTCTCTATGTGCATAATCTCGATAACGCCACTAAGATGCCATCATTATGTCTATCGATAACAAATAGTGAAATCATTCACATCACTAAAAAACTAAACAGTTGTTTGTGTTTTATGGTTATTTTTAAAATAAAAACAAACGCATATTTTTATTTCAAAAATGTTTTTCTCTACAAAATAATCATACTTTTTAGTATATATAGAGTATTGGAATTAAAAACATTGTGTGTCTACATAATATATATGACATATATACATATATATCTTTATAAAAATAATAAAACTTGTTTTTAATATTAATTAATAACTAAATAAAATCATTTGCATTTAAATATTTACAATAAAATTGAAAATTAATTTTAAATGAAATAAATACAAATAGAAAAGAAATTAATTTATAATGTCTGAAGATGATGATGATGTAACAGTGTATGAAAATCCAGAAACCTTTAATTATTTAAACTATGTCATGTCGGTTGAAAATTCAAATAATTATAATTGTATTGACGATGTGATCAATTATGATTTGTATTATACGCGAAAGGAACAGGAGCAAATTGGTTGCTTAAAATGTACAGTTTATACAATTTTACTAATAATTATTATTTATACGATCATCTTTATATACGAACTAACTAATAATTAAATAAATTTGTTAATATGCCTTAACAATCAAACAATAAATTCTTTTTCATTTATGATTATTATTCTTAATTTTTCAAAAGAAAAGGTGATTCTCTATTTCAATATAACAATTATTCATATTATTTTTAAATTTAAATTATTTTGCGGTTATTTTTCATTAATGCGATAAACAATTCTTAACTTTTGCTTGCTTTCATTTCAAATGATTAAAACTTTAATTAATATTACGCAATAAAACCTTTCTAATGAATAAAATTAAAAAAACAAATAAGAAGTTATAGTCGGTCAAGCCCAATTATGTAATACCCTACACCACAATGTTGGTTATAAATAGCAGTTACGAAAAATTAATAAACGACTCTCGTTTACTTTTATTGTTTGATTAATTCTTAAGTCTACAGCTTATTACGGTGAAACTAGCATTTATGTGAAATTTAAGAGTTTTAAAATGAATTTTTCTCAGGGCTTATATAGTACCTAGGAAAAATTATGGACTGAGTCGCGTATAATGTTACACATTAATTAATTTACCAATTTTTGCTACCAAAGTTAATGCTCTTCAAAGTCATATTTGAAAGGAAAATTGTATGGAATCTATGACAAGTAATAGACCGACCCTCGCATAATTTGGCACATCGTTTAATAATATCATAACACTTATTTTTGCCAAATTTTGTTAAAATCACCTAACACTTAGGACTTTTAAAAGCTAAAAACCTCATTCCGGTATGATATTTGTATGGAAGGTACCCGAATTATTGGACTGGATATGGTCAATTTCATTAGGCTTCCTCTTGGGACCAAAATAATAACATGTATTTAATTTCATTAATATCTCAAAAATTGCCACCTGTAGAGTGACAACATTTGCACGGACAGCCAGCGGACAGACAGACGGACGGACATCGTTAAATCGACTCAGAAAATGATTCTTATTCGAACAGTATACTTAAAGGTGGGTGCAGCACCATTGTTTCTGTATGTTACAAACATCAACACAAACGCATAATACTAAAACCATCTACAGTGGTGTAGGGTGTAGAAGTTAAAGTCGATCAAGCCCGACTATGTTATACCCCATACCATAATGTTGGTATTAAGTTATTTTTTAATTTATGCTTTAAAATACAGCTCTGATACTAACATCTATGTGGAATTTGAGCGTTCTAAACCAATCTTTTCTGTGAGCGTTATATAAGAGCTAAATGAAATACGGACCCTAAATAAGAATGTTCTATTGGGTTATGTCGAATATTCAATACCCTCCACCACAAATGCGTGTGATGTTAATACGTTATGTTTCATACATACACACTCACACATACACTGTTAAGAAGTCATAAAATTAATTATATTTTTACATATAACTTTTTTCTGCTGAACCGATTTTGATAATTTTTGAAACGGTAATGAAGTAATTATCCCAAAATTTCATTCTAATTTGTCGATTTATAATTGAAAATTTTACAAAAGTTATACTAAACCGATTTTACTTGTTTTAAATAACAGTTAAATCGACTAAAATTTCGATTTGATTGAAGAATATATATGCATTATGGGCTCTGAGATGTTTCCTTCTCAGCGTTACACGAATGACAAAAATGATATACCCTCTTCACCACTTTTAAAATTATTAAAAAAATAATGTAATTAAAATTTTATATATTGTTCTTACATTAAAATGCATGATAGTGGTTCCAAAACTTTATAACTAAGGAGTGAGAATGAAAAATTCCTAACACATGATTTTCAGCAATCTTTTAACCTTAAGAGAGAATGTCTTCAAAGGTCACCTCAGGATTGCTTCTTAGGGTACTCATGATACCCATTAATGCACACCACTGCACCCCGTCGAAGTGATTCATGCGACTTTTCAGTTTCAGGGAAAATACTGCACCTACTTCATCATTTGATGACGTTTATAGAACGAAACTAGGTAGTTTGATCTATATCTATTATAATAGATAAAGATATAGATATAGATCAACATATTTATAGGGGTTTAAATGTCTATTTTTACCACCACACAGTGGTATCAAAAGGCTTTTTCTATAATTCTGTAACATTAAAACTATTGAAGTTGGAAGAGCATAAGCTTCTAGCTTCGGGGAAAATTTGTTTAAAAAATTATCTTTTTCAGTAAATTTTTCAACCCTGCCGTTATAAGAGGCTTGGCCCATTACAGATTTCTTGAGTGGGTAGCTAGTAAATGAAGCTATAAGTTACTTTTTCGACGATTCTAGCATTGACATATTTTTTTATATATCACGTTTGATAACAGATTTTTCGGATAAAACGAATAATAGTCCTTTAATAGCTTAAGTACTTAAAAATGGATGGAAAGAAATTATTTTTGCTGATAGCGCTAATAATAGAAAAAACCTATAATGTGTGCGAACTACAAATGCCGCAAGATATATTCTCAAAATAAAGATTTTTATGAGAAATTTATGAGTAATATAATTTATTCGTATATATATTTGAATGCTATGACATATGACACACAGTGGTTCCAAAACTTTTTTATAAATCTGTAATTTTCAATATGCCTATAGCTCAAGTATTATCGAGTTGATTTAAAAGACTGAAGGACTCCAGGTGTATGAGAAATAGCTTAATATGACTAAAGGAAGTCTAGTTTAGATCATTAAATTTAATAAAACTTTAATAAAATTGAAACGTATAACGATGATTATTTGAAATTTCAATAGTAAAATTAAAAACTTGTTCATGAATCAGGACATCCAAATCTTAGTCCTTTGAAGTTTTACATTAAAATGTTTAAAATGTCGTTTTAAGATGTTCGGCAGAAAATATTTCTTGACTATTTACCAGACATATATATGTAGCTATATAACACAAATTATTCCAGATTTTTGTACCCTTCATTACCACAAGTGATGACTCCGTGTTAAACGCTAAGACAGAATCATCTAAGACTCCATAAATTATATTTCTTGCATCGAATCAAAATCTGAGTTGATTTAGCTGTGTCCGTCTCTCTGTTGAAAACATTCTCACGCCTAAAATAATTGTCCGAATTCATTGTAATTTGACCATATTGTTTTTTATTGTCCTTAGCAGTTTTCTATTTAAAACCAGCTAAGTTGGTCCATCAGCAAGTAAGCTATACGCCAATATCTGAGACAATCTTAAAATTCCAAATAATGAAATTTCTAAATGTTTCAAATCGGATCAATAAAAAGAAGGTTACATACTAATATATGCAAAATTTTGATACACCCCAAAATCTGTTTGTCATACACGTCACAATTTTAAAGATAATTTTCTGAATTTCAGTACACATATTTGTTTTAATGTAAGAACAAGAACCATTCTCGGAACGGTGAGCTTATAAAAGTTTTAAATATGAACCAATTTTATTGAAATTTGTCATAATAAATTTTTAACAGTTTTTTATATATCTATAATATCGGCCCATATTTTGATATAGCTCCAATGCGAGGTTCCTTCACAGAGTATGATATTATGTTGATGAAACTCTTAAATATAATAATTTTAAAATTATTACAATGAAAAATTTAAAATTGCTTGATACTTTCGAAATTAAAATTAATGCAAATAGTTCCTATCTCTTAGTGGGTTCTTTTAGGACCTTTCATTTATACCATACACAATGAAATCTAGCAAATTCACTCGAATTTACATTTTATATCATACTATCTTCCCGGCGGAAGATGCAATGTTAATAAGAATATTAAAAATATAAAAAACAAGTAAAAATGTTATAGACGGTACAGTACGACGCTACACCATATTGTTGGTTATAAATGACAGCTACGAAAAATGTATAAACGACACTTGTATAATTCGCTTTCTAGATTTTTGATTAGGTGTGAAATATTATTATTATGATACTGAAATTTACGTTATATCGAAGCTAAAAGAAATGATGGTCCGACCCTTGAATAATTTCGAACATAATTTTAGATTATATTTATTATGTATCTAAAATTTAATAAATATTTGGAAAAGTGATGAATAGGAACTGACCCTCGCTATTTAAAATACTACAAGACTTATTTTTGTTGAATTTCGTTGAAATCACTTTATATCCAGTTTTTCTATGACCTTGAAAATCCATTCCAGGAGGACATTTGTATGAGAGCCGAATATGACCAATTTAAATAGGATTTATCCTTAAGCTTAAAAAATAACATGTAACATCATGATACCTCAAAGATTTCAAACTGTAGTGTTGGCAACATCTAAATGGACAGACGGATGAATGGACATCATTAAATCGACTCAAAATGTAATTCTGAGGCAAACTTTAAAGTGGGTGTTACAATATTTTTTGTATGTTATCACAAATGCATAATAACCCAACCAGTTTAGATGGTGTAGCGTATAAAAATGCAAATATATACTAAAACCGTTAAAATTAAAACATATGTGGCATCTTAATGTCTCACTAAGATAGAGTTGTATTTTTTAGTAGTAAAAATAGAACATCTGCCATTTGGATGCGACATCTACAAACGTCCTGTAAAGCATATAAACATTTCATGTTTACTTTTGTAAAAGTTAAGGAAAACTGAACAAAACTGAATTTAGTTTGGAGAAATTTTAAATCAGATAATACAATCACACAATTAAGGAGAAGAGAAGATGGTTAAGGTAGAACCTTTAAAACAAGAATCTCAAATTCCTGCTAAAAAAGTGGTGGCTGCTGCAGTAAAATCTGCAGGTGAGTATTAACAATAAGTGAAACGATGAATTAGAGTTTCATATATTTATCTTTTAAGAACAAATAACACCAGCAACTGGAAGGAAAGCAAAAACAACAGTCAACACTAGAAAAAAGGGAAAAACTGAAGAAAGTGATAAGAAGCCAATAATTGATGAAACAATTACCTCAGAAATGGATAGTCAAAAAGAAGTTCATGATTTCGATGGAGTTAAACAAGAAGTTCACGATTCTATTAATGAAAACCATGTTAACTATGTAACCAAAGTGAAAACTGAAGAAATTGAAGAGACTCGAGAGGATGATGTAATTGAAAATGGAGAAAAATCTGCAGATGATCTTCCTTACAAATGTTCCACATGTGAAAGAAGATTCAAAACAAATACTAAACTTAGGTATCATCAAAATACACATTTAGGAATTAAACCGTACAGTTGCAAAGATTGTGAAATGGCCTTTACGACTTCGGGAGAATTGTTAAGACATGTAAGATATCGTCACACCCATATTAAACCATATAAATGTACAGAATGTGATTATAGCAGTGTGGAAAAGAGTAAATTACAACGACATATGCGAAGTCATACTGGCGAGCGTCCCTATCAATGTCCCCACTGTACGTACGCTTCACCAGATACCTTTAAACTTAAACGTCATATGCGCATACACACCGGCGAGAAACCTTTCGAATGTGATATTTGTCATGCCCGATTTTCTCAATCGAATACTTTAAAAGATCATCAACGTCTACATAATGAAAAACCTGATAAACCAATATCTTGCAAACGTTGTAAAGAGGAATTACCCAATCGTTATTCGTATAAAATGCATATGAAGACACACGAGAATGAGAAATGTTATCGGTAAGTTTATATCTATACTCCAAACCAGCACAGAAGTTTGGTGTATTCAGCATTTGTATAGCTGTTTGCAATGGGAAGAAAGAAGTGTTAATATCACCTCATTTAAGTACTCCAATTTAATGATGTCCATCCGTTGGACTGCCAATGAACGTTGCAAAGAATATTGTAAATCTATCTTAACTTTCCGTTTTATATTTTTTAAATTCAGAAATATACTTTCCGAAATATTTGTTTATCTTCTTTATCTTTTTCTCCATAGTTGTGAACTTTGTTCATATGCTGCAATGGAAAGACGTCATCTTGAATCACATATGTTTGTACATCTCGATATCAAACCCTTTGTATGTGAAATTTGCCAAGCTAGTTTTCGACAAAAACATCGCCTTAATCGTCATAAGAAAGTTTCTCATACAGATAATTATGCACCACCAGAGCCACTTCAAAAAGATCATAAATGTCCTTATTGTGATAAAATATTTGCACGTAATAGCAATCTAATACGTCACATGGAAATTCATGATCAAACATCTGAAGTATTAGAAGACAAACAAAAAATAAAAATTGGACCAACGACGCATCAATATTATTTTGACGATTATTATGTTGACGATGTTCAGCAGCAACAACAAATAACGCAACATGACGTTAAAGTTGAGGTTAAAGAAATTTCCGAAGATGAATATGACAAAGAATCTGAATTTAATGAGAATTCTATTCAAAATGGTTATAATGAATTAGAAAATGAGAATTACAAAGAACAGATAAACCAAAACGAATATGAAGAAGAACTACAAGATGAAAATATGCTGGTTAGAAATATTATAGAGGTAAAAGAAGAAAAATTAGAACCAATGGATATTCAACAATCAGAACACGAGCAAGTTATAGGTGTTAAAGCTGATGTTGGTAACAATGAATCAGATGAAATAATGGCAACAGTAATGAATAATGATCAGGATTTTGTGGATATAGAAGTTATGCCAGATGAGGATGAGGAAGAGGAAGATCAAGAAATACAACTGCAAAAAGGGGAGTGCAGACAACCTCCCTCCTCACCAGAAACAGCACCATCACAAAAAACCGAGCCTGCTAATCTTAATAAAAAAGGTAATCAGACTAAAGCTAAAGTGAGTTTTTGTAGTTGTAAAAGTGTAATTTCTTCCTTTTTTAGTATCCAATGTAAAGAATACACAACCGGTCATTTCAGATTGTTTTGGATTTGCAGTAAGTCTGCATTTGTAGATTTTAATTCGAATTGTTAAAATATATATTTATTTTTGTGTTTGTAATTTAGGTTGATGCAGAAGGACGAAGAAGCCTAAGGAGATATAAAACATAAAATAAATTGAACATTTCATTGAAATACTTTAAAATATATGAGTTTTATAAGCCTTTACCCCGAAAGGGAACTTGTGTGGGAGCTGTGTATGATGTGCAGCGATATTTATGAAATTAGTTTCATTTAATAATGGCAACTTTAAAAATAATTGCACCGCATTTCGCAGAATTTGTTCATATATACAAGTTTTGTATTGTAATCTATCTCGGGAAGAGAAAATTATTAAAATTTTGTATATTCTATAACCTTTTTCCTTAAAAATGTTATAGACAAAATTAACACAAAAAATTTTATAAATGAAATCGCTTTATTTCGTGGTTTTTGGTACGATGGGGAAGTTTGCTTTAACCAATTTATTGTTATTGAAAATTTTATAAAATTTATTTGTGTTAATTTTGAAATTCTACCAGATTTTGGTATTTAACAAGTCTTCTGTTGAACATAGACTTTTAATAATAAACTAGAGAAGAATAATAAACATTTTTCCAAAATTCCATTAAAATCGGATTTTATTATGGCCATATAAAAATTTTATGATTGATGGACATAGAATTAATCGAAAGTATATTGTGAGGATTATTTACCACTACATTAATTGTGTATTCTCCAAAACTACAAATGGTTGTTGGAACAGCTCAGCTGTATCAGGTGATAACTCGGATCGTTCCGAAACGGAACGCCCACTAATGATGAAAACCGTTTATATCCTTTATTAATTCCTGTATAACATCCAAAACTATACTCATAAAGCAATGTATATGCCTACATTACTCTTCGTAAGCCGATCAATTTCTCGCTTAGTATAAGTAATAAAATGTCACTATTATTTATTCTGCCTATTTGAAAGAAATTATAACACAAAAACAAAATCGCTGTTCGAAACCTAAGCAGTTTTATATTGTTAAATTAACTGTAACAACAACAAAAATTGTTATTTGAATATAAGGAAAAAACAAAGTGTAAAAACCTTCAAATCACAGGCTTATTTAATTATTCGCAGATGCCATCAACGCAAATAAACCATCTAGGGATTGCTCCTGACAGAATAACTATATTGATGATGAAGAATCTTGGCGAGCGGGTACCTTAAAAGCGGCTAGAGTCATTGCAGTGCAGAAAGCAGAAAATTTTATTCCTATCATCTGTCGCGAAGACTTTTGAGACGATCTTGGAAACTTCTATTCTTCAATTTAGATGGAGTGTGTAAAGACCAAAAGGTAAAACTCCTCAGTGGACGACCCCAAGGGAAGGCAATATTTTAGTAAAATATGTTATGTTATACTATAGAATTCAAATCATGGACTATCTCTTTGGTATTTTAAAAGGTAGAGATTGAACAAGAATGAGTTTTACTTTCAAAAAACTAGGTGTTGGGAAGTACCCCACAGCAAACGATTAAAATATTCTAAATTCAAAAATTATTATAAAATCTTAATTCTTCGTTGAGCGTTAAAGCCAAAATCGAGTTTTAATAGAGGAGCACCATAAGAACTTCAAAATTGCTGTCACCTTCCAAAAAACTACAGGATGGTAAGCACCCTACAACAAGCTTTTGCAAATGTCCAAAATAGTGTAAATTGAAAAATGATTATAAAATTTAAAACTTTTATGAGCTTTAAAACCAAAATAGATGAACACCATAAACTAAATAAAACTAGGGAATGGGATATAACCTATAACAAAATTTCAAAATGGTCTAAATGGTGTAAATTGAAAAATTCTCATAAAATCTAAATTTTTGTTGAGCCTTAAAATAAAAAATCGATGGAATACGATAGGAATCAATATAAGTGGGTCCCACTTTCCAAAAAGCTAGGGGAAAGGAGGTACTTTTTAGAAATGGCCAAAGTGTTAAAAAAGATGTGACTATACGTAAAATGGCCAATGGGGGGTTGATTGAAAAATGCTCATAAAATCTAAATTTGTCGGTGAGCGTGGGTATCATCCTTTCAAAAAAACAAATGGATAGGATGTACCATATTTTAAACTTTCGAATATGGACAAATTGTTATGTTGATTTTAATAGCATGTTTTTTTTTTTTTTTTTTTTTTTGAGATTTATAAATGAAAAAAGAAAATTTTGAATATGGCAAATTTAGACAGGTAGTGTCACTAGACCAAAAAGGGCGACTAATCTATTAAAAATATTTCTCGTTGTCAAGGTGGAATATCGTAGATAAAAGAAAATTTTCAATGTTTTATTAAATCCAATTTATATATTGATTCTTGAATATTAACGCATTTCAGACCGTTGTATCCTGATAATAAAATATTTTATATCTCAAACCGAGTTTTCATTCAACAAATTCAAACTATTTTCTTGTATTCTTGAAACACATTCTCAAAAGGATTTTTCAATTCAAATCAAATTTAAAATCCTGAATAACATGCTAAATGTCACCTGGTCTACTGACACCATCTGTTTAATTCGTCTTGATTTTGAATGTGAATATTGTTTATATTTTCATTTTTTAAACAAAATACATTTCGCCCAACATTTATACTGATTTTGAATAATAACGCAGATAAAAAACGACCGCTGTATCTTGCTAACAAAATATTTTATATCGCAAAAAAAATTTTCATTCAAGAAATATAAGATGTTTTCCAATATATACATTCTCTAAAAAGCCAAGATAAGACAAATAGTGTCACTAGACCAAAAAAGCTGGCAACTCTATTTAAAATATTTCTAGATGTCAAAGATGAAATTTGTAGTTAAAGGAAAATTTGTGAAAATTTTTGATGTGTGTGAAATTTGTTTTGTTTTAATTTTTTAGCAAAACAAATTTTTAACCAATTTATATACTGATTTTTGATTATTGACGCAGATAAAAGGCCACTGCATTTTGCTAATTAAATATTTTATGCCGCAGAAGAATTCTTCATTCAACAAATACAAAATGTTTTCTTGTATTTTTAATGTGTCAAATATCACCTGGGCTACTGACTTCACCTGGTTAAATTCGTCTTCATGTCGATAAAAAAAGAAATTTTGTAAAAATGTCCAATATATTTGAATTTTGTTTATATTTTTTATTATTTATGTTTTCTTTTCTGTGTCATTTAGCAACTCTGACGGAAAATATTATTAATGAAAATAAAATAATTTTATTGTAAAAATAAAAATGCAGGAAGAAAAATTACACAATTGATTATTGTGAATTATTGTAAATAATATATAAGATTACAATAACATAAATTAAAGATCGAACCATGGTATTGTAACAGTTCAGCTGTACCCAATAGTTCTTCATTGGGGAAAAACTTTCATTTACTACAGCTGTTGTTGTAACAGTTTGGCTATATTTAGTTGTTCCTTCTTGTCGAAAAAACTTAATATTGATAAAGCTTTCACTAGATTGACAATTGTTGGCCAAGAGTAATTCGGGTCGTTCCGGAACGGAGATCCAATTGTCATGGGTACGTAATACAGCTGTTTGTAGCGACAGTGACGGAAAGAACCATAACTATGGATGTTGAAGGTAGTTTTTATTGTCAAACATCAAAAAAAGTGGTGAAGGTTGAATCTTCAAAGAAAGTATCTCCTACCAAAACGTGTAAAAGTGCAGGTAACTATAAGCAATAAATATATTATGATTACATGTATATATTTTTTAATTTTTAAGTGCCAGCAACCATTAAGAAAACAAAAACAACAGCCCTGAATAGAAAACAAGTAAAAACTGAAGAAATTAATGAAAATCCTGTAGTTGATGAAACAATTGCCTCAGCAGTGGGTAACCCAAAAGTTAATGAATTTTATAAAAAGGAACAAGATGCGGACGATCCTTGTGATGTCATCGATGTCATTAAAAATGGGGAAACGCCAACTGGAACCAATGAAATTGTGTTTACTTGCAAGTTTTGCCCCTATAAGACCAATAAAAAGTTTGTATTAACCCGACATTTTAAAACTCACTCAGATGATCGACCCTACAAGTGTTCTGTATGTGAAAAAGGTTTTAAATCAAAAACTTATCTCAAGTGTCATCATAATATACATTTAGGTATAAAACCCTACAAATGCAAAGACTGTGAAATGTCTTTTACGACTTCAGCAGAATTGTCAAGACATGTTATATATTGTCACACTCATATAAAACCATATAAATGTACAGAATGTGATTATAGCAGTGTGGAGAATAGTAAATTACGACGTCATATGCGAAGTCATACTGGTGAACGTCCCTATAAATGTCCCCACTGTACGTACGCTTCAACAGATACATTTAAACTAAAACGCCATATACGCATACACACCGGCGAGAAACCTTTTGAGTGTGATATTTGTCATGCCCGATTTGCACAATTGAATACATTAAAAGATCATCATCGTGTACATAATGAAAAACCTGATAAACCAAAAACTTGCAAACGTTGTAAAGAGGAATTACCCAATCGTTCTTCGTATAAAACGCATATGAAGATACATGAGGGTGAAAAACGTTTTCGGTAAGTCAGCGTAGGTGGGCGTAGTCTATCCGTTTGACTGGGTGTCTGTCAGTGTAACGTTGCTACAGGTCAAATAGAATTGCTTGCAATTTTGGCAATGATCGCTCCAATGTTTCGGATAGCTGTCATACAAATATCTTTCTGGAATAGGGTTTTAAGCTCTTGAATTCATTAGCATAAAATTAGAAAATATTAAAATTTTTAAAAAATTAAAAAGAAATATTGTCCGAATTTTCAAAAAATTACTTGTGTTTTTTTGTAATTTTTCCCAGAATCTTTAACTGTTTGTTTTATATTTTTCATTTCACAAATTAACTTTCCAAAATATTTGACTATCATCCTTTCTTCAAGTTTCTTTTTCATCTTTTTCTTCATAGTTGTGAACTTTGTTCATATGCAACAAGGGATAGACGTCATCTTGAATCACATATGTTTGTACATCTCGATATTAAACCCTTCGTATGTGAAATTTGTAAAGCTAGCTTTCGCATTAAACAACGCCTTAATAATCATATGAAAGTTTCTCATACTGATAATTATACACTACCAGAACCAACTAAAAGAGATCTTAAATGTCCTCATTGTAATAAAATATTTGCACTTAATAGAAATCTTATACGTCACATGAAAAATCATCATCAAACTTCTGAAGTATTAGAAGACAAACAAAAATTAAAAATTGTTAAGCAACAAAAACAAATACCTCAACATGATGTCAAAGTTGAGGATAAAGAAATTTCAGAAGATGAATGTGACGAAGAATCTGATTTTAATGAGAATACTATTCAAAATGGTATGGTTATGATGAATTAGAAAACGAGGGTTACGAAGAAAAGATAAACCAAAAGGAAGATGAAGAAGAACTACAAGATGAAAATATCCAGCATATTATAGAGGTAAAAGAAGAAAAATTAGAACCAATGGATATTCAGCAACCAGAACACGAGCAAGTGTTAGGTGTTAAAGCTGATGTTGGTAACAATGAATCAGATGAAATGATGTCAGCAGTAATGAATAATGATCAGGATTTGTGGTTATAAAAGTTTTGCCAGATGAGGATGACAAAGAGCAAGACCAAAATACAAATGCAAAAATTGCAACCTGCTAATCTTAATAAAAAAGGTAATCAGAGTCGAGCTAAAAGTGAGTTATTTTGTAATAAAAGTGAAATTTCTGTATTTTTAAGAATCCAATACGAAAACTACACAACCGGTCATTTCAGATTGTTTTGGATTTGAAGTAAGTCTGCATTTGTAGATTTTAATTGGAACTGTTTAAGAATATATTTTTGTATATCTTTTAGGTTGATAAAAAGGGACGAAAAAAACTTAGAAGATATAAAACATAAAATAATTTCAACATTTTATGAATATATGAGTTTTATACGCCTTAACCTGGAAAGGGAACTTATATAGGATTTATGTATAATGTGTGCCGATATTCATGAAACAAGTTAAATTTAATTCTATCAAGTACAAAAACAATTACGCCGAATGTCGCAGACCTTTTTTCCTACTAAAAATATTTCAATGCTTTTTGGTACGATGGGGAAGTGCATATTTTGCTTTAATTAAATTTTTTTTATTGAAAAATTTATAAAATTTACTTGTGTTAATAATATTATTAATCTCCTGTTGAGCATAGACTTTTATAAAAATGTTATGATAGACGCACATAGAATAAATCTAGAATATGTTTTGTATATTATTACCCACTCCATTAATTTTTTTGATATTGTCATTCCGTGTGTAACACAAAAAAGTAGATAATCATATAGCAAACAATACGAAAATGTATAAAGTCATCCCAGTACAGAAGTACGCGAATAAATGACAATCTTACAGGCTAATTTTATTCCTATCATATGTCGCGAAGACTCTTGAGGCGATATTGAAAAGGTTCTGTGCTATGAGCTTCAGATTAAATCTTTTGCAGTAAGAAAACTTTAATTGAAACAAATTTTAGGAAATTTCGAGACATCTTATAAAAGGATTATGTTACTCTATGCTTAGTAAACAAAAGATACTTTAAGATCATTATGTCATCTAATAATATTCAAGTAATGGATTATTTTTTTGTTATTTTTAAAGGGGGATTTTTTACGTAAACAAAGTGATAATCGAAAACGATCTGCGCCCTGAAAGTGCACTAAGGTTGTAGGACAAATTAGGCGAAACATTAAGGTTCCTTAGATTTTGAAAAGCGATTATAAAAATTAAATTTTTATATTGTAGAATAATTTTCGAAGTAATACAATTTAATTTCTGTTGCTATTTAAAATTATAGCTTCTTTGTTAAATAACAAATAAAATAAATATTTTTCATTAATCTAATCTAACGAAAAATATATGGTTATTTGAGTTGGAAGTCTTTGGCCGATTAGTAGTTGTACCATATCGGAACGGTGATCCAACTGTAGTGGTAACGTATATTAATTTTAAAGCATTAATTCCGGATGCATCGTAGTTCCAAAACGCTTTTTTAGAAATTATTCTGTAACTCTGGAACTATTAAATATTTTATATTTTTTCGAAATTTCACATGGACATTATTGAGATGTTTTCAGATTAATTTGGAAAAGAACATGTTTCTAGTTGGTCCGGTGTATAGAAGTGGATTTCCAAAGTTGGTCACCTCGGGTATGACGATTTAAAAAAAATCGCCAAAATTGTATTTATGATTTGTTTGAAAAAATATTTTACAAAAAATATTTCTTATACTTTTCCCATTTTTATAAAAGTTTTTTAGTATTTTAAACTTGGTGAGTACTATTTATGTCAAAAAAAATTATAAATTATTGCCTGGATTCTGTACAAAATTCTAAAAAATTTAGTGCAGGTATCATATACCTATGTGGATACAAAAAATGGGATTTTTCCCAAAAATATGGTAACATTTTTTCACTTTAAAATCAACTATTTCATTCAGTACTATACAAATTTGTTTTCAATTCTGAATGAATTTCTAAGCTAATGCATATAAAACAAATCCAAAGACATTTGGGGAAGCAGTTTCCCTGCAAGACCTATCCGATTTTTGTAATTTTTTTTGAGAATAAAAAAAAAATACAAGAGCTAGAATTGTCAAAAAGTACCTTGTTTATAATAGCTACATTTACTAGCTACCCACTCAGGAAATATGTAATGGAAAAAGCCAGTATACTTGAATAAGTGAATTTTTTAAACAATTTTTTTGGTATTTTGGAATGAAAAAGTGGTAATATTCTTTTAGTACTTTATTAAGACTAACCTTTTCCATATTTTATTAAAATTTTATAAAAATATTGAATATATATTTTTTTCAATTTTAACAAATCTATCAATAATTTTTAACCAACGTTCTTTATTATGTATATATTTTTATTTTTCAAGTAAAGGAAATTGTACATTTTTCTGAAACTCCGAAATTTGCACATTTCCCATACATATATGTACTGCAGTACTGTTTGAAATAAGTGAGAAGAAAAAGTTTGACTTTAAGTAACGTTGCAAGACTTTGTAAGCGGTCAACATATTTTATTGATATTTCACATCTGAATTTATATACGAGATCTCGCAGATAGTGGTCCTCCCTAGGCCCTAAGACGAGCTAGAAACTTATGCTCTTCAAAACACTCTAAAAATATTCAATTATTTAAAAAAATATCATTTTATTACCACTGTGGCATGTGAAGAGAAATGTTCATCATAACATCCAATAACATGATTTTAAATACTGCAATCTTGCAATAAAATCGTTACAATAAAAAACATCTGGCATCTTTAGATTACTCTTAGCACATTGTTGTATTTTTTGAGTAGTATAAAAGGAATATGCGCCATCTTGAAACGACATCTACAAACGTATCGTAAGTGAGTAAAAATTTTATGTTTTCATTTGTGTGTGTCACTTAATAACTCTGACGGAAAATATTATTGGTGTAAATATAATAATTTTATTGTAAAAATTGGAATGCAAAAACTATAAACTCGTTAAAATTAATTACAATTAAATAAATAATTATTGTAAATAAACTATAATAATATTATAATATAAATTAAAGATACAAACTGATTGGCAAAATCAATAGTGAAAATTGGTGTTTATTGTTTTGTTTGTTGTTTTATTAAGTGCAGAGAACAAAAATGTATGTATACTTGTCCGCCTGATGTCGCATTTTGTATAGTTTAAGGGGAAAGAGTTAATTTGCGACGACATCTGGGAGCAACGTGTTGTCTTGGGGGTCAACATTTTTTTAAATTCAAATTTAAATTATTTTACATTCATTAAACGCTTTTTAGTGAGACTTTGGTTGGCTGACTTGGACGTTGACTTTGACTTTGGAATGTAATGATCTGAGACTTGCTAACATAATTCCTTCCTGGACACACTTTATGTAACGTATACTGGCAAGTCGTTGACTCATAATTTTACGATTCTTGTATGGAAATTGAAAGTGAAAATACTTATTTTTTGTTTGTTTTTTAAATCTCTTAGCTTTTGGCTAAGATTTATTTGGTCTGTAGTAAAATAATGTCAGCTCTAATTATAGTTGATATTCACCAGCTCATGAATAGCTACCAAGAATTGTTCTCATACCGATCAGATTGCGAATTATGTTAACTGAGAACGCCTTCAATGCTCTCACCCACAAGTAAGTGTGATGTCGTGTATCATGTGGTCCTTGACTACATGCAGACAGAGCTTGAATATTCGGCGTAGCTGAATATATAATACATTATTGTTTTAATTAATCAGGTCATATGAGGAAGTAATTAGGAAAGAAAATTTTTCTTTGGACATAGAGCAAATGGTTGCTTGAAATTACTGTTGTCGTTCTTTCCAAACCAAAGTAACTTAAGGAAAAAAATTTATGTATTTTATCTGTTTGTAGACTATGGCCACCACAGAAAACAAAGATCAAGATAAAGAATTTTATCAATCGTATTTAGAAAATCTAAACGAAGATGATGATGATGGGGAAATAGACAGTGAATTAATGCGTTCTATAAAAGCCGATTTGAATGCCGATGATGAAAAAGAGACGTCAGTGGAAAATAATGGCACCATCATTATGGATGCTGACGGAAATTATTATTTTCAAACATCCGAAAAGGTGGTGAAGGTTGAGCCTTTAAAGAAAGTAACTCAAACTCCAGTGAAAAAAGTGGCAGCAGCTGTAGTAACACCTGCCAAAAAACGTAAAAGTGCTGGTAACTATAAGCAAAAAATATATTGGGATTTAATATATATTTTTTAAAATATTTTTTAAGCGCCAGCAACACCAGCAACAAGTAAGAAAACAAAAACAACAGTCCAGACTAGGAAACAAGTAAAAAGTGAAGAAATTGAGGAGAATCCAGTTGTTGATGAAACAATTACCTCAGAAGTGGGTAATCAAGAAGAAGTTTATGAATTTGATGAAAATGAACAAGATGCTGACGATCCTCGTGATGTCACCGATGTTGACTATGTATCGAAAGGTGTAATTAAAAATAAGAAAAAATCTACTGCAACCAATGAAACTGTGTTCACTTGCATGTTTTGTCCATATCAGGCAAATAAAAAATTTGTATTATCCCGACATCTGAAAACTCACTCAGATGCTCGTCCCTACAAGTGTTCTGTATGCGAAAGAGGTTTTAAAACAAATGCTTCACTTATGAATCATCGCAATACACATTTAGGTATTAAGCCCTATAATTGCAAAGATTGTGAAATGGCCTTTACTACTTCAGGAGAATTGGTAAGGCATGTGAGATATCGTCATACACATATTAAGCCACACAAATGCACAGAATGTGATTATAGCAGCGTAGAAATGAGTAAATTACGACGACATATGCGTTGTCATACTGGTGAGCGTCCCTATCAATGCCCCCACTGTACGTACGCCTCACCAGATACATTTAAACTTAAACGTCATATGCGCATACACACCGGTGAAAAACCTTATGAATGTGATATTTGTCATGCCCGATTTACCCAATCGAATTCTTTAAAAAATCATCGCCTTATTCATTCTGTTAATGAGAAACCTGTTTTCCAATGTCATTTGTGTCCCACTACGTGTGGTCGTAAAACCGATTTACGTTTACATATAAAAACCTTACACAATTCGGATAAACCAATACCTTGTAAACGTTGTGGCAAAGAATTACCCGATCGCTACTCATATAAAATGCATATAAAGACACACGAGGGTGAAAAATGTTATCGGTAAGTTGATAGTATTTTTATAACCTACGCCACAATAGGTGGTTGTGGTATTATCCGCGTCTATTCAGATATTTGCAATGGGCAAGAAAGTAGTGCTACCATTCTTAAAGTATATATATATATATAGATCGACACGATAGTTGTGCTAGAACTACTTCAACCCTTTAAAAAAACTACAATGTGAATTAGACTAGTTATAATAGAGTTCATTTGGATATACTATTGGAAGAAGATAAAACTTTGTACATTTTCACTTATTATTAAATTAACATGTTTAAATTTGAAATTAAATTTTATCAAAAATTTCTCTTTTGAAATTAATGTACGTTTAATAAAATCAAATTTATAATGCCCGATATATAGAAAACTATAGAAAAGTTATGTCTTATCTTATTATTTGGCATTTTTTATTTTTACACATTATTTATTGAAATATTGACTTATTTCGTTGCCTTAATTTCTTTATAGTTGTAAATACTGTCCATATGCCTCAATATCACAGCGTCATCTTGAATCACATATGTTTATTCATTTCGATACCAAACCCTTCGTATGCGAGATTTGTCAAACAAGCTTTCGACAAAAACCTCTCCTTACTCGACACATGAAAATTTATCATTCAGATAATTATGCACCACCAGAACCACGCAAAAAAGATCATAAATGTCCTCATTGTGATAAAATGTTTGCATTCAATGGAAATCTTATACGTCACATGGAAATTCATGATCCAACATCTCGAGTATTAGAAGAGAAACAAAAATTAAAAATGGGACGTATGAAGCGTATTCAAGCGGATGGCACTGTGACAATAACATCCAACATTAATGATTTGGGTAAAGTAATCGAAGGCAATGAAGATGAATATTATTTTGAACTACATGAAGATACTCAACAACAACAACAACAGCAAGAAGTTCAAATTGAAGATGAAGAAATTGCAGAAGAGGAATATGATGAGGAAGTCGAATATAATGAGGATAATATTCAATTTGTTTATGACGAATTAGATGGTGAGGGCTATGAAGTACAGATAAATCAACAACAAAATGAAGAATATAAAGAATTACAAGAAGAAAATGAGTCGAGCAGAAATGTAATAAAGCCAGCAAACAACCAAGTCATAAGTATTAAAGCTGATGCTGGCAATGAGTCAGAGGAAATAATGTCTTTAGAGGTGAATGATGATCAAGATTTTATGGTTATAGAAGTTTTGCCAGATGAGGATGATGAATTACAAGGTCAAGAAATACAAATACAACAAGTGGAGTGCCTACAACCTTCTCCCCCAAAACAACCAGCACCATCACAAAAAGCCAAACCTGCTATACTAAATAAAAAAGCTAACCAGGCTAAAACTAAAAGTAACTTTTATTTTTACTTATATTTTTTCTTGATTTTTAATTTTTCTAATTTATTTATTTTGAATTATTTTAGAATCCAATACGAAGAGTACACAACCATTAATTTCAGACTATTTTGGATTTGAAGTAAGTTGGTATTTGTAGATTTTAATTTGAATTGTAAAAAAAAAAATATTTTTTTGTATTTATTTTAGGTTGATGAAGAGGATGATCAGGACGAAGAGACCAAAGAAGATATGAAACTTTTAGAATTAATTGAACAAGAATAATTTCTAATTTAACTAAATAATTTGTTGTTTTTTTAGACTCAGGTTTAATTTACCAATTAATATAATTTCATAATTTGCAAATGTCTCTAAATAAAGTTTAATAAAGTAATGATTTTTTTATTTATTTTTTTATGTTGAGAAATGTCTACAGAATATATACAGAACTATTGCAACGAACGTTTTAAAATTTGGTCTTTGGTTTGTTTTTCAAGACAAAATGTAGGACAAAGCAAATATTGATCATCTGATATTAATGAACTATTGAAGTGAGGGTATTTAGATTTCATTCCAATTACTTTCTAAGAGAACCAATGAGATCAGGAGGAAAGGTAGCCCCGATAAATAATAAATATTTGTTATCGAATATCTAAAGTACTATCAAAGTGAGAGTCCATACCAATTACTTTCTCAAGTAGTAGAAACTGTTTTACTGGACAAAATTTAGCACGGTTACATTATCTGTAGAATTATTATAGCTAGAGATAAAAATTAAGTTACATATTTCTTAATAATTGCTGTGGTAAAAAATAAAACATTGGAAAAATAGGGCCTTGATTGTATTCATAGGACTGAGGAGATCTTTTGTCATATTTTCTCAAGTGGTTTGCGACCAAATGTATTCCTGAAAACGGGTCTTCGAGTTATTCCAAAAAAGTGGTTTCAAAAACCGGTTTCGAATACGGTTTTATGTCAAAAACCCGGTTAAACAGTTCTAATAGCAATTTGTGTGTTTCCTTAAACCATGTTAAAAAGGATCTTTTAATATGCAAACAGAGCATTCAGCGGATTCAAGTTACCGTATGAATATTGCACATAGAGGTTATCCACAGCCCACCAAAATGTTCATGATCTATACAGTTTGTTAAATGGTTATCTCACCGAAATCTTCAATTTCTTCACTGCAAGTAACTTGAATAGTTACAACTTGAAAGTTTCACAAGTGAAATCTACAATAACACTTTTCTTGTTATTGTAGATTTCACTTGTTCATAGGACATTGGATCTCCATTCAGGAGCGATCCGAATTACACTCTGCGAAAGATAGTCAACCCGGCGAAAGCTGTATTAAACGAAAGTTGTTTTCCCCAAGAAAGAACTATCGGTTTCAGACGAACTGTTACAAAATTAAACATGAATTTGGGCATCATAGTCGACCCGATTTACACTCGGCCAAAGATTGTCAACCCGGCGACTGCTGTATCAAACGAAAGTTTTTTCCCTAAGAAAGATCACAACAATTCTTTAACAGCCAAGCCAATCTTACCACTCTGCGACCAGAAAATCTATGGGCACTTCCCATAAAAGTGGCACAATTTATTGGCCTGGAGTTAAACCAGAATATAAATAATAAGAATTAACTAACTTGTTTTTACAACTGTTGCAACTACATCAGACTAAAAGTGTTCAAAACGAGTCCCAAATTGATGTTTCCCCGACATTTGTTGAACTTCTCTTACAACAACGTTTTATTAACTATAAACTTATTTTGTGACTGTTTAGGAAATAATTTTACTTACTTGTACAAAGTTTGTTGATTGTTGGAATAGTTACTTGTATCAGTCACCCTTAGAAAAAAACCAATACTGAACTCTTAAATTGGAATTCAAAATCCATCAATGAGCAAAATTTAACTCTTATAAAACGATAGGATACTTTTCCGATTGAACTTTTGCATTTCAAAAAAAACCGCGAAATCTCTTATTCCCTCCACTGTTAACCGTGACTGTTAAAATTTTTTGTATTTTTAGAGTGACCAAAGTGAAAAAATCTTATACATTTATCTGCCTTTAGAGTGGCAGTAGGTTTGTTTTGACGCACAGTGTTTCAATTGAAAAATGAAATGGAATTAAATTTGTAAGTTAAAAACGGTAAGTTTCAACGATTTGAATAAAATTTGCCACAGTAAAAGTAGAATTGTAGGGGAGCTTATGTTTTGAATATTACTTTGTTGACCCAACGGGGATCATTCCACAATTGGTAACTTCGGCTCAAAAAATATTTAAAATGATCCAGATTCTTTATATCTGAACCGATTTTAACGATTTTTCACATGAGGATTCTGCTTAAAAAAAATCCCAAAAAAACTTTCCAAAATGCTCAAAAATGACTTCTTCACATTTTTACTATACTTTCCCATCAATATCGAGGAGCAAAAACTTCTCTTACTAAAAAATTATAACATATCAGACAGAAAACAGAAGCTTTTAAAAATTCCAGCTACGCGATTTAAGAAATTGAAAATTTTCGACAATATCGATCAAAAAGTAAGTTTTCTATTTTTTGCGACTAATTATCTCATAGACTATTAGATATATAAGAATCAGATATAAGGAATCTTGATTGTTTTTAATATTTTTAATACCCGAGGTGACCAATTTGGGACGCTGTGGACCGGTCCCCTTCAGGTCTACAGAACGTCTACTATCAATATATAAAATTTCATTAAAATCGGACTAGCCGTTAGGAAGTTACAAATTTGTTTTTTTTTTTACTTTTTCATTTGTAACACTGTGTGATGTTGATATGTCATTCTGTTTTTGTAATATTGTATTAGTTAAAGTTATACATTATTCACCTTATAAAAAACTGCTTTCAGTACATGTTTATACATCATATGTTTTTTACAGCGAACATTTTAAAGATAACCTCTTAAATATGCCTTGTATGTTATTTGCAAAATTACACTAGGTGCAGTGCTATATTTTGTGAGTATTATAAATTCGTATGTGACAACTTGAAACGACATCTACAAACATATCATAAAATGATCGTATCTGTAATTGAATAACTCTTAAGGAAAATATTAATGAAAAAGATCTGGTTAATTACAATATTATTGGAAATTAATGATAAAAACAAATTGACAAAATCAATAGTGAACTATTGAAGTTTCTTGTTTTGTTTGTTGTCCGCCTGATGTCGCATTTGATATGTTTTTGTTGGAAAAAGAATTATTTACCTTACTACGACATCTGAGAGCAATATGTTGTATAAGAGTTAACAATTGTTTTTAAATTCAAATTTAAATTATTTTGTCATTTATCCTTTTGTAGACTAGTTATTGGATAAACAATTTCGATTATGGTTAAGTATCGATTCTTGATGTTAAAAAAATTATTATAATGTGTTTGATTCTACACTGCCAACTATATACTGATGGTGCTGGGGAGGAAATGGATAGCGAATTAATACGTTCCATAGAAGAACAATGAAATGCTGACGAGGAAAAAAGGGCGATAAAGAAGAAAAAAAGGAACCATCATAACTGTTAAAAAAACGTAATATATCTATGATTTAGATTTATATAAAAATATTAAAACTATCTTTTAAAAGCAAGAACTCTAATAACTGGTAAGAAAACAAAAACAACAAACCAGATTAGAAAAGACTTGAAAAGTGAAGATATCAAAGAGATATCAAAGTTGTTGATTGAAAAATACGTCAGAAGAGAAATGCTTAACTTATGAATCATCGAAATTCTCATTTAGGTATTAAATCCTAAAATTGCAAAGATTGCGAAATGTACCACACAAATGTACATAATCTGATTATAGCAGAGTGGAAATTATATAATTACTGAATTATTTGTCAAGCCCGATTTAACCAATCGAATTCTTAAAAAAAATCATCGCCTTTTACATTTCTGTTAAGATAAACCTATTTTCCAATGTCATTTGAATCCTACAAAATGTGGTCTTAAAAACGATTTACGTTTAAATATTAAAAATCTAAAGAGTTCGGATAAGTCAATACCTTGTAAACGTTGTGGCAAAGAATTACCCGATAATTATTCATATAAGGACACACGAGGATGAAACATTTTATCGGTAAGTTGTAAATAGTTTTGTTATTGAGTTGAAATTTTAATTATTATATGAATAATTTAGTGAGAGATAAATTTAAATAAAAGTGAAAAAATGACATTTGATTTTTTGGAATTTTGAATGTCCAAGGAATCCCAATTTGTGCTCCTGATACTTCGGTTATGGAGACTTTATGGGGTTCTTATTGCAAAATTTATAATGCTATTATTATGTTAAATTTCACGCAAAACCATTAAGCCGATCAAAAGTTACAGATTTTCTGTAACATATAATGAATATATGAGACCTTTAGAAAATTATTGGACGTTTATTATAACGCTTGTATAAACAATTAATATTGCTGGAAAATATTTTATGATAAACTGATCCTTGATAATTTTTATCATAATTGTTACATAAATAAATTTTTGGGTTGGAGTTTAAGCGAAATCGTCTTTCGACTTTACTAATACTAACAATGTAAAAAAAAAACAAATATGAAGTTACATTCGGTGAAGCACGACTATTTAATACCCTACATCACATTATTGGTTATAAGTGTTAGATACCAAAAATTAATGAACTATACTCGTATAAAGGTATTTTTTAATTTATATTTAAAAGTGTAGTATATTATAATGACACTAATATTATGTGGGATAAGTGGTTTCTAAAAGTATTTTTCCTGTAAACGTTATATGGCAGGTAGAAGAAATTTCGATTTTTGTTTGTATTTGTCTTTATTTGACAAAATCTTATATGTGAGTTTCAATCCCTTCAAAGTAATTTTTGGGATTAACATTAGTATGAGGGCTAGGTGAAATGATGGACCCATCATCAATTGACACATGTGAAGATATTTTTAAAACGGCGGCCGACATTTTGTTCACAAGGTTTACATGCACAGTAAACCAGCCAGACGCACTGACAATTGGATCTCCGAGAGCTGTATCAAATGAAAGTTTCTTCTCCAAGATAGAACTATTGGATGCAGCCGAACTGTTACAAAAACAACAAACATCGTTTAATTGAAGTCATACGGTACACTTCAAAGTGGTGGTAGCATAATTTTTGTTTTGCCCGTTACAATCTATAGCCAAACGCATAATACCTCTATGGTGATGTAGGGTATAACTAAAGTGAAATTGGCCCATATTTGTGTATATAATCCATAATCTGTGTATATATTGTAATCTCATTAAAATGTGTGACTAGAAAAAAGTACGTTTTAAAATTATTAAATATTTTAAAAAAAACCTAACTTGGTTATATAAAAAAACCTAACTTGGTTATATAAAATACGAAATTTATATCAAGGAAAGGACCCAGAAGCAGTGAAAATTTTAAAGTTCTTGGTATGGAAATTAATACGCAGTTGAGGCAAAAGGAGCCAATCATTTGTTACAATGTGGTCTATAAAATACGAAATTTATATCAAGGAAAGGACCCAGAAGCAGTGAAAATTTTAAAGTTCTTGGTATGGAAATTAATACGCAGTTGAGGCAAAAGGAGCCAATCATTTGTTACAATGTGGTCTATAAAATACGAAATTTATATCAAGGAAAGGACCCAGAAGCAGTGAAAATTTTAAAGTTCTTGGTATGGAAATTAATACGCAGTTGAGGCAAAAGGAGCCAATCATTTGTTACAATGTGGTCTATAAAATACGAAAAAAATACTATGGTAAACAATGGATAGATATTGGGCTCCTATAACAGTAATTTCAATTAAATAAAAAATAAAACTAAGTTTAGAGGTTTTGTTTTTATTGATATATATGTATGTTACAATTTATTCGATCTCACTCCTTATTGTATAGTGATGACTTCCTTCAGATATACCAATAAATTGGACACTACGGGCCAAAATTACAATCTTAAGATTTTCCCTCACATTTTCGAGAATACTAAGAAACTTTTTAATTAAATTTCATGTCAATTTAGAATCACAAGTTCCAATTTCCACACAGGAAAACTTAATGTGTCATAAAATGTATTATATTTTTGTCTAAAACTTTTTTCTGCTGAACCAATTTTGATACCATTCCAAAAAGGAAATGAAGTACCTATTTTATTATTGATTTGTTTTTGACAATTTAGAGGTTGTCTCAGATATCGGTCTCTATTTTTTAATGTACTGAACTGATGGTTTTAAATAGGAAACTTCTCAGGACTATAAGAAATACTCAGGCCAAATTTCGTTGAGCTCTGTCAATTATTGTGGATGTGTGCATGCTAACAACGGGCAGACTGCGGACATTGCTAAATCGATTCAGATATTGATTTAAAGCAAGAATATATATATACATTATGGGGTCTGAGATGATTCCTTCTTAGCGTTATACACAGAATGACTAAGTTAATATATTCTCTTCTACACGTATGATGGTGAAGGGTATAAAAAGTTTTGGAGCCACTGCAGCCTCTCTTATAATGTTAATAACAGCAACTAATAAGCGGTTTTATGTTTACATGTGTTGATTTAATGTATGAATTAAAATCTAAACTAAGTTTTGCATTAACCTAAAAAGCCTTACTTGTCTTAAATTAACTTGACTTGGATTAACTTTACTACGAATAACAAAAACAAACAAACAAACTGACAGATTTAATGAAAAAACAATCGTGCCCTAATGAGTGGGATAGGTAGTGTCAGTTTGTTTGTATGTATATATGAATGTGTCTGTATGTATATATATAGTAACAATTGTAGATACCAGTTGTATGGTATAACTTTTAAATTTTAGAAGAAGAAATAAAACATTTTTTGTTGTATTTTCTGGCTGGAATCACTAAACAACCAAAGCGTACATTAGACGTGTGATATTGTGGTTTTCTGCCATTCAGCATCAAGCTACCGTACTGTTAACTTTTAAGGTTTTTTTTTGTTTGGAGTTTTTGAAATTTTTTTCTTGGATTTGAAAAAAACACAAAACTTTAAATTCCATAATAATAAACTTTTATAAAAAATTATAAAAAAATAATAATAAAAAAGTAAAATATTATTGATAAAAAGTAAAAAAAAACAATTGAATTGTTTGTTAATAATATTTTGTGGTCAAATAAATAAACAAAAAAATAATAATAAATAAATAATATAAAACAAAACAAAACAAAACTATAAGAAAAGGTAGGTTAAAGAAAATAAAAATCATTAATAATTTTTTTTTTTAAATTAAATATTTAAAAGATACAAAATCAAAATGATAAAAACAGAAAAAAAATCTATAAAAAAAGTGTTAAATGCTGCTGGTGATTTTTAATTAAATAATTTTAAATTCAACTGTGTGATAAAAAATTTTAAATGAAATGTGACTAAATATATTAAAATATTTAATATCAGATACATTTAATAACAAATCATCATAAAGATGATTGATTATTATACCCTACACCACCGAAGGTGTTTGTGTTATTATGCGTTTGTGCTAATGTTTGTAACATGCAGCAAAAAAATGATGCTAAACCTACCTTTAAGTGTACCCTTTCACTCAGAATCACTTTCCGAGTCAATTTAACGATATCCGTCCGTCTGTCTGTCTAGATGGCTGTACATGTAAATGTTGTGAACAGTCTACATATTGTTATTTTGGCCGAAGCCTATTGAAATTGATCATGTTAGGTCCAATATTTTAAAGTACTTCTCATACAAATGTTCTTCCCGGAATGGAGTTTGAAGGACATAAAAGTCTTAAATATGAATCGATTTAAACGAAATTTGGCACAAGTAATTCTTATAATATTTTAAAACGAAATTATGAACCGACGAGGGTCGGTTCATAATTTCTTGTACCTCCCATATAACTCTCCCAGAAAAATTCATTTAAAAACGCATAAATTTAACATAAATCTTAGTGCCACAATAATGTACTGCACACTTGAGAATTAATCAGAAAATCAAATTATACGAGGGTCGTTCATTAATTTTTTTGTAAATTCTATTTTTTATATATAATGTGGTGTAGGGTATCAGATAGTCGGGCTTACTTGTAATTATTATGTTTACGATTAATACCATATTGATGCAAATCTATTGTATTTGGCACAAAGTGTTCAAAAAAACGAAACATTTTTGCTTAAATATTTCCTGATAATAAAATGATTACTGCACAGTGTGGCAAATTGCCTGAAAACCTGGACAAAATTACCAGAAGTGTTTTTGTAATATAAAGTTGGGGATTTCTTATACAGTGTTAGCATTAGTGAGATCGAAAGGCAAATCCTACAGATTTTTTTTGAAATTGGTTCTTCTCCTTGTCCGCATAAAAATGACAATTATATACCTAATAAAACATTGATAATAATAGAATTTACTACGGTTCTGTTTCATGTATTCTGAAATGCAATTTGGTGAAGTTCGGAACAAATTTGGACCTAGACCCTATATCCCATCAGAAAACAACTTCAACGTTCATACTTACCCGAAAAACATTCGGGTAATAATAAAATTTGGCATAAAAGCTTTTTCTAGTAATCTTAATCTTTCTGATAAGTTAAATAATTACAATCTTTCCTATGCAAGGTCCCCTAAAAAATCCATTAAATACTTACATCTGCCCTACAAATATTTTCCGTTGTGAAGTTCAACATGAACGTATTTAATCTGAATGATCTTTCTTATTTATTTTATGATCGGTTCATAATGTCCAATGAGTCCCACATAGGTTTCCTTAAGAATATTAAGTTTTTTACCCCTCTCTGTTTTTGGAATACTGGGAGAATTCGTTATATTATTTTTAATATAAAAACAAGTGAGAATGTTACAGTTAGTCAAACGCAACTTTATAATATACTACATAACATTCTTATGATAATTTACCCTCGTATAATTTCCTTTTTGAATTAAGCAATACATTATTATAACACTAACATCTGAGTGAATTTCATGCGTATCTTGTCGGAGTTATATGGGAGCTGGAAGATCCTAGTAAAATTGTGCACATATGTCTTTGCTTATATTTTCCTTTATCTAATATCAAAGTATATATGGGATTTGAGCTTAATTTTCCAAATCGCAAAGTTGGATTTAAAAAAAGAGAATTATTGGTTATATAATTCTTGCACTTCGATATCGTTTGTAGAGATATAACCGAAAACGCAAAAAGATCAAGTTTTTGATTTTTTTAAAAGAATTTTTGGGAAAAGTAATAATGTTATATTCAGCTCGACCGAATCTTCAATGCTCTTCAATAAATGCGTGTAAAATAAATACGCTATATTTCGTACGTACATACTCACAGACGTATACAATCTATAATCGATTTTTTTAAATATTGAAGTACACATAACATAATATTAGGACAAAATTTCATTTAAATTAGTCGATTTATAATTGATAATTGTGCGAAAGTATTTTGCTTGAACTAAGAGATTGTCTAAGATATCGGTCTATATTTTTTAAAATACTGAACTGAATTTGATGATTTTAAATATGAAACTTCTCAGGACTATAATAAAAACTCAAGGCCAAATTTTATTGAGTTCTGTCAGTTATTGTGGATGTAGGCATCCAGACAGCCGAACATAGTTAAATAGACTCAGGTTTTGATTTGATGCAAGATTATGGGGTCTGAAATGATTCCTTTCTAGCTTTACACACGGAAAGACAAAATTAATATACCCTCTTCAACATTTATGGTGGTGAAGGATATAAAAATATGATCTTATTTGATTCGAATGTGCTTTGCTAGAAACTAAAAAAACATATTTTAAAAGTTTAAACTTTAGAATAATATAATTCTTTAAGGATTTATTTATTATTTGGAGTTTAATAGGAAATATGTCTCATTAAAAATATGGGTCATATTTTGCCCGCACAGAATTATTTTCAAAAAAAGCATCATTTTGGAATTAATTTGTTATATCAATTGTATTCCTAGAATAAATATTAACTGAAATACATTAAAACATTTAAGTAATTATTCAAAACTTTATTACTAAACTTTTTGTCATTCACAATGATTTCATTTTTATATACATTTTTTTTCGATGTTAATAAACTCATTATATTCGTCACTTAATAACATCTTTTTTGTTAAAACTAAATTTAAATCATAACAAATAAGGCAAAGGTCAGGGTCAAAAGACATTAGTAAAATATAAACTATTTTTTTATAACAAAAAATAATATAAAAAACTATATGTAATAAAAAAAAAGAATACTTAAACACATTTTTAATCGGTTTACTAAAAAATATAGTACAAGGCCGATTTAATCATTCTGTCTATATTCCGTTATTATTTAGTGCAGTTTTTATGAAGTTTTTCTAAATACTATAACTTTTTAAAACAAGTTCGAATTATAAAAAAATATAATTTTTTCAGAAATTTTATTATAAAAATCGGGTTTCTATATTATGTTTGAAATTTATTCGACCTTGTTCTATAAGTTTCGGAACAGGCATGTGAATACTTAATATTAAGCCAAGCTTTTCATAAATAATTTAGGAATATTGAATAATTTGAAATCAAAATATAAATGCACATTCTTGAAATTTTAAGAAAGCTCACAGAATGAGATATATTCCTTTAAAGTTGTTAATATCGGATAAGATATTTTTTTATAAAATCGACAAAAATTTGCCTAATATAAGGTATTTTTTGTCAAATATAAAATTGTGACCCATTTTAAGATATGCTTTTCTTATGGGTCGTTTACGTATGGCAACCGAACTTCAGTTGCATTGTCAACAGGCAACGAAATAAAATAAAAAAACGTATTATGTGTGACAACTGATGTCAGTTGTCGTTTTGACAGTTCGGACATAGAAATATATAAACAAAAAGTAAATACATATCCATGTACTGTGTGTGTAAATTTAAAATTGAATTAAAAATTTTGGAAAATGTAGGTTCTTTAAATCTTTATAAATATAATTATTTTAATAAAATTATTTAAAAACATTAATTAAATTTTATTATTTTAAGAAAAATTATAATTTTTAAGAATATATTCGTCTTCCGAATCACACAGTGCTTTGTAACATATACAAAGACGATAAACGAGTTTATCCTTCAAAAGCAGTACTACTGTTACTTAAAGTAAAGCTATTGAAGCTTTCAAAAATCCACGGCAATGTTAGTTGTACTCAGGTCTTAGTATAGGTAATAGAAAGAAAATTTATCCTCAATGGTTTGCTTCAAGGTGTTAATTCTTATTTTTTAATTTTTTCTTAAAAAAGAACAATATTTTTATAACACTGAGAGTATTATCTATCTAGATGCACTTTAAATAAATCCAAAAGCATTATAAAATGCACTTTCCCTGCTGGCTCCATCAAAAGTCGAAGACATAATAAAATGTCATAAAATTTGACACATTTTTTACTATAACTTTCTATTCATTTCCGATTTTGCTGATTTTGAAATACTAATGAGATGTATTATCTATATCTTATAGTTAAATTTTTATTTATTTATTTATCTGCAATTTATTTTTGATAAATTTCTTCGGAGTTGTCTCAAATATCGGTCTATAAATAATTTGCTCCTAGACCGATTTTCATGTTTTTTATTAGCAATCTGCTTAGGTAATACAGGCGGAAAGACGGACATGGTTAAATCGACTCATTCATTAATATAATGCAAGAATATATATACTTCATTGGGTCATATATTTTCTTGTGAAGAGATTTTTTATGATTTTTTCAAAATTTTCAAACTCAAATTTATTTATTTTAAAAATATATAATTTAGTTTTAATATTCTGCACTACCTCAATTGATGAAGGTTATGTAAACTTTAACATTCTATGAACATCTATGTCCACCTGTCTGTCTGTTGTTTACATTCTCAAATCCGAACTAAGTTCAATAAAATATGACCTCATTATTTTCGTTTGAGAAGTTTAATATTTAAAACCATAGATCTGGTTATATAACGATTTCTGAGTTCACCTGAAAATAAAATGGTAAAAATAAGTTTAAATCTGTTTGCTATTCATTGACAAGTTCTTCTTTTTATCTTCTGAATCGATTTTTCTGATTTTAATAAGAAAATATCAAACAATCCTTTCAACTTCTATGAACTTATCAGAATGGACATGTCTTAATCATCACAGAGATTTACAGTTTTAATCACTAGCGATAAAATTTTGAACCCTTTTTGAAAACTCTATTCTATCTAAAATTTTCTTCAACATTCCCTCGAGCATCTGCCAGGAAGTTGCGACAAATCTGTCAGAACATATGTTTCGTCATCCATTATGTAGCAAGGATATTTTTTTTTAGAAAAATTAACTTCAAGTTCCGCGCTCTGTTTTTGACATCAAAATTCCTGTCGGGAACTTTTTGATAATTTTATGTTTTTACGCATCAAATAATCCGAGCTCTGAGATAACCGGTATGTTTTCCTACCAAATGTTTTGGAAGTTATTTTGAAAATGCTTTCTATTTTTTTGCTTTAGAAATATCATGTAGACCATTCCCTCTACCTGAACCAGATTTTCTATCAACGGACAAGTTCTCCCGGTACTGTTGAATATCATTGGAAACAGTTTGATGGCACATCTCTGAATTATTGGCCAACATTTTATAGGACCAAGTTTGGTTCGCACTTTTTTCGGGTCACTAATTTTTATAAGATTAATAATATATTCATTCGTCTGACAATAACTGCATGCTTTACAGAGGTAAAACATAATTATAGAATATTTGGGTTTAACGTTTTAATGAAATTTTAATGTGTTAATTTTCGATCTCAATCTTTATATGAAATTTTATTGAGATATCTCTGATATCTGACGAACCAAAAGTTGCAGAATTATTTCAAGAAATCAATTTGGTTACACTGTGTGCAACAAATATATTAAATCATTAACATTTTCAAAATAATTTTTACTCAAACATTAAATATTTTTAAACATGTTTTAAAATCATATACCACGGTTCAAATATTTAAGACTTTGTAATTCGCAATCTATTAACAATCATTAAAAACAAAAAAATGTATCTGTAAAAACCAAAAAATGTATCTGTAACTAGTTACTATATAAATTGTTATTGTCATAAATAGTTCAGGTATTTAATTCGTTAGTGGGGTCAAATTAAAATAACTGAACCAAGGCTTTAAGGTAAATTCCCCCAATTCATCTATGTATGTGTAATAACAATAAATATTATTAAGTTACATACATACATTATCATTATAAATCATGTGTGAACTTAAGTACTTTGAAAAAAAGAAAGAGATACAAAACAATTAAAACTATTTTACGAAAAATCAAATCTAAATATGTATTTATATACATATAAAATTATATTTGAATGTATTAAGTTTATAATTGTTAAGTCATTTATGCAATTGTTACACATAAAAGATTCATATATAAAACATACATATCAAATATGTATATATATATACATATTGAATTTTACAGTGTGTAACAATAAAGATGCGTATAAAGTTTTTATATATATTTTTTACTTCATTGTCATTCCCTGTGTAATGTCAAGAAAGATTCATTTTGGAAGTTCCTAAAGTATACATATTTTGGCTATCTGTCTGTTGCTAATAAGGAGTGAGATCGAAAAAATTCTTAACATACATTTTTCATTTAAACTTTTAACCCAAATATTATTTGATTTTTTATCAATATATAGTTTATCTGATTAAAACAAGTGACCAGAAAAAAGCGTATTAAAGTTATTAAATATTCTCAACAAAACCCAACCTAACCCAAAATGTTATTAAACAGTACCAGCAGAATTTATCAGTTGATAGAAAACCTGGTGCAGGTAGAAGTAATAGTCCACATGTTTTATAGCAAAAAATAGCAAGAAATTTCAAAAAAGCTCTCAATACATCTGACAAAAAAAAAAAACAGACAGGTTAGCTCAGTGCTCGACTGTTGGTATGAAAATTTAAAGCTAATGCATGTTTTAAAGCATACAAGACTCAAAGAGTTCCTGACAGGGATGCTGCTAAAAATTTAGAGGCTAAAAACAGAGCACGTATATTCTTGCTGTATAATGGATGACGAAACGTATGTTCTGGCAGATTTTTCGCAACTTCCTGCTTAAAATTTTTTGTTGCTGATGCTCGAAGGAATGTTGAAAAAAGTTTAGGACTCTATTAATACCAAAATTTACATCAAGGAATGTTTACAATTAAGGCTGCTTCCAATCATATTATGTCCACTTGTTTTTACCTTGACTTGGAGTCTTGTCACTATGGCAAACAGGCCCTTGAGTGGTAAAAACAATAATATGGTCCGATATCTGAGACAACCCCAAAATTAAGAATTAAATTTATTACAAAATTTAACATGAAAATCAATTGGATTTTAACAGATTTAATCCATAACGCAGAGCATCATTTAATTATTAAAGATTATTAAATATCAAATTAGTATAAAAAGTTATAGTTATATAAGTTATTGGGCGCAAATTGGTCCATATTTTGCTATAGTTCTCGGAAAATATTTTAGCTCTAAAATAAGGGTTTCTTCCCAGTGTATTCCTAATCTAAAAAACTATTAGTACTGAAGTAACATTGTATTTTCCATGGAATATCTTCTCCTGGAATCGGGTTTTATGCTGATAAAACGTAAGATTATTTAATTTTGATTCAATATCTCTAATTCGATCAAATTTTCTAGATCTAGATTTTTAAAGATACATTAGTTACGATTGAGTTATAAATAGTAAAAATGGGAATTGATCTTTCACCATATTGAAACAGTTCACAAGAACATTATATTAAACCATAAACTTATGCTATGTTTTGGTTTAAATTAGAAAATATTTCATTTAGATCTGTAGAACTCACATTTTTCCTTCTTCCCATCATTCTGAAGGCATATGGGTTCCAAGCCAGAAAAGAGCTCCGATTGTAAGGACGAGAATGAATTAATTTTTCATTATAGAACTCGCATTTTTCAAAACTGTATTATTTTTCCTATCTTCTTGGCGACATGGATTTTACGCCATTTTAAGGATAAGAATGAATCAAGCTAATTTTTAATATTTAAAACGGTAATTCTTTAGTATCATCGATATTCGACTTCAGCGTTGAACTGGCTGAATTAAATATTAGTTTTTGATTAAACCATAAAAAATTTTGCTCTCCACTGTTCACCTTAACAAATGCGAATTATGGTGTAAACACTTTACCGACATTATTTAATGACACAGATGAACAATGGAACGTAACATTTCTATATTTATGTTAGTAACTTTTTACATCTGTCTGTATTTAAGTTAGCAATAATGAGTTTTGATGCCAGACTGTTTTGTTTTTCCTCGAGAGGTCTGTCGTTAAGTCGTCACATAACAAAATGTTTATTTATTTTGCTTTTAAGTAAAAAAGTCTCTGTCGACTAGTTGTCTTGTCTCGTAGTCTTGTCTCAAATGAAAAATTTTGTACTGGTTAAATTAGCAACATAAATTTGCAACAATATTGGCGTCATGGAGTCTTTTATAATCAAGTTTTATTTTGGCGAATTTGGTTTTTTTGTGAAAAACATTTTTTTCCAATTTGAGAAAGGAAAATGGGAAAATAATTTGAAGTGATTATTTTTTTTTTTTTTTTTTTTTGGAAAAGTAAATTTTGTAATTTTCTTAAATCTGCATGGGAATTGATGGAGTTTTTTTTGCAAAAGTTTTAATAGGAAGAATGGATGGAGTGGAACTTTCGTTTTTATATCCATCATCATCAGAAATGGAAAAAATCTCTGCTTTGTTATTTCTCCCTGGCTATTTTCCCCTAGTGACCCAACGAAATATCAGGTCAAATAAGAATTAATGTTATATTTATCTATGAAACCTAAATTCCCTACATCACTTAGGCTTCAGTTAAAAAATCGATTTGTGGAAGGGACCCCTCTATGAAAAATACATTGAAATATTTTCTGATATTTCCGAAATTTCCCACATAAGTTAATACCGAATCAAAGTTTATACTTTAATATAAATGTGTTTTATAAACTGAGGTGTAAGAAGTGAGATCTAAAAATTCTTAACATACATATATGTTCATAAAAATAAAACCACTAAAATTACAGAAATTATTGATAAAATTTACAAAAAAAATTATTTGTATAGTTTAAATCACTAGTGATGAAACACCATTTTCGTGCTCTTCTAATTTTGTTTAATAACTAATTTGTTTCAATAACTCTCTTTACTGGCTTAAGCTTCGGGCAGTATGGAGGATTAACCTCTCTTGGTACAAATACCACATTATTGTTCTTGTACCATTCATGACCTGGTTTACCATATTGACAGGATGTTAAGTGAGGCCAAAACTAAGTAGATACACTATGAAGTCTTATATACGGAAGCATTCTTTTTTGTAAACATTTCTTGACGTTAATTTCTTTTTTTGCCGCAGAACTTTTTTGGAAATTTTTGACTTACTTTGGGTCCAAAACTTTCTCCAACTTTTCCTCGAGCATCAGCAACATAAAATGCTTGACCAGAAAGTTGGGAAAAATCTGCAAGAATAAATGTTTCGTCATCCATTATGCAGCAAAAATATTTTTTAGAAAACTTGACTTTAATTTTCACGCTCTGTTTTTGACTTCTAATTTTTTTGCAACGTTTCTGTCAAGAACTTTTTGTGTCTACATTTTTTCTTACCAAATATTCCGAGAACTGAGCTAACCGTGCAGCTTTCCTACCGGATGAGCTCTTCTATTTTATTTTGGCATTGGAAAATCATGTGAACCCTTCTTTCTATCTGAACCAAATTTTCTATCAGCGGAAAAGTTCTTTCGGTACCTTTTAATAATATTGAAAACAGTTTGTCTGCAGACCGCGGCCTCGGTTTTGTTGAAAATGCGCATTTTTTTCTGGTCACCCATTTTAATCAGATTAACAATATATTTATTTGTTTGACATTAAACGTAATAACTGACATATTTTGTAAAAATAACTTGACTTGTGATGGGCAGATAGTCAGACGAACGGACAGGCATCGAACCTGAGGGTGATTCGTTAGGTATTATTATGTTTCTTGTACGTTGGCAACTTCAACATAACACCCTAAATACCTTTAGTGGTTGGGGCTTGTCAACATTTTCGGTATTTTCCGGATTTTTTCTTTATCTTTTAAAGCACATATTTCATTAGCTTTCTAACGACCTTTTCACTCAAGGCTTTATTTTATTTATTCAATTTAACTAAATCATTATTAATTATTAATTAACAATTCATAAACGAGATATAAGACATAACTATATTTCCCATTCAGTTGCTGTTCAGTTTATAAATTCCCATAATAACAACCAAAACACATTTATGGTAATTAAAATACCAACTTATCAGTCGATATATTAATAAACTTTAATTTAAATTTAAATAAATTTACCCAGATATCTATGACCTATGAAGTGTGCATCATAAACCTGATTTTAGATTTTGGGAGAGAGAGTGAGAGGGAGAAAAAGGGCTTTAAAACAAAAAACTTGCTAGAAGACCTCACAGATTTTCTTCCAAAAATAAAAAAAATAAAACAAATCGAAATTGTTAAAACCAATGCAGTTTTGGTATATAAATATATATGAATATACATATATGTATATAATGAAATCATAAATATGTACATAAAACTCCATATACATATATCTGTCCATATATTAATATATTTATGTCTATATCTTTTTACACAAATGTTGCCTAATTCTCTATTAAATACTGGTTGTTTAGTTGTTTGATTGTTGAGGTCTAAGTATTTTATATTTCATGTTAATAATCAAAAATCTTACGTTTATTTATATTTATATCTCTTATTTCTTTATCTCTACCGCACAGTGGTTCCGAAACGTTTCTATGTTTTAATGAAATTTCACATGGACTTTCTGAAGGTGTTTGTACCTTCAAATGCGTTTGTTTAAAAATTGTTACTGACAGAAAAAACTATGCAACCACCAGCAGTACACCAATCGACACAGAATCATTTTCTGAATCGGTTTAACGATGTCCGTCCGTTCGTCCGCCTGTCTGTCTGACATGGACAGCCATGCAAACCTTGTTAACAAAATTCATTTAGCATTTTTAAAAATATATTGATGGAATTTGACACGTGACAATATTTTAGCCCAAAGATATTGGTTACTGGTATTGGTGAAGATAGGTCCATTATTTTATCTATTCTACAAACAAATGATCCGTAGTGTTTTTTAAAGCTTATAAAAGTCCTAAATATATGTGTTTATTCTAAAATAATGCAGTAATCATATGTCCACGTAGATCCGAGAAAAAAATTATATTATTTTATATCGTAACGATTGATTTTTTGAATTTTATATTCCTATAAGTCGGTAAAATTTTCCTTTATTCTGGACTATAGTTTTTTTCATAATTCTGAACGAATTCTTATCACAAATGCATGAAAAATAAATCTAAGAGCACTAGAGAAACATCTTCACAAACACAATTAGTGATGAGGAAATAACATAAGACTCCATAAAGTATATATATATTCTTGCATCAAATCAGTCAAAAAAATTGAGTCAATTTAGCTATGTCTGTCTGTTGGAAACATTCTCAAGCCTAGAATAATTGTCCGAAAAATTGGCTACATTGTTTGTTGCTGTCTGAGCAGTTTCCCATTTGAAACTAGCTATATCGGTGCATTGAAAATATGTTATAGGCCGATATCTGGACACTCTTACAATTCTAAAGAAAATGTTCTTTTTTTTTTAAATCTTCAACAAAAAGTAACTGGATATAGACAGAATTTAACCAGCTATATGCACTGACGAATATAGGTCCATATTTTGATATAAACAGCTTTAAGCTTATAAACTCTTATATAGACCAATTCTGTTGCTTTTTAATCTACATTGTATTATATTTTGCTATAGCTCTTAAATAGCTCTCTGCTCTTAAAAATTAACAAATTTAATTGGAAAATCTCCACTTTGATAAATATCGGTTCATATTTGGCTATAGGTTCCATTTAATGGCTTTTAGCTTATAAACTGTAAAATTACTTTTATTTTTTTTAAATGACATTAATTTATATATCAAATTTGACAATTATTATTATCGGGCCATATTCTGTTATAACTTTTCTTTTTAAATATGGAAAAATACCAATTTTCCACTTCTGTTTATATATGAAACTTTTTTCAATTCACGCAAATATTTCGTTAATGTAAGTGGTGAAAAGTATATTATATTCGGCACAGACGAAAACCTTTGGAACCACACGAAGTACTTTTAATACATTGTCCCCACCAGAAAATTTTCTATGTATTTCTTTGGTAAATAATTGATATATCATTCCGAGATATCTATGTGAAATTGCATTAAAAAGATATTTAGTTACTACAAAATTTTAGGTTTATTGAATAAAGTTTTGGAATCACTGTGTACCGGTAACCATTTCGGTACGTTTGTGTCAAAATACAAAATAGTTTCTTCTAATATTTAACCAAGATTCAGAAATATTTGAGTGTCCACAACTTTTACAACCGTCATTGATTATAAAATTCAACAAAAACAAAAACAAAAACAAAAAAGAAACATTTGAAAAACGACTTAAACTTGTTTTACGTCAAGTTAAGAAAACTAAATCTCGATGTAATTTTTCTTGCAGTTTTAGGCTTTTCGATGCTTAAATATAATTTTTAATGTTTATGTGTTTTTAATGTGTTTTTACATCAAAAAAACACACACATACACTCGAAAAAATCATGTTAGTATAAATAACAAGAAAATGTAATGTGAGGAGTGAGATTGAACAAATTTGTTTACATCGTTTTAGTTTTCAACTATTTTTGCGAAAGATATATCCTGTACCACCATAGTGGGTTGAGGTATTAGCTGGTGTGCGTAAGTTTGAAGGTTATGAAGAAAATAATACTATCCAGCTTTAAGAATCACGAAAGATTATATCATTTTGATTTAATATCTCAAATTCGATCAAATTTTTTAGATCCTCTGATACATTAGTTCCGATTGAGTTATGAAAAGTAAAAATTGGCATTGATCTTTCACCATATTGAAACAAAAATTCTATTAAACCATCATTTTATGCTATAATTTGATTTCAAAAATATTCCATTTTTGATTTATACAACCGTATGCTTCTTCCCACCATTCTGAAGGCAAATGGATCCACGCCAAAAAACAGCTCCAATTATAGGGACGAGAATGAATTGATTTTGAACTATAGAACTCACATTTTTCAAAACTGTATTATTTTTCCTATCCTCCTGGACACATATGGATTCTATGCCAATAGAAAACCTCCGATTTTATTGATGAGAATGAATCAAATTAATTTTTGATATCCAAAACGGTAATTTTTTAGTATCAGCTTGTGGAAAAACATTCCATTAATGTTTTTATTCTGTTTTCTGTCACTTTGCTCGAACAGGTGTCCAGCTCCGTTTAAAATATAGCACCTTATTGTCTTCTCCAACTCCCTTTTAACAAAAGCCCAATATCTCTCCACTGGTCTTAGCTCAGGATAGGTTGGAGGATTTGTCCCTCTTGGTACAAATGCCCTATTATTGTTCTTGTACTACTCAAGGGCTTATTTAGCGACAGAATACCAAGTCAAGTCAAAAAAACATTATGAAATCATATGTAAATATTCCTTGATACAAATGTCGGTATCTAAAGATATTTTTGCCGCAACTACTTTTTGTTTGAAATACCAAGAGCTTTTTAGGAAACTTTGACTGCTTTTGAGTCCAAAATTTTCCTTGAGCATTTCCTCGAGCATCAGAAAATTTTAGAGTCATGTATGTTTTTAACATTGCTTTAGCTTTAACTTTTATTACCAACGAGTCCTAGTACTAAGCCTACCTGATGTGTTGGAAGCTCTTTTGAAAATGATTTATGTTTTCTATTGGCTTTAGAAACATCATATGGACCATTCCTTCTACGAACGAACAAGTTCTCCCGGTACAGTTAAATAACATTGAAAACTGTTTAATGGCAGATCTTTGAATACTTGGCCAATTTTTTTTGTTGGTCCAACTTTGGTTTTGTTGAATTTATTTAATAATTTTAATACGCATTTTTTCACTGATCACTGATTTTAATCAGATAAACGATACATAAATTTGTTTGACATTACACTTAATTACTGGCATGTTTGACAAAAGGTAACTAGATCAAAAAATCAAATAATACTTGGGTGAAAATTTTTAATTTAATATGTGTGTTTAGAATTTTTGATCAGACTTCTTATCAACTGATAAAAACTGAAAAATTTTACTGAGTTCTGATTATTTAAAATTCCATTTAGAATTAAGAATGACAAAGTGTACACATCTATATATATAAAATACGATGTATGTATGTATGTATGTATGTATGTATGTATGTATGTATGAATGTATGTATGTATTTTAATGAAATTTCACAAAATGATTCTAATATATCCGATAGTAACATAGGCTATACAAAATTCCGATATTACTAGAGGGAGGGGTACCCCCTCTATAAAGGGTTACCCCTATACAAAGCAAATATTAATTATCAATTATCTGAAGAACAAAAATAACGAGAGTCCTAAATTTTTGCAGCAATTATGCTCCTGTAAGACATCATCACTATATATAGGACTTATAAGATCAGGGGGAGAGGTACCCCTAATACAAAGCAAATTAAAATTACTAACAATCTATTTAAATCGTATGATAAAACAACACGAATGTTTGCTTCGAGATAGCAACGGCCTTAAAATTTGTTTTGACAAAACGCTATTTGCCGGCTCCGCTTATCATGAAATACAATATTGGCCAATATGTTTACGTTATAATCAATTTAAATAAACTTTCACTAATTTTAGAATTTTTTTAGAACTTTATTTAGGTTAATAATCAAAATCATGTAAAAGAAAAAAAAACATCATTATGATCATTTGACTCCCACAATTTTTACATAAAATTTTTTTAAACCTGAATTTATGGTAATTTAATTTACATATAATAAAATTATAATTCGACTAATTTTAAATTCGCATTCATTATTCTAAATTAGAAATTTCGAAAAGAAAATTAATATTTTGTGAATTTTTAAAACGGCGATTAATAAAAAAGTTAATTTAAGATCTGTTTCCCATCTAGACCTATCAAAATTTTGGTTTTTAAAAATTTCCGGACAAAAATTTTATGGAGAAAAGCTAAATTTGGCTTAAACAAGTGATTCATATCCATGAAACGTTAGAACACGAAGCTTCACAATTTATAAAGTATAAAGTCGATCAAGACCTACTATGTTATATACTACACCACATTGTTGGTTGTAAATAACCGACCTTCGTATAACTTAAAATACATTACGCCATGATTGAGTTAATATATATCATTTTTTATTCCGTGTGTTACACGAGCAAAGTATTCTGAATCGATTTTGCTATGTCCGTCTGTTTTCGAAATAATCACGTCAATAAAAATAATTAAATAAGATTCTGCAAGATTTTTTGTTCAGCAATTTACATTTTTTTTGATAAAGAGATATAGAGCTATAATTTCGACATATTCAGAAATTAAAGAAAAAGTTTCTATGTATTAAAAATAATGGACTTGTAAGGCTATGGTACATCAACACATTATTTTGAATATAATACCGAAAAACACTATAAAAAACGTTTAAATCCCACTCATTTAGGGCATTATACGGTTTAAGGATAATTTGATGAAATTGATTTCAAATTGTTTTACTTTGAAATAGAACCATTATTATACCCTCCACCACCACAAGTGGTGAGGGTATATTAAGTTTGTCATTCCGTGTGTAACGCCAAGAAGGAATCATCTCAGACTCAGCAATGTATATATATTATAGCATCAAATCAAAAACAGAATCGATTTAGCTATGTCCGTCTGTCTGTCTGTTGGAAACATTCTCACGCCTAGAATAATTGTCCGAATTCAATAAAACTTGGCCACATATTTTGTTATTGTCCTAAGCAGTTTGCTATTTAAAACCAGCTATATCGGTTTATAGGCAAGGAATTTATAGACCGATATCTGAAACAACCTTAAAATTCCGAAAATGAACTCTTATAATTTCTTCTAAAAACGTAATTGGACTTAAACAAAAAATTAATTTTAGCATACAATTGTACGCGCTCCATCATTATGCAAAAAAATTATCAAAATCTGATTAAAAGGAAAAAAGTTATAGGCTATAATATGCTAAATTTTGATACACCCCAGACTCTTTGCGTCATATGGGCCATAATTTTTAAGATAATTTACTGAAATTTGTCACATATACTTATTTTGATACAATAATAATCAAGAGAAGTCATATTGTTCTGGGATCATTAATTGACCCAGTTCCCATAAAAGGCCCTTTACCGGAATATGATTTATAGCTTATAAAACTCTTAAATTTGAACCAATTCTTTTGAAATTTGGCACAAATAATTTTCTAACTATTTGCAATATATGTTACAAATTGTATTAACATGGGTCCATATTTTAATATAGCTCCAATATAATGCCCCTTCCCGGAAAACCGGTTTGAGCTTATAAAACAATCAAATAAAGACTAATTCCATTGGAACTCGGTAGCAATGCATTTTTTAACGATTTTTAATGTATATTTTTAATTAGAACAATGTCGGTTTATATTTTGATGTAGCTCCCATATCAGTCCCCTCACAGTTTTCAGCTTATAAGACGAATAAATAAAGACCAATTCTATTGAAATTCGCACAATTATTTTGCTAACTGTTCTGAAGATATTATATTAATTTGCCCTTTATCGGTCCAAATGTTCCTATAGCTCCTTTATAACGGGATTTCCCGGAAAACGGATTTGAGTTTATAAAACATTTAAATAAAGATCAATTCCATTAAAATTTAGCACAATGATTTTTCTAACTATAATCAAAGTATATTATAAATATGAACAATCTTGGTCTAACTTTTGTTGTAGCTCCCATATAAGGCCCTTTCCCGGAAAATAGTTTTGAGCTTATAATAAGCATATTTTTTGTTTTTATACGCTGCACAGTACAAGTGGTAGAGGAGGAATATTAACTTTGCCATTCTGTGCGTAACGCTAAGAATGAATTATTTTAAACCCCATAATGTATATATTATTGCATTAAATCAAAATCTCAGTCGATTTTCGTCAATCTCTCTGTCTGCTCACATCCACAAAAATGAAGAGAGCTCAATGAAGTTTGGTAGAAAAAAGTTATAGCCAAATTTATTACTAATTTTATTTCTCATTAAGTGTTTTTGTGTTATATGTATATAGTACATTTGTGAGTGTATGTGTACCTATGGAATATATGTATATATATGGAACCTAACGTATTAACTTTACACGAATTTGTGGTGGAGGGTATTAAAGATTCGGCATAGCCGAATATAGCATTCTTACTTGTTTTAAAATTATTTATTTGAAAACCACTCAAATTGCGTTATAAGTCACGCCAATTAAGTGTGTTTTATTTTTTAATTTTATTGCAATTTTACGAATTTTTCTAGAGTTTTTTTTAGGGGGAAAATAAACTCGTTTCTATTAAACAAACATTTGTTGCGACGTTTATTTCAAATTTTTATCGAAAGTTCTTTAATTTCTGGTTTTCTAAATTAACAACAACTTTGATCAGATTATGGTTGGACAAAATTTCAAAATGTTGTAATATTTATTGGTAATTTAAATTGTTAAAAAAACGATTATTTTATTAAATTTTTTTGCGTAATATTTTCAATTTATTACTTTTATTAACAAATTTGGTTATAAATTAAACTTCCGCATTTGATTTTGGAAAAAACAACAACATTTTGGCGTTTCAATTAGAATCACAAGTTGGAGATAATAATTCCTTATATGGCTTTTTTCAACGAATATTCTAAAAGTGACTTAATTAATTTGAATTCAGAGTTAATATTCAAATCTAGAGTTAATCATTCATTAAATTCGTGTGGAGAAATTTTCAGAATTAATTAAATAATGGAAAATTTTAAGAATAAATCTTCAAATGACGTCATAAAAAACTACTGGTTAATTGTTTTAAATATTAAATTAAAATCTGAAAAATATCAATATGCTAAAAATTAATTAAAATATCTTAATTTCACTCTAATAACACCTCTAATAACACTGATATTGGGTCATATAAAAAGTAATTTCGTTTTAAAACCCTCCAAGATTACAAGTGGAAAAGAGGATAAATTTGTCACTCCGCGTGTAACGCTACGAAGAAATCAACATAAAGTATATATATTTATTCTTTCATCAATTCAAAATCTGAATCGACTTAGATATGTCTGTCTGTTGTTGCCACACTCACATCCACAATTAACAAATATTTTCTATAGTACAGAGAAGAATCCAATTTAATACCAGTAAAATTGGTTTTGTATATTAATAGTTATAGACCGATATCTAAGGCAACTTCTAAATTCAGGCGAAGGACTTTCGCAAAATTCTGAATTAAAAATTTACAAATTATAATAAAATGAAGTTACATAATAATATTATGTAACATGTACTTCTTTATCATGTCAAAAATTATCCGAAATTAAAGCCAAAAATATAAATAATTTTATAACACATTAAGTATTCCTGTGTTAGAAAAACTTTTACATGTACAAAACATAACGTATTTACTTCACAGGCATTTTGAAGATTCGGCATATTTCGGAATATAGCATTTTTACTTATTACATTTTGATGATAACATTAATATCATATTCGATACTTATAATTGGCCACGTATAGAGGGTACCTCTCCGTCTTATCCTATCCGTCCTTTGTTTTATCCAGTAAAACAACTAATTAAGAAATTTAGATTGTCACCAAATTTTAAAACTTTCGCTGCAATTGTTCTTTATATATTCGTAAATCAATATTTGCCTCTGATCCTATCAGTTCTACATTTTGACCAGTAAAACAGATCTTTGAGAACTCCACTGTGATCAAATTTAAGAACTCTCGCAGTTATAGTATTTTAGATATTCGATAATAAATATTTTTTTTTGTATGCAAGGTTCCCCTCCACCCTTCCTTTGGATATATTGTGATCATTGTGCGAAAATTTCATAAAAATTGGCTCAGCCCAGACATCCCATTACATATATAGATAATATTTGCATTGTTTGGCGGTGCCCTTTTATATTATATTTTGTATATGTGATTGTATAACAAATTCTTTCGTTAATTTTCAATTCAAAGAATTATTGATCGATTTAAAATAGCGATGAAGTAGTAAAGAGTAATGAACCTTCTAATTATTTTTTATATAACAAAATATTTAAAAATTAAAAATTTAAGAATAAATAGAACGGACACGAGCTGCCGTTAAATGGATCCATTATTTCACTTAGCTCCTTTACAAATGTTCTCTCGGAATGGAATTTTAAACTCATCAAAGTCCTACATTAAGCACGATTTTAATTAAATTTGAGTGCTGTAATATTCTCAAATTATGTGCAAAAATTATAATTTTTTCCCAGACACTTCCAAAATCGCTTTAAAGTGTAAAAAACTTACATATTGCTGCTTATAAATATGTGAATCTGATGTTAGATCTTTTCAAAAATTAAAATTTTTGGGATTTTTGCCAAAAGGTGGCAACCCTTTGAAAATCATATTTCAACTTCGAACCATATGATCTGTCCGCAAGCATTATCCAACTTTGATAAATTTAAAAAAAAAAAAATTAATTTTATTAAGTCCTCAACTCGTGAAACCTACTTTATAGCTACATATATAAAGTATTTGCTGCTGGACTCCACTTTTCCCATTTAATTTGAATAGAGAATTAAGTTTTCCATAAGGAATTGTGAGGTTTCTTTAGTAATCGTAATTTATTTCAATTTATTAAATTTAAAACTTAATTTAGTATTTCACAAAACCGTGAAAATGTGAAATTATACATACCACTTTTTCTTCAAAGTCTTTATGTTTAAGCGTTTTCATAGATATCAAATACATTTTTAAGCTTTTAAATTCCAACAAAACTAGGCTTTCAATCAATTGATTTGATTTTAGTCTGAAGCAGGACTTAAAACAAAGTATGATTAAATGCCTCAAATACGGTTGCTTAAAGTACGGTTAGCTTAAGTGCGGTTATTTTAAGTACGGCTGCTATAAGTATGGCTGCCCTAAATAAAGCTGTATGGCTGCCTTAATAACAATTGTACGGCTGCCTTAAGTAAGCAGTTTTTACCGTATTTAAATTTTAACATTCGTTTTGGTGGCTTTTGTCTATTGTATTTTTATTTGGACCAAATTGATAAATATGTTATTGTTCTAAAGAAGAGCATAAAATATCTCCTACATTTTAGATCAAATTCAATTAAGAAGTTTTTCTTAATTTCCAAAACAAACAAAAATATATTTAATATAAACCAAAATTTGCATATTATTTGCCAAAAGCTTAAATAATTTAGTAAAGTTAAACTGAAAGATTTTAAATTCATAAATAATTCATGAGCTAAAAACAATCTGGTCTACATTACAATCAAACAAAATGGTATATTTTTTGTAAAAAAATACGGTTTCAGAAACGAATTTACAAAAAAAACTTTATTAATCTTGTGGACAATGACCTTCTTGTTATATACAACAATATATAATAAATAAATAAAATATATAGTTAAAAATCTATATAAATTCATATACAGATATATAAATATTTATTTTAATTTTGTTTTTTTTGTATTTTCCCTAAAAAAACGAGCCAGAGTTTTATTGATAAAATAATCATTATCTTGAAAATCAATTGTTTAGTTTCTCATAAAACTAAATCGATGAATGACTTATTCACAGATTCCCTAACAGTCAGTTTAAATTTATAACGAATTCTTTTTTTATGTTAAAAATTAAATTCAAAACTGTCAATGATTTTATGTAGGTCTTCTTTTTGGGCTATGTCTTTTATTTTTATTTTTAACTCTGGGTTAATTAATTTGGTTTATACTAAATTTAAAATGAATCGCTGCAAAATATCTTAAAAATATTGAACCTAAATTTTGTATGTACATTCATACACATGTACAAAAGTATGTATGTATGTATAGCATTACCTTCAATGGCTCTGTCTGTATTTTGTTTACTTTTCAATATCAATATCGTAATTCTCAAAATTTTGAAGCTTTTTTTTACTTATTTGGCTGTAGGTTAAGGTAAAAGAAAGAAGTTTAGTTTAGTTTTAGTACGAATGGACTTTGATTATTATTTTTGTATCTATGAGATACAATACTTTTATTTATTGGTGATTTAAAAAAATATTTATTAATCATTATAGCCATAACCACCATTTAAGTTATTTGCGAATCAGTATATGGAAACTATAAGAAATTATAGTTATATGCACTTGAAAGAGATATTCGGGTATTTATATGGGTGTTATGATCATTTGTAAACCGATCTTTTTGAAATTTCGAATGTGAATTTAACCTCTTTGTGTTAATGAGCTAAAAATCCCATACCGGGAGAACATTTGTATTGAAACTACATGTGTCAACCGGTTTTGTTTCCAAAAAAACATTTGCACCAAATTCCATCAACATACCTTTAAAATTGCGATCCGTTCATAACATTATATGAAAAGCCAGCCGGGCAAACGAACGGCGTACATCGTTAAATTGATTCAGAAAGAGATCGGTATACTTTAAGCTGGTAGAAGTGTTATTTTTCTGTGCATTAGAAACTATAACACATACGTTTAATATATCAAATACCTATATCGGCATAAATATCGTTCAAAAGAATCTTAATTGGATAAATGATACGGCAATTCTTAGTATACACAAGGATCCTAACTTAGCTTCTTATGCCCTGGACATTTATTAGAGACGTTTGGAAAAATGGTTGAGGAAATAGAGAAAAAAGGGAAACGAACTGCACAGTTAGCATGTCATCAACTGTCCACCAGTTTCGCTTAATGTTGTTAACATTTGGAATAGGCGACTTACATGGCGCCGTCATATAAAAACCAAGAGTCTTCATATGAAGTTAAAAGCCTCAAGCTCACATTGGGTTATTAACCATCAGTCTCATTTAAGCCTTAACAATAAAGTCATCCTGTATAAAACCGTTTTCAAAACCAGCATGGGCATACAATATCCAATTACGGGGAACGGCCTGTAAAACGAATATTGATATTATACAGATGGCACAATCTAAAATGTTACGCATTATAACTGATGCTCCATGGTACATTAGAAATTATAACACTCATAGAGACCTGAATACTCCATTAGCAAAGGAAGACTTTGGAAAAGTATGTGAAAGATATATAATAAGGATAAGGAGTCATTCTAATCCGCTTGCCAGACGTCTTACAGATGTCCAAACAGGTTCAAGGCTCTGCTGGAACGATTTAATTCCATGCTAATATAAATGACACCGGCGATGGATAAAGGGAGATGAAAAATAGCAAAATTTAGTTTGTAAAATTTCAATACTTATTTTGAGGCCTCAAAAGAGAGGCTGATTTAGTAAATAAAATCCACATAAATAAAATATATATGAAATCTTATGAATGGTTGTAGTCTGTTTAAAAAAACACTCCTTGATATTAATTTCGATATTTATAGAGTCCGTTGTAGCAAATGATTGGCTTCTTTTATAACTATTGCAACTGCATATTGCTAGACCCCCCCAACAATTTTTTGAGAAATTTTGATTGTCTTGGGTCCTAAACTTTCCTTCAAAATTCCCACGAGCATCAACAACATTAACGTTTTGACCAGGAAATTGCGAAAAATCTGCCAGAACAGATTCTGTTTTTGGCCTCCAAATTTTTTGCAACGTTCTTGCTAGGAGCTTTTTGAGCCTTGCATGATTTTAAATCTGCATTAGCTTTTATCTTTGGTATCAAATAGTTCGAACAGTGAGCTAACAGGGCTGCTTTCCTGCTTTATATATTGGGAGATCTTTTAAAAATGCTTTAAATTTTGTTGGCTTTTGAAACATTATGTGAATTATTCCTTCTAGCTGAACAATGTCTAATGACATTGGAAACAGTTTGACGGCAGAGTTTTGAATGCTTGACCTACTTTTTGTAGGACCTTGTTGGGTTTTGTTTCAGGTCACTTATTTCAATCAGATTAACTATATATTCATTCGTTTGATATTAAACATTATAAGTGACATGTTTTATAAAGGTAACTTGGGTGTTAATGTGTGTTAGGTATTCTTCAAACTCACTCCCTATTCAAAAGAGATTAATCCTAAAAGATATTAATGCCAAAAGAGATTAATGCCAATATAGAATTGATCTACCAAAATAGTCAATGGATGGAAATATTATTTTTTTAGGTTAAATTTAATCGTATAATAATTTTTAGCTTCTGCACATTTAAACCACAACGAAATTTAAAAATTTAGTTGAAAGATTTTGTTGTTGTTGCTCTGTTATCTCCATTATTTGGAGATCAACTATTTAGTATCTGCATAAATTTAATGCAAACAAAGAAAAAAATAAGACAAAACAGAAAAAAATGTATCTCAAACATAAAATATGTTGAACTTGAACTAATTTAAAATTGCTGTATTATTATGAGCCGGTCATCATTCAACCTCAGCGGCCACAGCAGCAGCAGTAGCAGCAGCACTGGCAACGATTAGTGTGAATTTTGTACTTTAAGTGAAATCTTCTTCAGTTCATTCAGTATTTAAGTATTTGATGAATTCATCAGATGTGTTCGCTTTGTGTTCGACGGTTAATTAAAAGTGCGTGTCTTGTATTTTTTTTTTAATTCAGTTTTTTTTAAAAACTCCATTTGTTTTTTATTTTTATTTTAGTATTTTAACACTTTTTTTCCTTTTTTAATTAACAAGAAACTAAATTGAACAAACATGTGTTTAACATGATTATAAATAAATGTAATTTCTTAATTTTGTTGTGATTAAAATGAATATCTGAAATATTTTGTGTGAAGTGGATTTTGCAGCCATTGAGATGGAATTTATTTTTTAGTTGTATTTAAATATTTAAGTAATATTTTTTTATTACTTTTGGTATTTTTTTTTGCAAATTGCTTAATAATTTGTTTAAGCAAATAAAAAATAATAATAATTTTATTATTTTTACAAGGGTAAATTATAATAATTTGTATTATACAATGAGACCGAAGAAGCTTAACGAAAGATGTCTCACTCAACTTTTTTTGAAGCAACACTTAAGCCCTTTTGTGATCTAGTTATTAAGGAGTGACAACGAAAAAGTCTTAACATACATATATTTTAATAAAAAACGAATCCCCTAAACTTATCGTTTTATTTTTATTTAATTGAAATTATTAATAATTAAAATTAACAAAAAACAAGTAATAATGTATAGTCATTCAAGCCCAACTATCTAATACTCTACACCACATTTTCGTTTAAAAAAGGTAGTTATGAAAAATTTGTGAACAACCCTCGTATAATTTGATTGACGGATTCATTATATAGTGTGTTAAATTTGTGGATTTTATAATGGGGTGGGGGGTGTAAATTATTAATCGACCCTCGTATAATTTTACACATCGAGTTTTACTTACATTTTTCTTAATTTGATCAATTATTATTGCAATACCAACGTATATGTAAGATTTTTGCCATTAAAAATAATATTTGGAAGGAGTTTTGTTTGGGACCTATGAGAAATAATGGACCGATTTTCGTTTATTTTTGAACATCTTTTTAGATTTATTCTGCCAAACTAAAATTACTTTATATTTACGACTTTTATGACCTTAAAATCCCATTCCTGGAAGAACATTTGTATGGGAGGTACCTGAAATAATGGACCGAACATGACCAATATTAATAGGCAATATTAATAGCCTCGCAACATTTCAAAAATTGCGACATGTAGACTGTTCACAACACTTACATGGACAGCCAGCCGGCAGACATAATAATTGACAGGTTATACAAAGTTAACTTGGTTTAAATAAAAGTAATGAAAAATGTTTGTTAAGAATTTTTCAATCTTACTCCTTAGTCGTTCTTAACCGATCATTACACACTTACTTGTCTTTCCATGAAATTTCAAATGGACATTCTTCGGTTTTTTTTTCAAATTAATTTGGAGCAGCACTAGTAGTTTGCGTGTTCAGGAATCGTGAGCAGAGGTGGTGGAGAACCTCTAAAATTGCTCACTTCGAATATTAATGGTTAAACAATGACCAAAATTTTAGTTATAATCTGATTAAAACATTATGTATTGATATTTCTTTTAATTGTCTACAAGAAAAAGAAATAGTCTCTATCCTCTACGAGGGTGGTTCTTTAATTTTTAACCTTATACTTATAACCAATAATGTGGTGTAGGGTATAAAAAATCTGGGGTGACCAACTATAATTTCTAACTTGTTAAAATTCTAATCTTCTTTAAAATTAAATAAAAATTTAAAAAAACCAATAAATTTTTTCTTAATTCTCTCTCTCTCTCATTTTAGATTCCACTTCAAACATTAACCGTTACTTTCTCTAAATACTCACTCACCTAAAAAATATTCAATATGAAACAAACTTTCGATCAAAATGAAGCTGTACTCTCCGAGGCTCTTCTGAAAATAGCCAAACGTGAGTTACGTGAAGATAAATGTACCCGCGATCAGAGTTTAGAACAATTTCGTAATTGGTTAACAAAAAATGAAGATATTCTCAAAATGCGTATGGATGATCATTTTCTATTGCGTTTCTTAAGAGCCAAAAAATTTAGTGTACCCATGGCTGAACAAACTTTACTCAAATACTTAAATATTAAACGTACATTTCCTGAATATTCCACACAATTGGACTTATGTGATGAGAAAATAAATGATGTTCTGAATAGTGGTTATATATTTGCTACACCAAAACGTGATAAGAATGGTCGTCGTGTGGTGATCATAAATGCCAAAGGTTTTAATGCTAAAAAATATAGTAGTATGGATCAGGCTAAAGCCCACTTTTTAACCTATGAATATTTAATGGAAGATCCTCAGACTCAAGTATTGGGTTTAACACATGTTGGTGATTTCTCAGGTGTTACTACGGCTCACGTTACAAATTGGAATCCCACAGAATTTGCCCGTCTCTTTAAATGGGGCGAACAGTCATTGCCTTTAAGACACAAAGAGATACACTTGGTGAATGTACCCTCTACTCTGAAATGGTTGATAGATTTTGTTAAAAATCGTGTCAGTTCTAAAATACGTAATCGCCTCACTGTCTATACAAATGATAAAGATTTAACCAAAGCTGTTGATCCAGAATGTTTGCCCCTAGAATTGGGTGGCAAAATGCCTATAAGTGAGATGGTAGAATTATGGAAACAAGAAATAAAACAAAAAGGTGATATCATTGCTAAATTGGATGAAATTACCCTGCTCAGTGATCGTGGCATACAACGTAAAAGTTCTTATAGTGCTGAAAAATCAAATGGTCAACCAACATTTGTCTCACAAATCGAATCGATACAAGGAAGTTTTCGAAAACTGGAATTTGATTGAAATTTTCTTTTATGATTTCAATCAAATTATTATTTTATTATAAAAAAATGTTTAAACGATTTTAGTTTTAAGTTAAGGAATCGATATTTAGTTAAAAAACACAACCACATTTTTATTGAATGGAAATCACTCATAATGATTATTTTCACAAAAATTGAATTAATTTAAGAAATAAAGCATGTTCATTAAAATAAAAAAATATGGATTATGTGTATAGTTAAAACTAGCTAAGGGCCTTATAAAGTGGGTGGTACCCCTCCCCATGGTACTATCCATTCTACATTTTGGCCAGTAAAAAAGATCTTTGGGAAAGTAATTAGAACCGATTTGAATATCCCGGTTTTTACAGTTCTTTAAATATTCGATAATTAATATTTGCTTTGTATGGGAGTATTTTTCCCTTGATCCTACCCGTCCTACTATTTGATCAGTGAAACAAATTCTTAAGCAAGTAATTGGAGTCGAATTTGAGAACTTTTGCTATTATAGCTCTAGAAACATTCGATTATCAACATTTTCTTTATATGGAGAACACTTTTCCCCATGATTCAGTAAAAGAGTTACTTGAAAAATTTATTAGAACCAAATTTGAAAATTCTCGTGTAGCGGTTCTTTAGATATTCGGGAGGCTTCCTCTCCCCCTGATCCTATCCGTTCTTCATTTTGTCTAGTAAAATAAAGGTTGGGACAAAATTCGAAAATTCATGCTGTTATACTTCTTAAAATATTCAATATTTGCCTTGTATGGAGGCTACCTTTTTCCCTGATCCTTTCCGGCTCACATTTTGCCTCTTAAAAAAGTTCCTTGAAAAAATTATTCGGACCAAATTGAAAAATTCTCGCTATTATAGTTCTTTTGATATTCGACGATCAAAATATGCTTTGTATGGGGGCGACCTCTCCCCCTAATTTGTTTTGTAAAATAGTTCCATGAAAAAGTTATTGCTTCTTCAGATATTCGATAATCAATATTTGCTTTGTTTGGGGGTAGCTCTCCCCCTGCTTCTATCGAGATTTTTTATATTACCATTAAAATCAAGTGAAATGCATGCTATGTTCGGCAGTGCCTAATCTTCAATACCCTTCACCATCTTTAATACCACCATATGTGCATGGTAACCATACACCAAACAGCTGCGCTCAAAATAATAGCACCAAATACATACGTCTTCTTTAAAAATTCATAGAAGTCATTTGAATGAAAAGTTGTTCTTATATTACGGTTTAATAAGATCAAAATTAAGTTTAAAAAATCTGGCACATCTTCAGAATAGTAGAGTTCTATACCTGCTCTATAGTGCTTGTTTTATATGTATTTACACAAATTATAGAGTGGATTTACATCTAGAGACTGAGCAGGCCATTTCATTACAATGAATCCATTATTCGGGTTGATGTCTTGTTGCATGGACCACATCAGTGATATTTCTTCAGACGAGCGCATTACTTCGTCTAATATTTTGACATATTCTGACACATTCAAAATTGTTTAAATGCGTTAAATTGGTTCAACACCACAGAACGAAAGCCGCCTTCATACCATTGAAATAGAAACGTCGTGTTTGAAAGTTTTTGTTGTAAATTTTGTTTATATTTCTTGCTCATCGGTACACAAAATATTACTCTCCTTTTTAATATTTGTGATATGCGAAGCAGTTACGTGGGTTATGCGCTTTCAAATTATTTTCTCTATGACTTCTGATAAAGACTTAGTACTTTTAATTTGTAGGTTATGGTATTTCTAATTATTTTACTTTTAATATCCAATAATTATTTTGGCATAAGTTTGCTTATAAGTAGCATAGTTTTTAATGAGTTCAAGCTTTCTGAAGTATAGTGTTTAGACCAACCCATTTTACACTAAATGTTTTAACAATTATTTGATCTGATTATGGGTTTTTCCAAGTATAATAGAAATGGTGCTATTACTTTGAGAGGTCCCAATCTCATGTTTTGTCTTTATAATTAAATTTATTGGAATATTCACGTTAATACTTTGTATAATGGGAGTACAAAATTGTGGATAAAAATATTCATGAAGAAACACAACACAAATCAGCAACGAAGATTTGACATGATAGTGATTCTATTATTTTGGCCGCAACTGTATGTTTATGGTAACAAACATAGTACGTCACACATTTTTATTATAATACATATTTAAGAATAATAACGCACACACACACTGACAAATAAACATTTTTTCTTATCTTTAGGGATCATGAAATGTATTATATTTATAACTATAACCTTTTTTAATGATCCAATTTTGATAATTTTTGGCAAAAAAATAAATTTTGTTTATCTCAATTTCTTCTCATAGTGTTTCGTATGAAGCGCTTTTAGATAAGAAACTATAATTAAAGCAAAGAAAAAACATGGTTGCGGTAACCATAATAGAAAGGCAACCGTCCTACAACCTTTGAAGTTGAATGGCTCGTATGTGAATAATTTACTAACTCTATGTTAAGGAAGTCCTATCACTTTCGCGTGACCAGCTTTGTTTAATCACTTTCAAACTTACTTAGCAATAAAGATGTTAAATTTCTATGGAACATATTTAGCAGTTAAAAAGGGGCAGAATTAATTTTTGGGCAATAAATTTAACGCAGTGATAGCAGAAGAGTATAGTTTTATAATTTTGGCAGTTTCACCTGATTGTGGCTCCATGGATATTATTATCGGATATTAAGGAGTGAGGTTGAAAAATTCTTAACTTACGCTTTTCATTAAAAATTAAACATTAATTAAAATAAGCGACCAGAGAAAATTTTTTAATATTATCCACAAATCCCGAATTGGTCCAAAAGAAAAGTTGACCAAATGTCTGACCCAAACTATTTTCAATAACATTGGAAACTGTACCGGAACAACTCACCCGTTGATAGAGCTCCCAAATACAACCGGTATAAAAAAACTACGTTAACTCAGAGCTCGGACTTTTAGGTACGAATAGATAAAGCTAAGTGCACACTCAAAAGTTTCCTGACAGGAATGCTGCCAGATGCTTAAAAAAGAGCACGGAAATTGAAGTCTAATTTTCTAAATAAATATTCCCTCTGCATAAGGGATGACGAATGGTATGCTCCGGCAGTTTTTTCGTATCTTCTTAATCTAAAATTTTATGTTGTAAATGCGCGATTGACATGGAATGTTATCACTATGGAAACAAGTTCTTGAGTCCTACAAAAACGATGATGTGTACCAATAGAGAAAATCTTCCAAACTTCCCGGGGCTAGGGCCAGTGGAGTAGAGAAATATTGAGCTCTTGTTTAGAGAGAATTTAAAAGTGAAAAAATTTCCAAAAGTGTGGTAGATTTTAAAAAGGAAATGGACTACCTGTTCGAGCAAAATAACAGAAACCATCATCAAAATGTCAATGAAAGAGTATCCAAAAAAGGTTCAAACCTTTTCAGAACTGTAGCAAATTTCATAGACTCCTTCAATTATTGTGGATGTGAGCGGGTCAACAACAGGTAGACAGACGCACATAGCTAAATCGAATCAGATTTTGATTTAATGCAAGAATACAAATACATTATGGTACATGAGTGATTCCTTTTTAACTTTACATACGTAATGATAAAAGTATATAAAGTTAATATACCCTCTTAACCACTGGTGGTGGTGGAGGGTATAATAAAATTGTTAGTTTAGTGATTTCGTTTTTTTATTAAGATATATTGTATTTTAAACATTTTTCGATCGCACTCCTAAAATTGTTTAAAAACGTGCCAAATTTTTCACCAATCTATGGTCTTGAGTTAGTTTTTTAATATACTACTTCTATACACAGAAAGTTCCAAATATAATTATTATAACGCAGAACCTAATAGGACTAGGTCCAACCTTCTCGAAATTGAACCCATTTTTTATCAAACTTTTGCCTAATTGTTCTAAAATCTCAAAGCCTGAATTTGAAAACCAAATGCAGTTTTGAAAACCTTAATGAAGTACCCCATTTCGCTCATCTGTTACTTTGCCCATGGAGCCACAATGTGGTTCAAGCTACCAAAATTACAATGAAACACTTCTTTACTATCTTGATATTAAATTTCATGCATGTAATTACAGAGTCATTTTCAAAAAAAGATTTTCCATTGTTAACTGTGTTTTTCCCTTTTCGGTCCACTTATGGAGTATTTCCAATTTCTCGAATTATGTAATTTATTTAGAAATTTTTTAAAGATTTATTTTTTTAACAAACACATTTTCTATATATTAATTTAAAGTGAATAATTTTAATAATAATTATAAATTTTAAAACTTAATAAATTTAATAACACTTTGTTACAAAATGATATATAATTTCACGATAAATGTCATTTGTAGATTTCCTATGTAATTAAAAGAAAATGAATTTAATAGAGAAATTGTTATTAACAAAAAATAAACTTCCCGAAAACTTTTTAAAAGTGATGTATTACAGGCCCCAAAAACTGTTTATTATTTTCGAAATCATATATCATTTGTAATCCAGTGTTTCTTTTTTGTACTTTTTATTCTATAATAATTTTTTTTGTTTAATTTTAATATATTTCTTTTAGGATTTTGTAAGGAAACCATTAAAATTAGGCCATAGCATGACTTTACTAAAAAGTTGTTGACCCTCTTGCCGATCATGATCATTACGACGCAAACCATATATATGATATTTTCTATTAATTTTGCGTCTTTTCGAGGATTCTTCAATTAGAGACTGAACAGTTTTTAATAATTGTTTATTTGGTGAAATTTGATTAAAATTTCCTGAAAATTAAATGAAAATTTCAAAAATTAACAAAATTATATAATTTAATTAATTTATTGGAAAATAGTTTAATTAATATTTACCAATTATTCCTATTACTAATGATTGTTCTTGTGGTATACCATTTATGTTACTCTGATAATCCCAGCCTCGTATTTCATAGGCCTGACCATCGTTTCCAATTAAAAAATTATATGGCATTTCATCTGGTTGTTTAAAATTCTATTTTAATTATAAAGATATAATTTTTCAATTTATTTGAATCGATATTAAAGAATTTTGAACCATATATGTACCTCCATTTCTTTTAAGATTTCTAAACATTCACCAGATGTATCACAGCTTCTGTTACCAGTTTGTATGAGTATTATATGATCAACATTATTATGTTGAAGGGGTTTAAGTTTTGGTATAGTGTTTTGACTCCAAATATCATGACTAACCAAGTCCAAGGACAATGTTATAGATGGTAAACGTGCTAAAATATGAAAATTCAGTTAGTTGTTAATAGAATTGTTTTTTAAATATAAGTATAATTAGTGAATTTTGAACAATAACAATAATCGATTCTCGATTTTTCGATCAACTATTTTGATTTCGTTTACTTTATTCGAATAATAATTAGAACAATTAACAAGTAAGAATGCTATATTCGTCTAGCCGAATCTTCAAATACCCTCCAACACAAATGCCTCAGAAATAAATACATTATGTTTCGTCATATTTATTACATTGTCCTGAATTTTTATAGAATCGGTTCATATGTATGAATTTTATATATTTAAATCAATATTTGGGAAATGTCTTTATATGGAAGTTATAACCAAATATGTTATTCGGGGCAGACAAATAATTGTACCATATATCAATAGAATTTTTCCATATATAAAGCTTGATAAACTAGAAACTCTTTTCCGGAAAGGTGCCTCTACAATACACTGTATATGGGGTGTTTCAAAACTCTACACATTTTCGAACTTTAATATCGCTTTATTAATCATCATTAAATTTGGACAATTTTTTGGGGTGTAAGCATACTTAGCTAAATGAACTCAGACTTTAATTTGATGCAAGAATATATATATACTTAATGAGGTCTTAGATGATTCCTTTTAGGAGTTACATATGGAATATGAAGTTAATAAAAAGTGTTTATTATATAGAGAATAATAAATGAAACAAGTAGTATTGCTATATTCGGCTATGTCGAATTTTCAATACCCTCCACCATAAATGCGCGTAAGTAAATACGTTATGTTTCGCACACTTACACATACACTCAGTTGCCTCTGATATTGGCCTATATTTTTTGATATACTGAACCGATTTCGCAGATTTTAAATAGAAAACTTCTCAGGACTAGAACAAATACTCAGGCCAAATTTCATTGAACTCTGTCAATTATTGTCGATGTGAACAACAACGGACAGATGAACATAGCTAAAACGACTCAAATTTTGATTTAATGCAAGAATATATATGGGGTCTGAAATGATTCCTTCTTAGCTTTAAACATGGACTGACAAAGTTAATAATATCCTCTTCACCACTTATGATGATGGAGGCTATAAAAATAATAGTACATGTCATATGTCATCAAAAAACTTAAACTCCGATTTGAACTTTGCGAATAATTTTTACATGGACAGCCAGCCGAACGGACGGACATGACTATTTTTTCTGACCGTTACAAACATCAGCCCAAACGCATAATACCCCAAACACCTACGCTGGTGTAGGGTATAAAAAAGAATCAACTAAATACGATTTTATAACATTCTAACTGTAAATTATTTCTCATTTATTCGTTTAAAATTTTAACAATATTTATTATTCAATATGTTCTGAATTTGTGACATAACTTACATTCAATAACAAGTAAATATATGGCGATACTGAATGCCGCCAATAAAATCAATGCAAATGTCAAAACTCTCAATTCGGTGAAATGACTTTTAAATGATTTCGTACTGCAGGCACTATAGTCACTGGCATTACTTGCATTACTACTGCCAAAGGACCATGATGAGACACCACTTTTTAAGGATGCCATTTCTTTGATTGATCCATTATCATTATTTCTATTGTTATTGTTGTCTGGCCATATTATACGATCCACCAAAAGAGGCGTACTCTCATCAGCTTCGATCGTTATAACTGTATCATCCAAAGATCCATAATATGTTCGGCGTTGTTGTATACCTTCAGAAGATGATAAACAAAATGTTTTAATTAAATTTAATGCAAATACAAATTTAAACAACGACTCCAGTAAATTCCTAATTAAACTTAAGTAAATCGCATAAGGCTGATATTTAGAATGAGTTTTTAAGTTCCACACGAGTATGTCACTGCCATTGTTGCCCAACATTAATGGCATTTTATTTTTTCTTCCGACTTTTTATTTGGTTAATATTTTCTTTGTGCCTTCTTCTTCTATAAGTTTAAGTGTGTAAAGTTTGGTAATGAATATTGTAATAGCGGGTAATTTTGACCGATTAAAGATGATATAAAGATCTTATCTTTGCGAAAAAAATCTTATCTCTTTTTTTTCCTTTGTTAAATCTATAATGACGAGATAATGTCAACATATCATAGAGTATAACTAGAGAGTCAACTCATATTTTGAAATTTTTAAAATGGCGATACTAACAAACATTAGCTTTTTCTGACTGTTAGGATCGATATTTTGATGGAGTTGCCTTTCTAGTTTGATTTTTTATATATGAAATATTCTATAATTTATATATTCTGGGTTTGTGACATATTTTACACAGTTTGTGTTGATAATTATTAAATATTTAAAATGTCATCGCTTTAATCGCTCATTAAATCATAAGTCCCAATTATATATTTTTTTAGTTTTAAGTAAAATTTCGGATATTTGTTAAGTTAAATTCAAAACAATATAAAAATTTATTTTTATAAATTGTTAAATTATTTTTTAAGTAAAAATTAATAAATAAATTTTTAGTAAAATTCTTAAGATGTTTGAAAAGGGGACTATAAACCTTAAGCGATAAGTTCAATGACATTTCATGCCTAAAAAAATAACGTTATATTTTTTTTTATCAGAATTTCGCGTGAAGAAATACTGTCGCACAGTATTTCATATGAAAAACAAGTAAAAATGTTATAGTCGGTCAAGCTCAACTATGTAATACCCTACACCACATTGTTGGTTGAAATAACTGCTACGATGAATTTATGAACGACTCTTGTGTAATTTGCTTTACTTATTTATAATATTAATATTTATGTGAAACCTATGCGTTTTAAAATTAATTTTCCTGTTGGGAATTAGTTGAAATTATGGACTGACCCTCGTTTAATTTCGCACAGCGATTTATCTGTGAGATTTATGAGTTTGAAATAGAGATTTTGAAAGGCTGGTTGTATGGGAACTTATGAGAAATAATGGACTTATCGTATAATTTGGCACATCGTTTTAGAATATAATAAGATTTTTAGGCTAAATATGGATTAAAATTTTATGGATTAAAAACACCATTCCTAGGAGGACATTTGTAGGGGCCCTATATGAAAAAATGGACCCATCATAACCAATTTCTATAGGCCAAAATAATATAACGTGCAATTTCAATAACATATCTTTAAAACTGCGAAATGTACTTTGCGAACAAGTTTTACCTGGACAGACAGACAGACGGATATCCTTAAATCGATTCAGGAAGTGATTCTGAACGGTATACTTAAAAGTGGTTATAGGAAAATTTTTTCTGCCCGGTACAAACATCTACACAAACGCAGGTACATAACATGGAAAAAATTGTAACTTCCTGCAACGGCATGTCCGATTTCAATGATATTTCGCATAATGATAACAAAGCCGAGTTTAAGTTATGTTCGGATTATGTGAACCTAACGGAGGCCAATCCACAGGGTCCAAGGAATGACTTCTTTGAGTCAAGATTTAGATCCTTATATCTGAAACAATTTCAAATATTTTCAAATGTGTAAATCCTGTAAATCCTAGTGAAGAAATACCAAAAGCTTCGTTATTTACTTTAACTCTTCTACCGATATCGGGATACCCAACATTTTAGAACGAATCGAAATAAGTATGCATAAAACATAACTTTTTTTAAAATTCAAGCTTTGCGATTTAAAAAAGTAAAAAATATGTCGAATTTAAGAAACTCTTGTTCTCCAAAAACTAAAATTTCAGAATAATATAAATACGATATAGGTTACATAATACACATTTTTATTAAGGAATGAGATCGAAAAATTCTTAACATACATTTGGAAAACATGTCAGTTATTATGTTTTATGTTAATCTGATTAAAATAACTGACCAGAAAAAAGTGCGTACTAAAATCATCAAATATTTTTAACAAAATCCAAGTTGGACAAATATTCAAAGGTTTGCTGTTAAACTGTTTCCAATGTTATGAAACAGTACTGGGAGAACTTGTTCCTTGATTAAAAAAAAACGAGTTCAGGTGGAAGAAATAATCCACATAAAATAGGAAGTATTTTTAAAAGAACTCCCAACACATACGCATAGTGGTCCCAAAACGCTTTTTTGGAAATAATTCTGTAACTGTGTAACTATTGAAAATTTTCTTAATTAATTTCTTAATTAATTTGGAGAAGGATATACTTCTACTTTTTGGGCAATCTTTTTTTAATTTTTACAAACTTGGTAGGCAAGAACCATATATCTATGTGGATTCAAAAAAAGTTATATTATTTTGAAATAAAAATTTAGAAATTAATGAATTTTTTTGGGGATCACTGTGATCCCGCCCGTTTAGTTAATGTTAATGCAGGTTTCAAAAAATACAACGCCCAAAAGGTTGCTAACAAGAACGCTACTTAATATTTAGAGGCCAAAAACAGAGCACAGAAATTAAAGTCAAGTATGTTCTGAGAGATTTCTCGCAACTTCCTGGTGAAAGATTTTATGTTGTTGAAGAAGAGTTTAGGACCCAAAATTTTTTTTATTGGACCAGGCATCAAATTCAAGCCAAAACTAAGCGTCTACCTATGAAAGAAAACACTATAAAACCTGTTAGACCAAAGTGACAGAAAGCACTATAAAAACGTGAATGGAAGGATTTCCGAAAAAGGTTCAAAATTTAATCACTTGTGATTAAAACTATAATTTTTTTTGTAATTCCACTTCAGTGACCATAAAAAATAGTAGATTTTAAAGTGAAAAAATGACACCATTTTGCATAAAAATCAACATACCCTAGGTGATCAACTTTAGAGGGTCACTGACTATGCCCCTGATCATACAGGGTTTTCGACTATGTGAAATATCATTAATTCCTTAATCTCGAAACGTTCAAAAGTTAAAGAATTATGCCGAAACTCAATAATCTCCACCACAAATGTCTGAGAAATAAATACATTAAGTTTCGTATTCACATATACACTCACAAACGCAATATATGAATGTATTGCATATATGAATGTATTGCATATATGAATGTATTGCATATATATAACAACAGAAACCTTAATAAATCATAAAACTTGTTATATTTTTGACTATGACTTTTTTTCTACTGTACCGATTTTGATAATTTTTAGAATGGAAATGAGGTCTTGAAATTATTGAAAAGTGTTTTTCTAATCTTTCGATTTAATATTGACAATTTTACAAAAGTTCTTCGCTTGAATTTGAAGGTTGTCAATTTTGCTGATATTAAATAGGAAACTTCTCAGGATGATGATAAATCTTAGGTCAATTACATTCAGTTCTATTAATTATTGCGGATGTGAGCGTGCCAAAGACAGACAGTCATAGCTTAATCTAGTTTATATACATTATGGGGTCTAAGATGATTCCTTTTAGCGTTATACACGGAACAACAGAATTATAATAGCACTTTTGATCATTTGTGGTGGTGGAGGTGCATTGCTAAATATTACCATTCATGTCCATATCCTCCAGACATTTATATACAAAAGTTCAGGTCTCTGAACCCGAAGTTTAAAACGTAACGACAGTATCAATAACAACCATTAAAAGATAATTGATAAGAATTTATGTAAATTTTATAATAAAATTTTATAAAACAGGAATTAATTATTATTAAATAAGTAAAATGAGAGAACTGATATTAATCTCACATTCGTCATTTTCAATTTATTATTATCATTATTTTATTATTTATTATCTTTGTAATTTTATCACATTTTTTTTACAAAATTAAATTCTATAAATAAATGAATTAAATGATTCACTATTTCAACTTACCCTTCATTGTGGATATAATTTATATATTTTATTTTAATATATTACTAATACACATACACACACACACTTTATACACATTTATTTCTCTAATAACACTTGTTCCTTGAACTTGGTTGATCATAAAATTTACCCTGATGTTTTCCTAAACGGGCAGGTGGAATCGAATTTCGTTTAACTCGAAAACGTATCGTTCAATTTGTTGCTACCAATACGCAAACCAACAAGTTGCGTTTTAGGTTTGAACACCAGCCAATATTTAACATATTTTTTAACAAATTTATTTTAATTTTTTTCTTAGGGAAATTCAAACTTTCAATTTGAATTTCAATACAACAACTGTGAGGAAGCGGGAATTATTTGTGCGTTGAGAGCAAAGCGAAAGAATATGCAAAAGCAACTGAAAATTGTATTCGAATTTATGGTCCATTTTATAATCTTGAATTTTGTTTTGTTTTTGATTTTTGTTTTTTGTTTTGTTGTAATTGAAACGAATTGAATGTTTAAAGATAATTCTTACAACAAACACCCAACTACAATGCAATCTTTATTTTTTGGGGTTCCTTTTATGTCTGAATGTTTTGTTTTTGGGTTTTTCTATCAAATATATGTTATACCCTTCACCAACGCAAGTAATAAAAGAATGGTATATTAGACTTGTTATAGTATGTGTAACACAGAAGATTGATATTTATAAACTATCAAAACAGATCAGTAAAATAAAAGATCAATATTTCAACCCATAAAGTATATATAGATACATATTCTTTAATCCAATTAACAGCTGAGTCCACTAAGTCGTTGGAAAAAACTTGCACTCAAATGCAATAAAATGTTTTTAGGTTCAGTATATAAAAAAATTATCGGCCAATAATTAAAATTACATAAGTAGTAACATCGAACAATTACTAACAAATATATAATTAATAAAAAATAATAGTTTTAATTACTAATGAATTTTGAATCTTATTCGGAATACCTTCCGTTAGCGTTTTTATAGTATTTTTGTCACTTTGCAAGAATAGGACACCTTTTTTGATCTTCAACTCCCTTTTAACAAGAGCCCAATTTCTTTCCACTGGTCTTAGCTCCGGGAGGTTTATAGGATTAGCTTAGTCCTTACACTAAGGACTTGTTTACCAGAGCGAAAGGATCTTAAGTCAGGTCAAAAATAAATAGATACATTATGAAGTATTATTTTGAGCCTTGTGTGTTTTTAAATCTGCTCTAGCTTAAGCTTTTTGTAAGAAATAGTCCGAACTACTTTCCTAACGGATATCTTGGGAGCTCATTTGGAAATACTTTCTATTTTTTGGCTTTAGAAACATCATAAGGACAGTAACTTCTACTGGAACCAGGTTACCTCTCAACGGTTAAGCTCTACCGGAACTGTTAACATTGAAAACAGTTTGTATCAGACCTTTTAATTTGTTTGACATTAAACATAATAGACTGACATGTTTTACAAAGGTAACTTGATCAATAATTAAATAATACTACAAAGAACTTTTCAATCTCACACCTTATGTATAGTGCTGAACCAAATCAAGATTTCAGTCTGTCTGTCGCCCATCCATTGTAAGCATGTCCATGTAAAATTTCCTCTATGATTCTTTTTTCAGATCATCTGTTATTACCTTTTGAAGTCTGGTATTTAAAGAAATCAATTCATTAAAAAAGCTGTAGACCTGTATTTGACCTAATAAAGCACATATATATATATATATATATAATTTATTTGTCTATTGGTGACACGTTGAAATCTGAAATCATAATCGGAACTCAATGAGACTTTCTCAAATTGTTTGCTGTTGTCCTCTAATGAATAATATGTGAAACCAGAAAGGTCAACATGTTTTACACCAATATTTGACCCCATTAAATAACATGTGTGTTTATTCCTGAACCAAATCAAAATTTTAAAAACATTTCTGTGTTCATCTATTTTTGACATATTCCAAACTTTTACTATGAACTTTGTGATTATTTCAGATTATTTTTTGTAATCTTTTGAAGATATATATTTAAAACTAACCAAATCGGTTAAGTATAAAACAAGTAAGAGTGATATATAACTTTAATATCCTCCACCAATCCGTTTATACTATTTAGATATATTCCATGTTCAAATTGTTCATTTTTAGAAGCTTGTGTCAAATATGGGTCTATAACTTTTTTCTGTTACACCGCTTTTGACGGATTTAAATAGAAAACTTCTCAGAACAATAGCAACTAATCAGACCAATTTTAATTGAGTTCTGTCAATTATTGTGGATGATTTTGATTTTGAATATTTTTTAAAAACTATTTTGACATATTCTGCTGTAGGGTATTTAAAATTCCTCACAACCGAATATAGCTTATTCGTATTTGTTTGCTGGTACAGATTAATTATTAATGTTATATTAGAACAAATAGACAAAGAAGTACGCTTTATGTAAATATCAGTTAGTAACTTATTTCCCTGAAAATCTTCTTTTTTTCTTTTGCTTTTTATTATCATCTTTCAAAGATTTCTTGTGTTTTTTTTTTCATTTTTCAATAGATTCTTGATTAAATACACGTATTATTTATGTGTGCGAATATTGAAGAATACCAAGCCTTCTAATGAATCGTTAATATTTACTGTTTCGCTACATGTTACAGATAAGACCTAGAAGAAAACAAAAAGGAAAAAGAGAGAGAATGGGAAAAATAGAGATTTTTCAAATAAGGTTTTTGTGTGGTAAACAACGATTTAAAAAAAAGTACAGTAACTGTTACAAATTCTCTTTTACAAAAACACCTTGTAATGGAGTAAACAACAACCATTTTAATTACAGTGATGAACAGAAATATTGTAATGATTCAAATTTTTTAATATTGTTCATCTAATATATTCCATATTTAGCTAAGACAATAACCTTCTATCTGTGTATTATAAACAATTCTGAAATATTTTCTAGGACTTGTAGTGTTAAAATCCTTATTTAAGAATTAAACATACACATATAGACAAAAGTCAACGTCACCTATCATGTACATTGTTTAAAGGCTTCACAAAAGAGATATAAAAATGGTTAAACTTAAACCAAAAGTAAATTTTATTCTAATATTAAGAACTGAGATCAAAAAATTCCTAACATACATATATGTTAATAAAATTGAAACCACTTAACTTACAGTTTTCATTTTATATTTGATTGAAATTATTTTTATAACTTACGAAAAAAAAAACATCTTCAAAAACTTTTTCAAAAAGCCTTCCATTGACGTTATAGTTTAAAATCTGTCACACTTTTGCACACCATTTTTGTGCTTTTCAATTCTCTTTTAACAAGAGCCCAATATCTGCCCCGGTCAGTTTGGAGGATTTGTCTCTTGGTGCCAAGTCAGGTCAAAATTAAGTGGACACATTATAAAGCCTTTTGCATGGAAGGATCCTTTTTTGTAAACATTCCTTGATGTAAATTTCGATATTTATAGGACCTGTTGTTTCAAATGATTAGCTTCTTTCGTGGTAACTGCATATTGCTTGCCATTTCGGGAACTTTTTGGACAATTTGGACCGATTTTGGGCACTAAACATTTCCGCGAACACCAGCAATATAATATTTTTCGTCATAGATTATGCAGCAAGAATATTTTTTTAAAAAACCTGACGTCAATTTCCGTGATATATTTTTGGCCTCTAAATTTTAAGCAGCGTTCCTGTCAAAAACTTGATTGAGCCTTGTATGTTTTGCTTATTCTACGCTATCCGGACATTGAATTAATATAAATTTAAAACTATAAAAGAAATATATATTTTTGGAATTTTCACTTATAAAACCACTTTATTGTTCTGTACTTAATAATTTTTTTATTGTTTTATAATGTAATCTTAATGGAAATGTAATCTTAACTTTTTTGTTAAGCTCTCAAAGCGCAAAGCTAAAATAATTTTTTATTATCCTTAATTTTTGGCTTCATATGTAAGTGGAACACACAAAAATTATTTTCTGCCGGACGGCCCTTGTAATGACAGGGTGATCATTTAAGAGAAAAAAATCTTAATGGGAATGTAATCTTAACTTTTTTGTTAAGCTCTCAAAGCGCAAAGCTAAAATAATTTTTTATTATCTTTAATTTTTGGCTTCATATCTAAGTGGAACACACAAAAATTATTTTCTGCCGGACGGCCCTTGTAATGACAGGGTGATCATTTAAGAGAAAAAAATTACATATTTAAACATGATTTAAGCGGATTGAGATTTTGGGCATTACCGTATGGAAAAGTAGGAATTCTTTAATTTCCCTGTATCATGGATAAGTTAATACACATCATATTGAAACATGATCATAATCAAATAAATATATTCATTTCAATTTAATTATAACTTTAAATATGAATTTTAATAAAGAAAACCGAAAGATATTCATACATTACATTTGACTTCATTTAAAATATGTAAATCTGCAAGTTCTGACATTTTCAAAGATATAAAATGTGTTAATGCAAGGTACAAGTTTCGACTCTTTTTTTCTCTTCATAAGTAACATAATTCCAAAAAAGTCGATTAGGACACGCTGTGCAACATTGTTATCTGCTTATATTTAGCCTTTTCTAAACCAGTGCCACCTATGGTGCTGTAGTACAGGGTATACAATTTTTAAGAGGAATGCACTTACCTACTTACCTGAAAACTTATAGTCTGTCTGAAAAATACTTTTTAAAATCAAAAGTTATAAAAAATCCTTTCATTATATGTTAATTTTAATAAGCCAAATCATGTTTATTATTTTTTAATTTCTTTTTTATTTTGGTTTACGTTTTTGTCTACATTTTTTTAAATTATTTTCTTTATTTTTATTTTTTTATTCTATAACAATTTAAGATTTACAAAACGTCTTAAAAAAGATTCACTAAATAATTTAGAATAACAAATTAGACAGCAATTTTTTAAAGTTTTATTATACAAAAATATATACAAGAAAGTAAAATATTAATTTACAAATGAAATACTTTATGTTTATTTTAATAAAATAAAACCTTAAAAATATTTGCTGACTTCTTTTTATTATTAAAATGAAAGTTAAAATAGTTTAACTACAAATTTGTTCAAAATAAAATAAAAGTAGAAAAAAATAATAATAAAAATTTAATGAAAAGTTTAAAATAAAATTTAATTGTATTTTACATATCGTATTTAAATTTTCAATTTAAATTACCTAAAAAAATGCAAACCAAATGTAAATGTTGCAAATATGCATTAATTTCTATATCTTGTGTTATTTTTCTGTTAATTGTAGACACTAAACATTTTCTAAGAACACTGGAAGGACGATCTGTTTTTAGGTTTTGTTAAAAAACTAAAAACTAAAAACAGCAATAAACAATCACGCAAAACAAATTATGATTTAACAAATAATGTCTTCCTAGTTTATAAATAATTTTTAAGAAATGCATGTCATTTAATATACTTTAAAAACAAAAATAAAGTTTCGTTTTAAGAAATACATTGAGTTGAAATCCATCTTGTTTTTAACAAAATACACTGGCTTTAGCTTTAATAAATTATAAAAATAAACAAGTAGTATAAAATAAAACTGAGATATTTTGGTTTTCTTCACTTTCTCGCTTCTTTCCTCTTTTTACGTTTACGTTTTCTTTGTTTTAATAATAAAATAGATTGTTTCGTTTTTGTTTTAATTCTTTTAAACCTTAAAGAAAGCTGCTTTTAACGAATGTGCAGGGGAGATGTTCATTAAGAACATAATATTTTGTAGGTTTGTTGTATTTTTTTCTTTTCTTTTTATTTTATATTAAATTATTTCAACTACTTGTACGATCGCCAAATTTGCCATGCACAAAACGCTGCTGATAGAAGAGTAACACTGCGATGTAAATATTTGGTTTTCGTATTGGGTTCATAACCCAAAATCACAGGCGAAGAAACATCGGCTAAGGGCAGTTTATTAAGAACTTCTTCGTTATTTTCCACCTGCTGAAATGAATAAAGATTTTTAAATATAAGTCAAATTTTATGAAATATATCTAAGAGCATAAACAAATTATAAAATAGTTAACGCAACTCAAATAAAGGTGTAATAGTTGGTTAAGATAAGGGATCAAATTTTGAACCTTTTTTGAAAACCCTTCCCTTCTGTCACTTAGTTCGAACAAGTATTTTATCTCCGTAAAAAATCTACCACACTTTTGGGCACCCTTTTTGTGTTTTTCATTTTTTTTAACAAACCCCCAATATCTCTCCACTATTCTTAGCTCCGGACAGTTTGGAGGAGTTGGCTTTGTTGGTAGAAATACCACATTATTCTTGTACCACTTGAGGGCTTCTTTATATAGCAACAGAATGTAAAGTCAGGCTAAAATTAAGTTTACACACGATGAAGTCTTATGAATGAAAGCAGCCTTTTTTGTAAACAATTCTTCATGTAAATTTTGTATTTATAGAGCTCGTTGTAATAATTCATTGGATTCTTTTCCGGCAACTGCATATTGCTTGCCATACCAAGAACTAAAATGTTTGTGGAGAAATTTGCGAAAAATCTGCCATAACATACGTTTCGAAATCCATTATTCAGCAAAAATATTTTTTGGTCTCTAAATTTTTGCAGCGTTCCTGCTAGGAACTTTACAAGCGTTGTATGTTTTAAGTTTGCATTAGTTTTAACTAATCGGTGTGAATTTCTACCGAATGTCTTGGAAGCTCTTATGAAAATGCTGTCTATTTTTAGCTTTAGTTTTTTTTTATCTCTCAATTTAATCAGATTAACAATATATTCCTTATAACTGACATAATTTACAAATTTAACTTGATAAAAAAAAATAATAAAAATGTGTGTTAAGAATTTTTTGATAAAAATCCTTATGCACTCTAAAGAGATTTTAAAAAGTGCATTTGTGTGACAGCTACAGCCATTAGAGGGTAAATTTTCTTGAAATTTTGCATTTAGATTTGGATATATAGAAATTTTATGATCACATTTAAGTAAAATATTGGACTGATCATCACCAATTTGAAAAGGCTTAATCCCTTGACGAAAATAATATGTGGTCACTCACTTTATATAGACAGCAGGAAAGTCTTTCTAATATGCTAAAAGCATGCTACAAACGTCGACGTAAAATTTGTGAACTACCTATTGTATTTTGTAATGTAACATAATACACACATTTAATTTATTTCATAATTGAAGGAGGGGTTTATATGAAAAGCTTATATGGACCAATCCCTTTCCTTTATATAAATGTTAAATATAGAAAATATTATCATCATACTAATATTTCTGAGATTTAAGCCCATTAAAGAGATTTTCGGAAGTGGATTTACATACCAATATGATATTAAACTGAACAGTAAGCCGGTCAGATATTATTAAATTGACACAGAAAGTAATTTAAGGATGATCGGTATACTTGAAAATGAGTGCAACACCAATTTTTCTGTATGTTACAAAGCTGCGGTGACAAAGAGACACTTACTCAGATGTCACAAATTCCTCGGTTAATGAGATGGGGATAGAGCAATAGGCTCGGTCTCATATTGATCGTTCTGTCTTACATGTGGTCAAATGACTCACGACCTTTGTTTCAGAAGACCTATGGATATATCCAGTAGAGTTTGCACCATTTCTTAACTTGTTGTTAATTTCAAATAGATCGCAAACTTTTTTATTATTAAAAGACGCTACAATAACATAAGAACCAACCAACTATGTATAAAAAACAAAAAGGGCAACTAAAATCGCATGCTAATCGCCTAAAATTATACATGTATAATTTATGCATCATATAGATCATATGGCATAGTAATATAAATAATAAAACTTAGTTTAATTTACTAATACCTGGTATTGACAGCAGGGATCATAATTCCATGAGACTGTATATAAACCGGTACAAAATAATGATACAGCACACATGGGACCAGCAATTACAGGACGATTATGCCATAAAAGACTTGACAACAATGATGCCATACCAGACACTACAGCAGTTTTATGCAAACAATTGCCAACTGTTATCCAACGTCCAGTTTCATCGCCCAAACGTGGTGGTTCTATAATGATATAATCAACTTTGGCTTCAAGAGCCTTATCGAGTTCAGCTTCAAAACGTTGATGAGCATTGTTACTGTCATATACTTCTCGGATTATATGAAACGTGGGTACCTTTTTGGAACTTTAAGAGAAAAGAACAAATATTAAAAATATAAATAATACTAAGATTATTAATAATTTAATAGCAAAACAACAAAGATGCAAGTTCAAGGTCAGAATATCTCTTAAGCCAGTCATTGCCAATATTTTTAGAGATTTCATAAACAAGAAGACTAAATGAAGGATAAATTCAGGTATGAGTATGAATTGTAAGTATTACAATAGAAAATGCATAAACAATAACAATATTATAGTAAATAAATACCTCCCACTAAGCGGTTGTTGTTAAAAAGCGAATGTAAATGTAAAAAGAACAGAAAAAAGTTTTGATGAGACTGTATAAGTAAATAAAGTCAAGCAAAAAATAAATAAACTTATAAAAGCTCGTTAAAGACAAACAAAATATTAAATAAAAATGACTATAATTTAATAATATTTCAAATTCATTAACATAGATAGAATTGCATTTTTTTCCAAAAAGAAACTCCAAAAAAGAACATTGCATAACAATTGATAAAACAATCTAAGGAGAAATGCAACCATCATTTTATTTGCCCCAAGCAAAGAGATGTTGTTTGTTCTATTTGTGGTCTTTGTACTTCTTTTGTATAATTTATTATTCTTTTGTCTTTAAATTAACACGTAAAAAATACTAACCTTTCTTCTACTTTGCTAACCATTTTAACGTATTTTCCTTAAAATTTAAACATTTATTTATACACTTTAAATTTTATAAGCGTGATTGGGCCTATTTCTTTTTCGTTTTTTTAAGACAAAAATCCAATCTCGGCGAGACTGGCTACACAAAAAAAATAATTATTAATCAAACAGTGTTCTGCGCCAAACTATTTTAACGCCGAGTTGTATTTCTAAAATTTGTTTGTGCCGGCTTAAATTTGTTCAAATGCCGTCGTAAAAATAAAATATTTACTTTTGTTTGATTTGTTTTTATTATGGGAACTTAACAAAATCCATAGACTATTGATAGGTTTAGGTTTTGTTTAAACATACGTACTATTTGGGGTAAACAGAGTAACATAAAATTTGTTCCGCTTTTCATTAGCTTTTGAGATGTAGGGTACTAAAGCTTCAAAATATAACTCTCTCAAAATTTAATTTTTCACGTTTCATATATAAAATATGATAACACAATTGAGATAGTGTGTCACAATGTGTCGCATTATGTAATCCCTAGGGCCTATTTTGGTTGAAGTACGAATTGGAAATAACGGAAAGAGATTCATGGAGAGGTATCTTACAAGCTGAGTCGTCTTTACTGATGGATCGAAAACGGACGAGGGCACTGGTGCTTGTGTGTAAGGCCTTGTGGGTACATTTAGTTAGGTGACATCTTGCCTAGCTTTGTACTCAGTGTCCTCATGTCTTTAATATCAGATTGTGTTGGGTATAGGATCATTGAACTGTTCATTTCAACAAGGTTGCGGAAGCTAATGGACCCAGTAGGTGCAGATGAGTTGATAAATCCACCTATAGGCTTCTTCTTTGTTGAGATTGGACTCGAGTAAACGAGAACGGTCTGATTGTATGATGGAAAAGACATTATGGCTATAGCTTAACTCTAGGAGTACAGTCATCATCATTGATATGGGGCGCTAAGATCATAGGTTGCATTTTGGAATACGGTTATTCAGAAATCTGTTAGCTACTCGTTACTTTGAGGAGCTGGTGGATGTCCATGAATACAAATTGGGTGATCTAATAGGTTTCGTGAATAGTATCGAATTGATAGGGATTCTATATTTTGAATTTTATTTTCAGTTTACAATACATATATGATATATGATATATAATCTGGTAACTTTATTTTTAAACATGGTTTGTTTAGGAGCTATTGTGAATGATTTGGGTATTAGTGTTGTACTTAAAAATGTTGTCAAAAGAAAACTTTAATAAAAATCGCATGTAATAAATATAAAAAATAATTGACAAATGTAAATGAATTATTATCGGGTCATCAACCCAATAACAAACTTAATTTATACATTGAAACTTGTAATGACTATATTTCTACATCACCTCGAGACCAAAATTAAGTTTTAATTTTTTTATAAATTATTGGAAAGGTTTCTTCAATAACCTTCAAATGATATCCATATTATAAATATACATAAACGATTAACTTTAGGACCTTATATCTCGAAAATAATCGTAGAGCCGAAGAAAATTTTTACTTATTTTTATGGCAAATAGTACTTACGTTTAAAAGAAGGTTATTTTTTCACTATATGAATTTCTAAAAGCATTTTTTATATATCATTGAAAATTCAAAAACATTCAAATCATAATCAACCTCAATGACAGTGAAACGACGTTCCCACCACAATTGGATCTCCCTTACAAAACGAGCCATAGACTGTCAATCCAGCGACAGCTGTATCAAACGAACTTTACGATTTTTATAAAAAAAATATTCAGTGTTTTATACAAATAATCGCTGCATTTACATTACTACTGAAAACTTTCTCCCAAATTGAACTTTGAAATTTCTCCCTGTCATTTTACAAATTTCTTTAAGAGCAAGACTGTCCGTGGCCAATCGGTTGTCGGTGTTCAAATAAAGTTCAGTAAAATTTCGGGATACTGACCAATACAAAATTAAAATGGAGGTGATTATTAAATTACATTTTTATCTAACTAAAATTTAAAATAAATATTTATTTTTAGTTGGAAATTTTGAATGCTAAAAACTCAAAACCCTATGGAAAAATTTCTGCACCTGCAACCACAAACATAGGAGATTTGAGAGACTTAATACATCAAAAGTTAAAATCAACACCACATCCAAATAGGCAATCCTTGCGTTTGGAACCTCGTGGAAAATCAGTGAAAGATACTGATACTTTGCAATCATTAAATTTACGTTCCGGTAGCTGTGTGTACATTAAGGATTTGGGACCACAAATTGGCTGGAAAACTGTATTCTTAGCTGAATATGCTGGTCCTCTTGTTGTCTATTTACTCTTCTATACTCGACCAGAATTAGTTTATGGCAAATCAGCCACTTTACCCATTAGCCTAACAACACAGTAAGTGATTAATGGTCATTTTAATTATAAATATTGCAACTAAATTATGTTGATAATATACATAATTTTAACTTTCTTTTTTATTAACTAATCATTTATGTTGTTATTAATAACAATAGATTTGTATAAAGTTAATTGCAAAACTACAAATTTACACAAGAAAAAAAACGAAAGAAAAGGAAATACTCGCATAATGATGTTCAGTCAAATTTGACCTTTTCGTATAACCAACCAATAACGCATCGAAATGTCGCAACAAATACTTCACTCATCGCTTTATCAAAGCGTGCATAAATATATAATTTATTTCATTTCTTTCTCTTTCATTTTTCTTGTTTGCTTTGCATTAATTATCTCTACCTCTTTCTTATTTAACAGAATTGTATTTAATTAAGTTTTATTTTATATTAAAATTTGTTTTTAGCATTGCTGCCGCTTGTTATACAGTTCATTATGTGAAACGCTTATTGGAAACAATATTTGTTCATCGTTTCTCTCATGCTACTATGCCCTTGCGTAATCTCTTCAAGAATTGCTCTTACTATTGGGGATTTACCGCTTATGTATCATATCATGTCAATCATCCATTATTTACGGAACCCTGTATGTGTCAAGTATGGGCTGCATTGGCAGGATTTGTGGTAAGTTTTATGTAGTAATTGCGCATTGTAAAGTGACCGTAGAAGAATAAGTTACCTCCAAGGACAAATCCATATTTAATTGTCTAGTTAGGGAATGAATAGTGGTGGCTCTTTTCAGACTGTGGAAGAAGAAGGTTTGGAACAGTCACCAGAAACTGTTGGGTTTATCTAAGTACAACACATGAGTATTAAAATGTATATTAGTTTAAGATTATACGACCGACTATAACAATTTATATTCTAATTCTATTCCTTATTTTTTATAATACTAATTTAGGTCAAAATATAGGTCGTATATGTTCACTTACAGGTATTCTTCAAAGGTTTGTGTAGCACACATACCAGCCATATATCCATTGTGATATACACTACTATAATAAGCTTTTATACTATACTGTTAACAGTTAAAATTTTTACTTATTTTTTTAAATATTATTAAGTACACAATGAATTGAACTTTTCTAACCGATAATGAAATTTAATTATAAAGAATTTGAATTAATTTAATTTATGCTATATATTATATATTTGAAATTAAATAAAATCGAACTAATTTACATATTTATATATGTTTATGCATAGAGACGATACCTACAATTCAATTCCTATTCCATGCATAGATTGGTTAATAACAGCAAATTCTTTTACATATAAGGAATGAGATAGAAAAAATTTTAACATACATATATAAAATCACTAAATTACAATTTAATTTTTTATTTTATTAAAATTATTATTACATTTTTCAAAAAATATAATTTCAATCACTAGTGATGAAATTTTAAACCTTTCTCGAAACTACAATGTTCATAAATTAAAATTCTTTGGATGAATATTTTCATATTTTCATCTGTTTGTAGTGTTTAGTATTCATATCGTCGAAAATCGAATTTTTCGTTTTTAAGCGCTCTATGGGCACGATTTAATCAATTTTGTTATTAGATATTCTTATTAAAATTAAGTCGAATAAATGTTAATCGTTTAGTTATTAATTAAATATAAAACAAAACAATTATTCTTTATTTACAGTTCTGTGAATTGGGCAATTTCTCCGTGCACATTGCTTTGCGTAACTTAAGACCTCCTGGCACAAAAGTACGCAAGATTCCTCTTCCAGATGGCAATCCTCTAACCAATTTATTCCAGTAAGTTTTTATTAACGAATTTATACATATTTCAAATATATTCTAAACTCTAAAACTTCTCTTTTCAGTTTGGTATCTTGTCCCAATTATACCTATGAAATTGGTGCTTGGGTTTCATTTTCCATAATGACTTCTTGTCTATCAGCTTTCTTGTTTGCTCTTGCTGGTGCATACCAAATGACTGTTTGGGCTTTGGGTAAACATCGTAATTATCGCAAGGAATTCAAAGATTATCCCAAACAAAGACGTGCCATTTTCCCATTTATTCTATAAACAACTTTTTGGCATAACGTTTCGACATATTTTCCTCTAACAAAACAACACATTTCCACTGTTTTCAACATTAGCAAAATTTACATTTACAGACGTATTTTATCCCCATTTAATTCGTTTCCCAATTTTTCTTATATTTTGACAAAATTTGGTGTATTGTATTAGTCATAATTTTTAAGTAATTTTTTAGTGAGTTTCTTTTAGCTTGTAACCGTTTAATTATTAATGTAATTTTAAAATGTATAATGATGCATTTCTATGGCATTATGTAATAAGTGTGAGATAAATTTAAAGTCAATATAAAACTGGTTTTGAGAATATAAATTGTTGATTTTTTATTTAATTATTATTACTTTTTGCAATAGTAAGTACTTGTTATCCATGAACATGAATTTAGATAAGTAGGAAAGAAATTTGAATATGGGTGTAACTGCTTTTATCAAAAATAATTAAAACTTATTAAAAGTTTAGACAAATATTTAACTTCAGTAATGGGGGACAAGGAATTTGTTGTAGAGAACGATTCAATATTTATTCGATATTATTTTCAACAATGTGTCTTGGAAGTAGATTGTGGAAGAACGGTACAGGAAATGTCCGAACAGCTACAACTTATACAGGAATTTTTTAGAGAAAAAATGGGCGCTTAAGACGAAGGTCGTGAATGCTTTTCTTACCTTTAAAAGCTCTATTTAATTGGGGCAGTGGGAATGAAGCGAGGAAAGAATTTCTTGTGAAAGGTATAGAGGTGTGTTTCCCTTGGAATTATGAGTGTCCTTAGAAACACTACTCTGGCGGCTTTTTCCACCTGCTATCTTGAGGGAAGCTCAGAAAAGAGATAAGTCGCAAATGAACATATTGTTAATCCAATTAAAATTAGTGTCCAGAAAAAAGTGCGTTCTGAACTTATCAAATTTTTTCAACAAAACCCAACTGGATCTCACAAAAAGTTGGACAAGCATTCAAAGGTTTGTAGTTAAACTGTTTCCATTATTATAAAAGAGTACCGGGAGAACTTATCCGTTAATATAAAACTTTTTTCAGGTAGAAAGAGTATTCCACATGATGTTTCTAAAGTCAAACAAATGGAGAGCATTTTCAATAGAGCTTCAAACACATTCAGTAGGAAAGCAGCTCAGTGTTCGGTACGCAGTTGTGACCAAAAACCAGTCGTTTGTTAAAACTATATAAATATTGAAATGTACAACAAGGCCGTTTCCATTCATAAGACTTCATGATATGCACCTATTTTTGGCATCCTGTCACTTTGGTAAACAAGCCCTAGTGTGGTACAAGAACAATAATGTGGTATTTGTACCAAGAGATGCAAAGGCTAGTGGAGAGAGTTTGGATTCTTTTTTGAATAGAATTTAAAATCACAAACAATATGTGCAAAAGTTTGCTAGATTTTAAATGGAAATGAACTACTGTTCGAGCAACGTGACAGAAAAAACTATAAAAATGTTAAATGGTTTCATATTTATAAACTTATATGTATGTTAAGAATTTTTCGATCTCACTCATTAACAATATTTTTCCTCAAAGTTATAAATACCTATTCGTAGCGACTATTTTTATACCCTACTCCAGCTAAGGTGTTTGGGGTATTAATCAATTGTGCTGAAGTTTGTAACGGATATTGCAATTGTTACCACCACTTTTAAGTATAGCGTTCGTCTGAGAATCACTGTCTTAGTCTATTTAACGATGTCCGTCCGTCTGGCTGGCTGCCTGCCCATGTAAACCTTGTAAACAAAATACAGATCGTAATTAAATAGATACATGATTAAATTAAAACGATGTGTATTGAAATTGGTGATAATGATTCTATTATATTACCTAACCCCATACAAATGTTCCTCCCGGAATGTGGTTTTATATTCATAAAAGTACTGGTCATAAAGAGCGCTTAAATCTAATATATACGTTGGTATTGTTCTATGAATTCATCAAATTAAGATAAATACACGAAAAACTCAATGTATCAAATTTCACGAGGGTCGGTCCATAATTACCTTAAGCTCCCGTATTATCCCCATAGATTGCAGTATATTATTGGTACCATAATGTACTGCACTCTTAAGCACAAATATACGAGGTTCGTTCAAATAACCAACAATGTGGTTTAGGGTATTCAATAGAAGGGCTTGACTGACTATAACTTTTACTTGTTATATTTATTACCGTCACACTTTTACCGGGTGTTTTGTTTACCTTATTTTTTCCTTTAAAGATAACCGCTTAAAGAAACTTGACAATGAAATCAACCGTTCTAATCGATGAAATTAATTAACAATTTAAAGTTAAATTAACACTTTATTATTAGATAAATAAATATCAAACATTTAGGAACTATAAAACTTTTACATTAGGGTGCAACATAAAATTTACTATATGAACTAAAAAAATTTTTATTTATTATAGAAAAGATAATTATTTATAAAATGTTATATATAACGAATCTGATATATTATTTTTTAAATGAATTCATATAGTTTGCGATTTTGTTTATAATATATCAAAATTTTAAAAAAATATTTGTTTAATTTTATGTCAAAAATTTGAAGTTGATTTTGGTACCATCTTACTATTGTTGCCGAAAATAATTATGACCACTGAAGATATGATGAAGATCTTTTAATGGTGATAAATTAATCGATGAAAAGAAATTTTAGGAAACAGAATTTAGTCATCAATCTACAATTTAAAACAATAGACATTGAATAAAGTGATAATTTCAAAATGAACACTATTCTGAGGAATATCGTAAGTTTAGAAATTAAAGAATAAAATGGGATATAAATTTATTCATATTTTTTTTTAAATTTTTAGTTAACATTTTTAATTATCTGTCATTCAACTTATAATTCTGTAAACGCTGAATGTAATGTGTGTCAAGAGAATAATGCAGCCTGTGTAAATTTAACTTCTTATCATATGTGTTTTGGAGGTATACATTTTTTAAACTTCTTTTTTATTAAATTGAAAAGTGTATTCAAAACGTTTTTTTTCGAAATAACTATAATAAACTAAGGAGTTTTCGAGTTGTTTTGGAAGACTACATTAGATCTGGGTTTAGTAAGATAGGCAGACCTTTGAACATGCATATTTATGAATTTTCATAAAATCAAGATACTTGACTTTGAAAGACCACCTACTACCGCTCGCTGAGAGCCTGTTATTCTTTAAATGAACTCGAAAGCACACAGTGCCAAAATTGCATTTTCAGTGTATTTCATAAGGGTTAGATTACACTTTTAAATGGGTTAAAATTTAGAAATTTTATGACCATGACATGACTATAAAAACCATGACCATGACCATGATAAAAAACCTAATCCGATAAGGAAAAATTTGAAAACACAGCTTTATTCAGTGTAATCTCAATTTTTAATTCTGATATGATGATCCAATTAACTTTAATTATATATTATTATTTAAGGTTCTAAGCCAAATACCAATCAGTTATTCACTTGTCCTGAGGGTTTAGTTTGTACAAATTTGCCAAATATTTGTTTCCAACGTAGCACTCTGCCAGCCAGTTGTGGTGATACTTCCAGTTGTGGAAAGTGTAATTCAAATCAAGTATTTGCTTGTACATCTCGAACAACATTTGCTTTCTGTTTTGGTTCAACTATTCCATCGGGAGTGGTGGGATCTTGTCCTCTTGGCAAAATTTGCGATGCTTCTAGTGAAGATTTTTGTGTTGCGGAATTATTGGTAAATGATTGTGATTTTAAGAGTAAATATTTTAATTGTTTCATTTTAAATGTACTTGTTTTATTCTTTATTTATAGCCAACTTCCATTGTATGCGATTTGGAACAACCAACAGTTTCATCTTTAATGCAAAAGTTATTTTTTTATGCTCGTAATTATAATTATAATGTAAAGAATTAGAATTTGAATAAAGAATAAAAGTGAATATTGATGTGTTTAGAAGAACATACATAAATATTGTTCATAGGTTCCAAAAAGATTTTATCGAGACAATTTTTGAGCCGTTAGAGATTTAAAATAAATATTAACTGCATGAACTCAAAGATTTCTGAAGATCCATACTGCCTAATAGTTCTAAAAATTTTAGTCTGAACAGACTTCTTGGCGCTAGTCCTCTAACAAATTTTACCAAAATGGCAAGTAAAGAATGGTGTTGAGGACCGCCTGCGGATTTTTAATCCTAGAGAATATTTTAATGGTCTCAAAGCCTCCTACCAATCCGATCAAACATAAGAAAAATAAAGTCTCAAAACGAGATGTAAGTCCAATTTCTAACTTTCGGCATGAGCAACCTAAAACTTTCCTTTAAATGTTCTGTCAATCAGATGCAATTTAATCGAATAATGTAGGACGAAACTTCAAAAACAAGAATACCTTAAACGGAGAATGAGGAAAAACGGTTCATTTGAGCATATACTCTGCGCCAACTGTGCCAGATCTAAAGAATTTGATAGGTACGCCGACTTGACTAAAAGAATACTGCACTGAAACGGAAGATTCGTACCTAGATTCCTTTTCAAGAAAAGGAATATAGGTACGAACTTGACAAACATATCAAAAATACACTTAGATATCCTGCGCCGAGCTTAGATTTGAGGGTGGAATACTCCAGAACCCTTTACCATACATAAGTATGAGCTTGATAACCAGTTCAAAAGGTCACTTTAACTTAAAATAGCCATAGATGCAGAACCATTAAAATTAATAAAAAATGTTCTAGTGAAAAGTATAATTCAGTCTTCCCCATATTGATGCTTAGACTACTACTCAAGATTTAATAGCTGAGATGTATAAGCGTATTAAGCAAACGTTGTCATACACAAAAATTTACCTGGTATATTCGGAATATGTCATTGTCTTGAATCTCAAAGTGTATAATTATATAAACATGCCAATAACGGCAACATTCCAAATGAGAAAATACTTCACTTGAGGAGGAATCGATCATTCCCGCAAATAGGTAATGATATATTTTTTTGGTACTATGTCATCAAGTACTGTTGATAACTTTCTATATAAACAATCAGTAATAAAAAGTTTTCAATAACGATGACTTATACAAATGCAGTGCTTCTATTCCCAAAAATGTATTTTCATTTAATCTAAAAATATAAAAATTATATATATTTTGATCATATTTATATACTACCTTAGATTTAATTATGTACATATTCCGCTTATATTATCTAATTAATCTTATTAGTAAATTTTTAAAAATAATTAAAGATCTTCTTCATCGTCCACCATTTGTTCTGATTGGCTCAGCCAACTGCGTACATCACGTAATGCTGGCAAGCGAAAACGCCATTCGTCTGTAAAATATTTATAAACATTTTCTCCTAAACGCAGCACATCTACAGCAACTTGACGTTCATCATTTTTCCATTCCCGTTCTGAACTGCCAAACATTTCCATTCGTAAAAGTGAAACCATAGAAGCACTTAGATAACGTTTAATACCATTAAAAAGTTGAGCTTTTGTTAATGAATTTGCTGTAACTGGTGTTGGAGCAGAAACTACAACAGGAGTGGGTACATTTTTAGAGGTAGATACTATAGATTCTTGATTTTGTAGAGCTTGTAATTTCCAATATTTTTGTTCCAAAATAGTATATTTCTGTTGTTGATTATCGTAATCAGCTTTTAAGGTTTTATAATCATTTTGTTTAACATCAAAATTATTTTGTATATTATGAAGAGATTGTTGCAGTTCTTCGTGACGTTCGGCAAGGCATTGTTTTTCGTTTTTGCTGTTATGTAACTCCAATTTAAGTTCTTTTATTTCCACTTCCCTAGATTTTAATTGTTGTTGCATTAATTCTAACTTTCTTTGTGCAGTGGATAACTCATCTTTAAGTGTTTGTTCTTTAGCCGAAAAGTTATATTTTTCTTCTTCCAACTGTAATTCAAATTGTTTCCTTTGTTCTTGTTCTTTGCTTTGGGAACATTTTAATGCTTCCAGTAATCTTTTCAATTCTTTTGTTTCCTCTTGTCTGGACGTAAGTTCTGCTTTTAAGATGTCTTTAATGGCAACTTCCTGTTTGAGTTTTTCATTTTCTTCTGTACATTCACGTAACTTCTCGTTTAATGTTTTATTATCTTTCAAAGATTTTTTGATGTTGTTATTTTCTATTTGTAAGGCAAGAACTTTCTTATTTAAATCTTCTTTGTCCTTCTTAATTTCTTTCAGTTCTGCATTTTCACTTTCCAATATGGAAAGTTTTACTTGTAAAATGTTAAAATCCTGATATTTTAATCTTAAATCCGTTAATTCCTTTTCCAATAATTCTATTCTTTGCTTATATGTTGCTGATGAAATTGTATGAGAATCATCTTGAAGAGTAGATTTTAATTGTATTACTGTGGTATCTGTATCATTTGAAGGTAATTCGTAGTTTAACTCATCTTTATGGATTTCAACAAATTCTATATTTTCGTCATCTTGAGCATCATTCGTAATGAAATTGTCCGTACTTAATAACAAATGATCCCCATCATGGTTAACTAATTCTTGAGAATTTTCAGTTTGTTCACTTTCAATTATATCGATATCATCATAGTTTATAATTTCACAATGATCACTTTGATGTGGTTTTGCGGCTAAAACAATTGTGGCTCCATTCTTAAGTTCTTGACCTCCCGTATAATGTGCTGCATTTAAAATTCTACATTTTTTATTATTACCACTAACTTCTCCACACGGCTCTTTATCCATTTCTCTGTGCCGCTTTATGTTGGGTGCTGTAACTTGTATAGCTTCCAGAATTTCAATTTTTCCAGGTTTTTCAACAAGAATTTCATCATAATCTATAGCACTGTCTGTAACCGTATACTGAATATCTTCGGCTATATTTATGTCTGTATGATATTGTTGATTTTGTAATTGATTTAATTTTTCCATTAAGATTTTATCAGTTTCTAGTTGTAAGGGTGATTCAAAATTTTCGGGTGGTATCAAATGGGGATACTTTGTTTTCTCTAGCGTTACTAAAACACCTTTCTCATTGTCCATTTCAAAGTCAAGTGCCTTGTCTTTGGAAAGTCTCATCAATGTGGGAACAGCACTTGGAACTAAACGTTGCATTTTGTAATTCATAAAACATTCTGTTCGAAAATGTCGGGCACAAATATTAGTATTTTTACGTCGAACTTCAGAGAATTCAAGGATTTGTTCCATTTTTGCATACTGGCGCCATTTCTTATAGCGTTCCGTATCTTTGAGCGGAAAACGAAAGAAATGCATGCGGGGAAATCTAACATTATTGACATGACAATCACGAAAGTAACAACGACATCCACCCATTTTTTTTCAATAAAAAACTATTGATTCCATAAATTAATCTGCTCGAGAATTTTTTGTTTACAATATAAATGTTAAGGTACAGTGTTTGTATAAAAGTGTGAATGTAATTTACTTCATAGTTGTAAAGAAATGTACTAAAAATAATGAGGTGACCAGATGTCTTCATTTATTATCTGTTTTTTTAATGCATAACAAAAAGTCATTGTAAACGATTCATTAAATAAATAAATTTATAATTCTTTTTAAGGGAAAATAGATTTCACTGTTCTAGGATATTTTAATTATACATCCGATAGCGTAAAGAATAGATTTAGATTTACACTATATTGAATTCTTATTACTTTTTCTGTAATAAATACAATTTTTTTTACATAAGTAATATTTGTTTCAATAAATCGACCGCCAATTAAACTTAATCAATTTAGTAATTGTATATTGTTATAATTAATGTATTAGCTCGAAGTAACGACCATAAGTTTGTTATAAAGAGAGTAACGGCTTTTATTTCCTAATGGGAAAAGACACAAATAATATTCTCAGTGTTGCAGCAGGACCTGATGTACTCATCCCGTTAGCTAAAAAAGAATTACAAACAACCCATATTATAGGCTTTGGAGTGGAGCTGTTAGCTACTAGTTAATTTTATGCACTATTAGATCAATCAGGCCTTCGAGGCTGCGAAGTTACAAAGATTATAACAATACAACCACTGTTTTTGGGTTCCCAAGACAATTGGATCTCCGTTCCTGAACGATTCTTGTCGCACTCATCAAAAGATTGTCATGCCAATGATCAAACGAGAGTTCTTTCCCCAAGAAAGATCTATCTGGTACAGCCGAAATGTTGCAACAACAACAATAACGACTGATGACCTAAATAATAAAAATATTGTTTTACAATAGGATGTTGTCATTATCGCTGCCTTATAAACAGTTCCCCTTATCAGTCAGCTAGAGACTCTACCGGTAGGAGGAAAAAAGTATCTATACGTAGATATCTGTTGAATAAATTCTAAATAATATATAAATGGTAGCCAAGAAAAAGTAAAGAACGACTCTCGCATAATTTTTTAAATGAACAGCCGCACAAACGTACACTACCTACGGTGGTATAAAAAGAGAAATAAATTAAAAAATTATATTTGATATTTTATATGTAATGATAATGTATTTGATCGTTCTTTTTAGTGTAAACACACTGTTCAGCCGTCTCACAATAATTTTAAAATAAACGTCGAAAAGTTTGTAATTAGACAACGCCTTTTATTAACATGAATAACACAGGACTCTGGTAGAGACGCGTTTGTTGAAGCATTCCTTGAGTTGAACAGCTTTTTCTTATTAAGTGCGAAAAAAAACAAATTTAAATCAGATAACTTGTCAAATTTTTAAAAAATAAATAACAAAATGAAGAAAAACAAGCCCATACTATATGATCCTCAAATAATAAATCGCGTTAAACAGGTAAGTTAAATAAAAATCCATTCGATATTGTAGGGTCAAAGTAATTGCAATTATAAAAAGAGTGAAATGCAATCAGTCACCGGTGTATCAACTTGGCGCTACCCGCTGCATTAGCCAGTAGGAAAACGAGGTTAAGTTTTGTTTGATAATAATCTCATGTATACAAACGTTTTTTGTACAATTTTTGCCATTCATCCATTTCGATTTCAACATGATGAAATTTGTTTTGATGTAAAAGTATTTGGAAGAAAATATTGATAAAACATATTTGGATGTTGGTGTAATGACTAAACATTTACAAGATCGTTATCCGGAATATTCAAGACGTAAAGTAGCACCATTCCGAGCTTTAGTAGAACAAGGTTAGTTAAATTTTTTACCAAGAAGAAAATTTAATTCTTTGTTATTTGTTTTAAATAACTTCAGCTTATCACGTGGTTTCACAAAGTTATGGACTTAATGATCCTACTGCTAGTGGGGAAGAATCTGATGCTTCAGATTTGGAAGTTATGGATGTAAGTATTTTGACAAACATTTATAGAATTTTATAAAACATATTTTATTTTCACCGATTTTATCTTTTAGGATTCCTCTTCTAATAACATAATGAATAATATGATGAACAGTTTGTACGATGGACCTAAAACTAAATCAAATCCTGCAACTTCTTCAAATTCTGCTAAACAACAATCTGGTGAAGCTATTGATATTAGCAGTGATGAGAGTGGTGACGAAGGTAATCCCTCTAAATCGAATGGCAAATCCTTCACAAAAAGTATATACTACTTAATTTGAAAATTTCGTTATGTACATAAGCCAATAATATATCAAAAATTTCTAATTTAGCTATGAATAACTTGCCCTTGGTTAAAAACTCAGCAATTACAGTAACCAAAATACCTTCAAATCCTGATAGACCTTCAACCAAAGGTTCATCTTCTGCAGCCTCAACTACAACAGATTCGAATTCGTTGCCGCCTTTGCAATCATTACAATCGGGTCAAAAGCGCCATGAGAATATAGCCGGATCGGCCACTGGTGGTGGAGGACAGCCGACGAAAAAACGTAAGTTGGAAGAAACTGGTAAACATACGTCTATCTATACGAAAAATCCTATGTCAAATCAATTCCAAAAACTAGAAAAACACGACAATGGAAATGCCTCATATTTGCTGCAACAGATGCAGAGACACAATCAACAGCAACGTCATCAACAACACGACAATCATCGGGAGAATAGTAATGATCCAGATCGTCCATTCAATCATGGCAGTAATGGAGGTGGTCAGCGTTCTCGTAAATACAAGAAGGAGGTACAATTGCGTAAGTCTCGGGAATCATTCCAAGATATTGGTGGCATGGAAAAAACTCTTAAGGAGTTGTGTGAACTTTTAATGCATATAAAATCACCAGATATATATTTTGTATTGGGTTTAATGCCGCCAAGAGGTATTTTATTGCATGGTCCACCGGGATGTGGTAAAACTTTATTAGCTCATGCCATAGCTGGGGTAAGCACTCACGGAAATACTATTATAAATTATTATGTTAGAAATAATAATTGTATTTATTCAGCAATTAAATCTGGCACTTATTGAAATTCCGGCTACAGAATTGATAGCTGGAGTTTCTGGTGAATCTGAAGAACGTATACGTGATGTATTTGACCAAGCTGCTGCCTGTGCACCTTGTGTTTTGTTCATAGATGAAATTGATGCTATATCTTCGAATCGTTCAATGGCTCAAAGAGATATGGAACGTCGTATTGTTTCTCAATTAATCAGTAGTTTGGATAATTTAAAGCTCAGCGAAGGTGGTCAATCGGTTTTAGTTATTGGCGCCACAACACGTCCAGATGTTCTAGATCCTGCTTTAAGACGTGTGGGACGTTTTGATCATGAAATTGCTATTGGTATACCAACACGTAAAGATCGAAAAGATATTTTGACAATAATATGTGAAGGTTTGTCTGTGGAACCAAAATGTGACTTTGATAAAATTGCTGAATTAACGCCTGGCTATGTTGGAGCTGATTTATTGGCTTTAGTTTCTCGAGCCGCTACTATAGCTGTTAAAAGAAAGTAAGATAAGAATTTTCGTATAACCAAATTCTATATGATATCAAAGTGATGTTTCACTTATTCAGGTGCTCCGAACAAATGCGTGCTTTCCAGCTAAAAACCCAGCGCAATATAACAATTGTTGATTTAGATGATGACAATGATGAAACCGAAAATAAAACGGAGAAAGATAAAGAAAACGATAATACCAAAGAGGCTGAAGGAGCTGAAGCTGCCTCTACAGTGGACGATAAATCAAAAAATCCAAAAACAACTGCTGAAGCCGAACCCATGTCCGTCGATACAACAACAGACGAAGGCGCTGGCAAAAAGGATGCAGATAAATCTTCATCTGAAGCCACATCTAGCCAAGATAAATCGGATGATATAGAAATGAATGAGGCTACCAAATCCATTGAACTAACTGAAAAATCAAAAGACGATAGTGCTGCAAGTAAAACAGATGAAAATGAAAGTGTAAAATTGCAGGAGCCAACTTTATTCGAACTATTAAATTGGTTGGATAATCCACCAGAAGACATAACTTTTGTATCAGAATTTTGTATAACTTTAGAGGATTTCTGTGAAGCTGTTAAAGTTGTTCAACCATCTGCCAAACGTGAAGGTTTTATTACTGTACCCGATGTTACATGGGATGATGTGGGTTCTCTACAGGATATAAGAGAAGAACTGAAATTGGCTGTATTGGCTCCAGTTAAATTTCCAGAAAAAATGGCCCGTTTGGGTTTATCAGCACCCTCAGGTGTGTTATTATGTGGCCCTCCCGGTTGTGGTAAGACACTATTAGCCAAGGCTATAGCCAATGAAGCTGGTATTAATTTTATATCTGTTAAGGGACCGGAATTAATGAATATGGTATGTATCCCTTATGCAATTATTATGATAACTTAAATAATATATTTTTTACTATTTGTAGTATGTGGGTGAAAGTGAACGTGCTGTTAGAGCATGCTTTCAGAGAGCTCGTAACTCTTCACCTTGTGTTATATTCTTTGATGAATTTGATTCACTGTGTCCCAAACGTTCTGATGGCAATGAAGGTGGTTCTGGAACACGTGTGGTCAATCAATTGTTAACAGAAATGGATGGTGTTGAAGATCGTCAAGGTGTTTATATATTAGCTGCTACTAATCGTCCTGATATTATTGATCCCGCCATCTTACGTCCTGGACGTTTAGATACTATTTTGTGTGTTGGATTACCGGAACTGCAAGATCGTATTGAGATCTTAAAAGCAAATACAAAGGTAAATATTGTAGTTTCTTTTTACGCTTATTGGCAATTAATTTCTTAACCCATTTTTAGTGTGGCACTAAACCTGTTTTAGCCGCTGATGTAAGTTTTGAACAGTTGGCTGCTATGACAGATGGTTATACCGGTGCAGATTTAGCAGGTCTTGTGCGACAAGCCTCTATGATGGCTCTTAAAGAGTCCCTTAATAATTCAGAAATAAAATTGGAGGATTTATGTGTAAATCAGAGTCACTTTACAAAAGCTCTACAAATGTTAAGACCATCTGTTAGTGCGCAGGTAAGTTATATTTGTCAGTATGTCAATCTATATTTTATCATATTGATATGGTTCTTATGTTTCAAAGAGCAACTTAAAACGATTGCAAATCCACCTTAATTGTCAGTTGATTTAAGAAAATTATACAAACAGACATATATTAAAATGGAGGTTTTAAGTATCATTACATCCTTTGCGACAACATGTATCAGGGCTGAGCGGGGAAAGATTGTGCTGGCAGTCGAATAGATGTCTTGTTGTAATCGTGTTGCTGTCATTTATGTTATGATTAAACTCCAGGCCAAGAAATACCGACATCTCTATAGGTTTTTTATATTAAGAGTGGTAGGACTGACTTGGAAGTTAAACATTTGCCATTTGGCATTATCTTCCAAAGCAGTTATATACGAATCCGTATCAGAAGAAACTTAGCACATACCTAAGTTTGTACTGATCGTTTATTCAAAGATCTACTCTAACAAGAGTATTAAAATTAGTATGATGACAACCGAGAACTGTTTTCTAAGCATTTTACTGTGTTACTTAACTGATAAAATCTCTTGATGTAGATATTGCATCGAGAACATTTGAACATAACCTGTTACGGTTTCTATGGCTGCATTTTGCCGATTTTGAGCGTTTCTTCACTCAGTATCACTTAGCGAAGGAGACCACGATAGAGCAGATCAATATATTTTGATAGGGCAATAATTTTATAAGAAGCAAATTTGTGAACACCCGTTTACTGCAAGCTAGTGCTTTGAAGGTCTTATCTCTACTTCGCTGGACTGAAGGATGTTCTGAAAGAGAACTTTGAAGTTGACAGTTTCAAAGGTTTTCGATAGGTTTATTAGGTAAAAATTTAAAATTGGTACAGGTAGTCCATCTCCTTTTAAAATCTACCACACTTTTGGACACATTGTTTTGTGCTCTTCAACTCTCTTTTCACTAGAGCCCAAAATTTCTCCACTGACCTTAACTCCGGCCAGTTTGAAGGATTTGCCGTTCTTGGGACAAATACCACATAATTGTTCTTGTACCGCCAAAGGTCTTGTTTACCAAAATGACAGGATATCAAGTCAGTCCAAAAAATAAGTGGACAAAGGCCAAAAATAAGTAGACAGTCTTATGAATGGAAGCAGCCTTTTATGTAAACTTTCCTTGATGTAAATTTCGGTATTTATAGAACCCGTTGTAATAAATTATTGGCTTCTTTTGGGACTTTAAATGCATAATGTCACAATTCCTTATACCTGAACCAGGTTTTTTATTAACGGAAAAGTTCCTCTGGTACTGTTTAATAATATTGGAAGCGGTTTTACGGCACACTTTGGCCAACTTTTAATAGGTCCAGTTGGGTTTTGTTGAAAATAATTAATAATTTTAGTTCGCACATTTTTCTAGTCACTTATTTTAATCAGATTAACTATATATTAATAAAAAATAAATCAATTAATTTCGTTTCCTTCTTACGTAATCCTTATCGCTTCTCAATTAAACATACTTTAAAATTGCAAAAATTTTTGTTATAAATTTATTTATTCTCTTTTATTTTTAGGATCGCAAAGTATATGATAAACTTCGTTTAAAATATGCTGCCCCTCGTGTACCGATAGCAGATGAAAATATTGTTTAAATATTAAGTTTTGTTTATTTTTTATAAATTAATTTTACTGTAAAGTTTTTCTTAAATAAATAATTTTATGAATTAAGAAATGAAACAAAGAAATCAATCAACAAACAAAAAAACTGTCAGACTCTTATAAATTAAAAAAAAATGTTAAAAAAGTTTATAAACGATTTTTATTTTATAATTTAAAAAAATAATTTATTTAATGAAAATTGGAGAAAAACAAATACACACACTTTACATAATACACGTGTATTGTAAAATCAGTATAGTTTTATATTAGTTTATAATGAATTCTATAAATATATAAAAACAAAAACAAAAAACAAAACATTTATTTCACCTAAACAAATTTTTAATTTGTATTTTCTGAAAAAAAAACACATCTTATTTATGTATTTAACGCTATACGATATTTACAAATTAAACTAGTTATTAAACGTGAAACATCCAAAAGATGTATTTATTTTCTTTCTATACCCTACACCACGGTAGGTGGTTGGGGTATTATACATTATACTGAATCATCCGACTAAGAATCACTTTCTCAGTCGTTTAATCATGTCCGTCATTTCGGGTGGCAATCTATGTAAAGCTTGTTTGGCACGTACTATTATTTTGAACGCTGCCTATTGAAATTGGCTATGATCAGTTCACTGTTTCACATAGATCCCTTTCAAAATTTCTTCCGGAATGGGGATTTTTTAGCCTGTAAAATTCTTCAATATAAAATGGTTATATGAATAAGAAGATTGGTCCATTGTTTTTCATAGGTCCATACAATTGCCTTTCCAAATATGAATTTGAAACTCATAAATCGCACATGTATGTGGATAATATTTAGTCAAATTAAGAAAATATAAGCCTCCTGTGCGAAGTTATACGAGGGTGGGTCCATAATTTTTCTAACTGCCTTAAGAGACTCCAGATAATATACTGCACCATAATAATGTACTGCACACATAACAATAAATTTATAAACTTTTCGTAGCAGTCATTTTCAACCAACAATGTGGTGTAGGTTATTATATAGTCGGACCCGACTATAACATTTTTACTTGTTATACCACAAGTAGTGATGTGGGTATATTAACTTTTTCATTTCGTATAAAACGTTAAGAAAAAATCACTTCAGATCCCACAATGAATATATATATTCTTGCATCGAATCAAAATCTGTCGATTTAGTCATGTTCGTTTGTCTGTCGTTGGCACACTAAAATTGTCAATTATAAATCGACAAATAAAAATACAATTTTACCACAATATTGAATTATATGTACTTCCTTATCACTGCAAGAATTATTAAAATCGGTTCCGATGGAAAAACGTTATAGCCGAAAATATAGTTTATTTTAGGACTCATTAAGTGTTCCTGTGTAATATTTAAGACAAACTTTTATCTATTTTATTTGTGAGTGTATGTGTGTGTGTATGTACAAAACTTAACGTATTTACATCACATACATTTGTGGTGTAGGGTATTGAAGATTCCGCATAGCCGACATTAGCATTTTGACTTGTTTTTATTTAAAATTTAGCATCTAATAGAGAAGTTATAATGCCTTCAGCCAGATGAGTTCTTAAAGTTTTGATATTTCTATTTCTTGTGGTTAATTGTTCCTTTTTTTGTTGATTTGAATCAATTTCCTTCAACTTAGGACTACAAGTTATAGAAACTTTGCTGGTTTCTGGTTTCAAAGGATTTTGTGTTATAATTTTCTGTTGATTCATTTCTTCTTCTCCTTCTGCTATTTGTTCTTTTAAACTACAGGCCTTTTTACACATTTCTCTAATGCCATGCCAACTCTCCATACCCAATGGATGAATTTTATCTGCAGGCGGTTGAAAACCATATTCACTTGAGGGTAATTCCATGACCAGGGTCAGTGGTATATTAACTGCACCATATGCATAGTCTACAACAGAACCAGCTATATTACGTTTGGTTAAGTGTGATATACTGCCCACACGATAATAACGGCCACTTAAAGCCTTAATAGCATTGCGTCCCGCAATGGCAACACTTTCCATTAATTTGGCATTTTTGGGTAACATGCTATTGAAGAATAATGGAAATATGAAATAAGTAAATATTCGAAATTTAAACTATCACTTACTTGCTATAACCCCAGGGATACATTATGCTTTGGGCATATGAGTGCAATGACAGAAAGAACAGTAATTGTGGTGCCAAACTGTGTAAAATGTTTGCTAACGCTTTAGTTTCATGCTCAGAAAATGGTTTATCTCCTTGGTAGGTATTTCGTTTTGATCTTGTTCGATTAGTGTCCCAATGAAAATCAAAATTACGATTGCAATCGGTGCCTATATTTTCACTATTCGCATTAGGACGACGATTTTTACGCCATCTTGGATTCTGGAAAGATAATTTTTAAAACGAACATATTTTCATTATAATACAAGATGCTAAAATGCTCAAGTAATCTTCGCATTTTTAATTGATAACTTGATCAAATAAAAAGTCGAGTACTACATGGGTTAAAAGTTTTGATAAAAACTTCTTATATAACACCTTCTCATCAAAATTTTGATGAAAACTTTTTAAATTGTTAAAACGAGGAGGTTATATAAGGAGTGAGAACAAAAAATTCTTAACACCTTTTTCATAAAAAATGTTAACCTAAATATTATGTGATTTTTTTGATGAAGACCGGAAAAAAGTACGTACTAGAATTATTAAATATTTTCAATAAACCCAACTTGGTCCTACAAAAATTTGGCCAAGCATTTAAAGGTCTGCCGTTAAATGGTTTCAAATGGTATTAAACAGTACCGGGAGAACTTGTCCGTTGATAGAATACCTGGTTCAGGTTGAAGGAATGGTCCACATGAAGTGTTTGTAACTAAAAAATATAAAGCATTTTCAAAAGATCTCCCAACACATGCGGTAGGAATACAGTCTGGTTAGCTCTGTGCTTATACTCGTGGGAATGTTAATGAAAAGTTTAGGTTCCAGAAAATATTTTAATGTTGTGACAAAGGAAACCAATCGTTTGGTCCTCTATAATTACCGAAATATACATCAAGAAATGTTTACAAAGGCTGCCTTCAATGTTACAAATCAGCAGAAATTTACAGGAACATAGACCTCCCATTTTCTGAACAGATTTCTAAGGACTATCTATATAAAATTTCTTACTTATCATATATTAAATTTTAGAGAATTTTCTAAAAATTATTAAACCCGAGATGTTTAACTTTGGAAGGTCATCCACTATTTCATGGCCAGTTCTGCACGTATAATCATTGAATTCGACTTAAAAAACATTTCATGTTAATTATACTCTACGCCACCGAAGGTGGTTGGGGTATTATGTGTTTGTGCTGATGTTTGTAACATGCAGAAAAAATAGTGTAACTCCCACCTTTAAGTATTCCGTTCGATTCAGAATCATTTTCGGAGTCGATTTAACGATATCCGTCCGTCTGTCTGTTGGCTGTATTGCGACCATGTAAACGTTGTGAACAGTTTACAGGTCGAAATTTTTTAAATATCTCGATGTTCGGTCAAATATTTCAGGTACCTCCCAACAAATGTTCTTCCCGGAATGGTGTTTAAGATCATAAAAGTCCTTAATACAAAGTGATTTCATTTGACATAAGTAAGTCTTTTAATATTCAAAAACGATGTGCCAAAATATGTGAAGGTCGGTCCTTAATTTTTCATAGATTTCATACAAACTCCTTTCCAAATATCACTTTTAAGGGGAAAAATCTCATATAAATGTAAGAATTGTAATAATTGGTCAAATTAAGATAAATATAATCAAAAATCGATGAGCAAAATTATACGCTGGTCGGTTCATAATTACTTGTAGACGCCCTCTCCCTCCAGAAAAATTAATTTTAAAATGCATACTTTTTTATAAATCTTTGTGTCACAATAATGTACTGCATATCTACAAATAAATCAGAAAATCAAATTATACGAGAGTCTTTCATTAATTTTTCGTATGAGATAGTTGGGCTTAACCGACTATACATTCCTACTTGTTTTGATTAAAATCATTGAGGAACCACTATGTGAAGTGGAAAACTTAAATCTCTTGTTCTTAATAAAGCGATTTCCCCAGATGGGCAAATTTAAACTTTACTCTCTACGTTATATCTTATTCCTGTCTATTACAACCAAAAATCTAAGTCTGCTAAGAACAAAATATAAAAATCCATTCGATATTTCTTATATTTCATATATTTTTATATCTTCCACCATCACAAGTGGTGATTAGGGTATATCTAAGACGGGTATCTAAGACCCTTGCATCAAATCAAAATCTTAGGCGATTTACTTATATCCGTCTTACGTCTAGAATAATTGTCCGAATTTAATAAAATTTGGTAACACTATATGTTGTCGGTCGATTAATATTCTAAAGATTACAAATCGTGTCTGAGGCAGCCTCAAAATTTTGAAGATGATTTCTTCTAAATTTTTAACAAAGTGATTGGATTTAGACAGAATACAGGTCGGAAATTTTGAGTATAATTTTCTGAAATTTGCCACATCTTAATTTTAGTATAAGAATCAACTAAAAAAATAAAATCTAAAAACTAGATTGTCCTTGGGCCGATTATTTCACCAGCTTTCATATATGGCTCCTTTCCGAAATATGGTTTCATTGAAATGCGGCACAATACATTATGTGACTATGTCTATGCTGAATATATAAAATTAATTTGAGCAATATGGGTCTATGTTTTTTATATAATTTTTATATAAGATCATTTCTCGGTAAACGGTTTTAGCTTTTAAAAGTCTTAAATACAGATTAATTTTATTGAAATTCGGCAGAATTATTTTTCTATCTTTGTTTCATGTACGTAAGTTAACGAATATCGGTTTCATAGTTTTCTATAGCTCTCGTGTAAAGCCCCTTTCTAGAAAGCTTATATAAGTTCTAAATATATCAATTTTATTGAAATTCTTCAAAATTATTTTTTTTAACTTGTCTAACTATGATGACGAATATCGTTTCAGATTTTGCTATAGTTCCCATATGAGGACTGTCCCGGAAAAAGCTTATAAAATTTTTAAATCAAGACCAATTTCGTTGAAATTCGGCAAAATAATTTTTGTAACTGTCTTGAATATATATGATTAATATGCCCAATATAGTTCCATGTTTGCTATTTGCTATCGCCATATATATGTATAACAGTATTTAATATATTAATAATTTGATGAATATCGGTCCATATTTGACTATAGGTCCCTTTTAGTTTCGTTGAAAATTTGTACAATATTTTTGTAACTGTCTAATTTGGTAATTAAAGGTTTTTAGACTTAAAAGATTCTTATATATGCGTCAATTCCATTGATAATATGGACCAATAATATATTCAACTTTATTTTTTATATATGAAGATTTTTTCAACTCACGCAAATGTTTGGGTTATGTAACTGATGAAGGGTATTAAAATTCGGCACCGCCGTATATAGCGTTCTTACTTGTTACTTACCACATTTCTGGCGTATTCATAACCATCTGGATTAACTACCGGTACAATATAGAATTTTAATTTACGCAATAAATCTCGATGTCTTACATTTTTCTCTGTCAACTGATGAATACAATTTAAAGCTACCGTTACCGAAATCCATTCCCGAGCATGTGTACCACCTTCAATAAATACAATATTACGATCACATTTCACATTACAAACGTCCAATTGTTTAAGATCAAAATAATTAATTGGAGCTGAAAGAGGACGTTTCTCTTTGATTTTCTTATTATTCCAATTAATTTCTATGCATTTAATAGGTCTTCGTTCAAAAGTTGTACCCAATGTATGGATCTTAACAAAATCCATAAATCGTGTCTTAATATAATCTAAATACTGGATAATTTCATTATAAGATAAATAACTATGTAAAATATCGGGTCTTGAAATTGTAGCTAATTTTATGAAAACTGAAGATTTTTTCTTTTTAAGTTTACACTTCGTTGGCGACAGTTTTAGGCAACTTTTGGAACGAACACGAACAGTTTGATGGTTTAGAATAATTGGCCATTTTGTGGTTTCACAACTTGAGGCAGATTGATAATTTTTGATTTTTGGTATTAAAGATGATAAATCATATTGTTGTTGATGTAATGGTGATTTTGATGAGATCTCATCAGGTATTTCATAGTAATCTTGCACTTTTAACATAATTTTGTGATTTTCTTATTTTTTATATTTTAATGAATTTATTTTTAATTTTTTTTCTAAAACTTTCAAATTTATAACGTTTTTTATATCTAAAAATTATTTTCCATTTAGAAATTCCAAAATGTATTTTTGATATACTTTTCAGAACTTTTTTGTTTCCGCTTTTCTACTTTTAAGTTATTGCGAGGGTTGTGATGAGTTTTAAACTAAAATTAAATCCCCAATTATTGTTATACGATTGACAAATACTAGAAGTTTAGTTCCCTTAAATAAGACATCGCAAATTTGACTGTGACAATAATTTCATGTTGTGTATTGGTATGGGTATGGCCTTTTCCATTATGTTCTTTTGCTGGATGACTTGTTTATTGTTGTTTGTTTTGCTAGTTCCTGGTTTATAACCGGTATGCTTTGGTGTCCAAGGAATTAATACAAGAAGGACTGTTGTAGTCATTCAAAATGCCGTTTCAAATAACCGCGCCTTAAGAAAAGAATTGGATGTCAACAAACAAACACTGTTTTAATTTTATATATACAAACTGTTGTAGTCATTCAAAATACCAAGAAACAAAAATGACAAATTGTAGATCACACAGTAGTTCCAAAATCATTTTTATTATGCATTTGGGCAGATGTTTGTAACGGGGGTCCTACTACCACTTTTAAGTATACCATCTGACTCAGAATCACTTTCTGAGTTGATTTAACCATGTTCGACCATCCATCCAGTTTTGGTGACATCTTTATAAAAAGTAATATTATTTTGGTCTAAGGATAATGTCTATTGAAATTGGTTATGATTGGTCCATTATTTTATATAGGCTCAATACAAATGTTCCCCTCGGAATGGGGTTTTTTACCCATAGAATTCCTTAAAAACGTATAAGTCTTATGATATTTTAAAATGTTATGTTAATTCATATGGGAATCGTTCCATTATTCTCTCTCTCATTTCAAGAAGATCTGTGTACAAATTACTGTACAATTTCAGAATGTTACCTTAAAGTGGATAAGTCTCAAAAAAATAAGTTTTGTGCTGATATTTCTTATGCTTAAGATTTATACAACCAGAAAATACCAAATCGGATTTTAAGAAAATCGGTATATTATTTCCTATAAGCCCCGTACCCGAAACATATTCTAAATAATTGAATTTTATAAAGCAAAAATTCAAATATAAAATTCTATGAGGATCGATACATATTTTTTATGCTCAAAATATGGTGTAGGGTATCATATAGTTAGGCTTCAACGACTATTATACTCCTATTTGTTTTAAAATATTTTTATATTTAAGAGTTTTATGAGCCCTAATTCCTGGTAAATGATTTTCACACCAACTTAATATGTGGAAGAAGAAATATTGATAAGGTAGCGACTTAAATTAACACTTTTAAATTGAGAACGAAATTTTGGAGGGACTAAAGAACGAAGTTGAGTTTCTCTGAGTATAACAGGCTTTTTGGGAAGCACTCTCCATGCAGTCCTTGATTTAATTCTCCATTTACATCCACTTGTTCAGTTTATGGTGGTTGCGACATGAAGGGGCTTATTTAAGTTAGGAGTTACGGGATTAGTAGATCAAGACTAGAATAAGTTGGTCCATACAATAGTGACGAAAATTATATCCGTTTGTAAAGAAACAGATTGTGAGTTCGGAGAGCCTCCGGTTAGGGACCACTGGTTGTAATCGAATAGCATTTTAATTCGGTTTCGCAGACGACTTGAAGTTTAAGATAAACACTGGTGCAGGAGTAAATTTAGTGGAGGACAAAAGCCGGAAGTCATGTAGAGGGATATGGAAAATTTTCTGATAAATGTAGTATCTTTTAGGCTGAGATCTTTTGGAGTTTTGAAGCTTGTAATGGTCCAACAAAAAGCGAACAAACAGATACTTCAGTGCATACGGAAATAATGATTTCAAGTAAAATGATTTGGAAAGCCTTTGGAATTGATCATTCCGGATAGGTGTTGATTTACTACTGGTTCAGTAGTAAATCAAGTGGATGACAAAACCTGTTAGTCGTGTAGAGGAAAAGAGGGAACTCTCTGATAAATGATTAATAGATTATGAAGCTTAGCAACACATACGGTCATCAAGGGACGCACAGTTACCTCACTGCATACGGAAGAAATGATTACTAATAAAATTTTTGTAAGGGTCACTGCTATATTATTGGTAATGACATGAATGATAAATTTGCTCGTAGAGGATGGGCAATTGACATGTCCGGTGATATTGAACGGATTAAGCCTTTTGCATGATTTCACCTTAGAGATCACACAAGAGTTGTGTCAGTTGGCATTAAGAGTCTTATGGCCAGAATTTGAATGTACCTGCACAAGTTGTGTTTATAACGGTATATTGTCAAATAGTCAAAACATCTGTAATGTAGAATGTCTGTGCTGAGGATAAACTGTCGTTAATGGTAACTCTATGATGTTATTAACCCAGGCTCAGTGCCGTTTCAAATAACCGCGCCTTAAGAAAAGAATTGGATGTCAACAAACAAACACTGTTTTAATTTTATATATACAAACTTTTTCTATTCCTTTTTAAATAAAAAGGACAAAAATATGATCAAAAATTTCATAATAACAACTCACGCAAACTTATTTCCTTCTGTCAAGAAATTGACTTTAAAAGTTATGTGACATTCCAGGAGTTGGGCACCGTTTATATTTGTCATTTTGTTATTATAAGTATGCGTGTTTATCTATGTATGTTACCAACATATCGGTTCAAGGATTCATCATAATGTTTTGTTGTTTATAATTATTACATTAAATAAATAAAAAAGTTAATAAAAAAGTTTTAATCGCTTTATAAATAATTAAAATCGGGTTACTAGGAAAATGTATAACTGATGTTATCTTTGTTTATCAGGACTACATTTTGAAACCATGATGATTATTGATTATGAAGAGGAAGTGGGGGTAAAAATTATGAAATAATTTAATAGTAAAGCAACAGGTTGTGGAATTTAAAACACATACATACGAACTTAAAAATAAATGAATATTAAATTAAAACAAATAAGAGAATAAAAGTCGGCCAAACAGCACTATATAATACTTTACAGTGGTCCCAAAACGCTTTTTATTCTTATTTAATTTATTTTTAATTTCCGAATTTTTTAGGTGTTTCAATTGATTTGGAGTAGTACATATGAGCCTGGCGTCGGGAATTCAATTTCGAAGTTGACCACTTCGGGTATGACGATTTTTGAAAAAATTACCTAAATTTTACTTATGATATGATTAAAAACATATTTTCTATACATAATTCTCTACAAAAATACTCTGACACAAGTGGTGATGAGGGTATATTAAGTTTGTCATTCCGTGTGTAACGCCAAGAAAAAATCATCTCAGACCCTACAATGTATATATATTATTGCATCAAAGCAAAAATTTAGTCGATTTAGCTATGTCTGTCAGTCTATGTCGGTTTATAATCAAGAAGTTATAGACCGATATCTGAAACAAACTCAAAATTCCGAAAAAGAATTCTTATAATTTCTTCTAAAAATGTAATTGGACTTAAACAAAAAAATAATTTTAGCATACAATTGCACATGCTTCATCATCGTGCAAAAGATCATCAAAATCTGATTAACAGGAAAAAAGTATAACGCCCCTTCCCGGAAAACAGGGTTGAGCTTATAAAACAATTAAATAAAGACTCATACCATTGGAGCTCGGAAAAATGATCTTTTTAATTATTTTTCATGTATATTTTTAATTAGAACTATTTCGGTTTGCCCGGATTGGAATTTTTGATTTTTTGGAAAGAAAAAGTGATAATATTTTCATAGTCCTTAATTAAACCCATCATTGTTTATATCAAGTTATTACCTTTTCAATGATACCAAACACTTAAAAAATAATTTTTCAATACTCCACAAAAATTAAGTGAACTGGAGCCCCTCCCTTAGAAATTTGCACATGTTCTATGTAAATATGTGCTGCAACATTCTATGAAATAACTGAATAGCAATTTTAATTTCAATTTCATTAACTAATGTTGCATAAATTTATAACCATTTAAAAGCTGTTGGTAAAATTTTTCATAGTTATTTTTAAGGCATCTATGGACTTGTTCCGAAGAGCATATGTTTTTAGTTCTTGTTATATTCGAGGTCTCATAGAAAGCGATTCTCCTCCGTAAACTCTAAGAGTTATCCCACACATGTAATGTTTGTGCTTTCTTATAGTTCGAACATCTCCGTTTAAAATCTATCGCTTTTCGGACACCTTTTTTGTGCCCTTCAATGCTCTTTTAACAAGAGCCTAATATCTCTCTACTGGCCTTATCTCTTGTTCAACTATCACTATGTATATCATAGTGAAAGGATGCCAAGTCAGATCAAAAATAAGTGAATACATTATGAAGTCCTTTGAATGGAAGCAGACATTTTTATTAACATTCCTTGATGTAAATTTCTGTATTTATAGAGCTCATTGCATTGGGTTCTTAACCTTTCTTCAACATTCCTTCGAGCATCATCAATAAAAAAATTTACCAGGAAGTTGAATTTTTATTTTTAACTTATTGAGTCATATATTCTCTAACCTGCATTAGCTTTAACAACACACCTGGTAGGGCTGCTTTCTATTTATTTATTTTCTTGCTTAAGAAAAAATTCTAACTGCACCAGGTATATATATATATATATATATATATATATATATATATATATATATATATATATATATATATATATATATATATATATATATATATATAGATATATATATATATATATATATATATATATATAATATATATATATATATATATATATATATATATATATATTATATATATATATATATATATATTATATATATATATATATATATATATATATATATATATATAAGATTTATAAGATTTGTCTAAAAATTAAATTTTTAAATTTTTAATTTTTTTAAAACTAAATATCTTGACATGAATATCAACCCTGATTATAATTATTATTTATAAAATATAAATGAATTATATCTATTATTATGTACAAGAAAATATTATATATAATTAGATATATATATAGATAAAATATATAATTAATATTAAAAATTTAAAATTAATTTTAGACAAATCTTTGCCAAAGTTTTTGATGCTATATTGGGTCTAAATTATCCGATTCTTTCAATTTTTTAAACTTGAGTAAATACCGTACAAAATCTTAAAAGTTTTGAAAACTCAAATGCTAATACTCGAAAATTATATAGATAAATTATATATGAAGAACTATAAGGGAGTTACAAATTTTTGTTATTGAATGAGAATCAAAAATTTGGCCAACGCATTGGAGAAATTGCAGCACTATAACTTCGCCCATGCAGCCGCAATGGACGTTATCCAAACTACTTATATTGATACATTCCTTTGCTATGAAAGTTAACGTAATCAAGTTTAGTGCCAATCCATCCAGCCGTTTTGAAGTATAGATTTACTTCCAAAACAAATCGATTCTGTCCCCGCTATTTATTGTAGTGGAAATGAAGGGAATATGAATAAGATTCTCAGGTATTTTTGTAATACACGACTTAATTATAATTTTTATAGTTTTAAGTATCTTAATTTTGATCAGCATGATTCTAATAAAATTTTTAAGGGTCACAGCTATATTGGTAATGATATGAATGATAAATTGGCTCGTAGAGGATGGGCAATTGACATGCCTTTTACATGATTTTACCTTGGAGATCACACAAGAGTTGTGTCAATTGAAGTGATTACAGGGCATTAAGAGCCTTATGGCCAGATTTTGACTGTACCTGCACAAGTTGGGTTTATAACGGTATATTGTCAAATAGTCAAAACATCTGTGAAATGCGTTATGCAGGATGTGTGTGCTGAGGATAAACTTTCGTAAATGGTAACTCTATGTTTTGATTAACCCAGACTCAGTGTCGTTTCAAACAACCGCGCCTTAAGAAAAGAATTGGATGTCAACAAACAAACACTGTTTTAATTTTATATATACAAACTTTTTCTATTCCTTTTTAAATAAAAAGGACAAAAATATGATCAAAAATTTCATAATAACAACTCACGCAAACTTTTTTCCTCCTGCCAAGAAATTGACTTTAAAAGTTATGTGACATTCCGGTTGTTTAAATCTCCAGATCAAAAGAAATTTTTTGAGCAAAGTTCAGATATCAATTTTAATTTTTTTTACATACTCTTTGGAAAAACTTATATGTCATCCAAAAGTATCGGTCTGTATTACATTTATTTTCTACTTTTTTTTTAAAACTTGTTGTTTAGGTCATTATACACTTCATCAGTTATTCTTAAGATTCCATTCTAATTAATGCAAATGTTTAGCGTTAAGATCATTGATTCGAAAATCTTACCGGCAGCTTTAATCAAAATATCTTTTCTAATAATTCGATATAATCATACATAATTAATTAAAGTGATTTAAAACGTGTAAAGCCACAGTAGGAATATTTTGGGAATATTTAGAATTAAGTGTTTTTATACCCTACAACACCATAGGTGGTGGGGGTATTATACGGTTTTGCAGATGTTTGTAATGAACAGAAAAAAATAATAATTCCACCACCACTATTAAGTATTTTATTCATGTCAAAATTATTTCCTGGGTCGATTTAGCCATGTCCGTCCGTCCGGTGGGCTGGCTGACTGACCATGTAAATTTTATTCTTAGAGTACAGATCGTAGTTTTAAAGATACCTCAATGGAATTTGATACGTACTATTATTTTAGCCCAAGGACGACACCTATATATATTGGTTATGATCGGTCCATTATTTCATACAAAGGGTCGGTCCATAATTTTTTCAAACTCCCATATAGGCCTCTAGAAAAATTTCTTGTTAAAAACAAATTATACGAGGGCCGTTCACAAATTTTCGTACAACCAACAATGTGGTGTAGAGTATTACATAGTCGGGCTTGACCGATTATAACATTTTTAATTGTTACTTGTTTTTGTTTTCTTGGTTTCTATTAATAAAATGTATGTTTGTATTCTTAATTTCAACAAAGAAATATCGATTTATATTAAAAGGTTAATACATTCAAAGGGGGCTTCTTACAAAAAATATATACTCATGGTCAAGGTGAAACGCGTGCCTTCTTTTATTTAAATTTATTCGCGTTTCTTTATTATTAAATAATATTTTATATTAACAATTTAATTATAAAAGACGATTTTGGATATAAATTTTCTTTAAACACAATTTGAGCACAATTCGTTGATATTCATGTAGAAATGATCGGAACAGTTTTTGGAAGTTTTAATTTGGGTTGAATCGAAGAAAAAGCGCAGGAAAGCACCTTTAGTTTGAACGGGGAATATTAAAAGGGTTTAAGGACGAATTAAAATTTCGCACTTCGAATTTTTTATATTTATCTTGATTTTAGCAATTCTTATCACAATACTTGTGTATATATGAGATTTAAGGCCTTTAAAGTCAGACAGACGAGAACGAGCATCTTTAAATCGACTCAGAAAGTGATCCTGAGTCGAAAGATTTACCTTAAAGTGGTGGACGCACAATTTTTTCTGCCCGTTACAATTTTTGCATGGAATTTGAAATGGAATTGGTCCATATTTAATCGCTTAGTGACGATTTTCAATAAAATATGGCCCATATTGGTTTCATTAATAATATATATTTAAGACAGTTACACAAATTATTTCGCTGCATTTCAACAGAATTAACCTTTATTTAAGAGTTTTATAAGCTTAAAACTGTTTACCGGGAAGAGGTCTTATATGGAAGCTATAGCAAAATATAAACCTTAACACGTCACAATAGTTGCATGCGTTTAGCGCAGCTAGAAAAATAATTATGTCAAATGTATCGATATTTAATAGTTTTTTAAGTTCAAAAACGTTTTTCGGGAAGAGGTCATATATGGGATATTGATCAAATTAATTGCATATATTTAGGACTGTTACAAAAAGTATTTTGCCAAAGTTCAAAAATAGTCTACATTTTTATTTTTAAAAGCTTAAAACATACTCCACTTTATATGGGAGGTAGGTCAAATATTGGCCCAAGGACAATCTAGTTTTTCGTTGATTTTATATCAAAATAAATATATGTGCAAATTTCAGAAAATTATATTCAAAATACGACCTATGTGACACACCGATTTTGGGGTGTATTAAAATTTGGCAACTTTTTCTTATAAATTGTATTCTATTGAACCGATTTTGATGATTTTTTGTACGATGATGAAAAGTTTTTTCTGAATTTTAAGGATGTCTCAGATATCGGTCTATATATTCGGCCAATTATGCTAGACGTGAGAATGTTTCCAACAGACATGCAGACAGAATTTGATTTCTTGCAAAATATATACTGTTAGGCGTCAAAGATAATTCCTTTTTAGCGTTACACACGGAATGACAAAGTTAATATACCATCATCATCACTTGTTGTGGTGGAGGCTGTAAAAACGGATTAATAATGTCAAAAAGTTATGAATGTATATGTGAGATTTTTACTCATAAAATTGATATTTGGAAGAGAGTTTGTATGAACTTACCCTCGCATATTTTGTCAAAATATTTTAGAATATCGCTTTGTATGTAGGTGTTTGTATGAGAGGTACCTGAAATATTGGACCGAATTTTAAAATGATTCAGAAGGTGATTCTGAATCAAACGCTATACTTAAAGTTGGGTGTAACACCAATTTTTCTGCATGTAACAAACATCAACATAAACGCATAACACCCTAAACACCTTAGGTGGTGTAGGGTATAATAATAATTTGGTAGTTTAATCTTCATTGGTATTCTAATCGTGTTCCATGGGTTAAATTATTGGTGCGCAAAATAAAGATTTTATATACTTCTCAAAACTATGAAGAAAAATCTAATTGAGTCCACATTTGTTGGATGTATAAATAAGTGATTACTAAACGATTTCGAACACCTTTAGGTTTACAAAACTAAATCCACTATAAAATTCAGAAAATGCGATTTTATAATAGGATAATTTAAAATTTTGAGTAACAAAGACGGTCTGGATTTCGATAAAAAATTTCAACTAAAGCATTTTCTGTAATGAAACCTTTAAGAACAAATCAAGTCTTGTACATGTTTTCAAGAAAAATTTTATTAAAGTCACTTTTTTGGTCCCAAAAATAAAAAATTTCTATTTTTTAAATTTTTATTTCAGTTCAATTTATAATTTTTGAACTGGATGAAAAGATTGACCTCAATATTTTTTATTTGATAAATAATTTAGTGCGATGTTTCGGATATATATTTAAAAATTCCCTCAAGACCTTGAAAAATTCTGAAAGTTGAAAATGCAAATAATGCAAAAACTATAAGAGATAAACATTACATGTGAGCACTAGAGTTCCTTTTTCCGTTTTTTTGTTCCCGTGAATTTAAAAAAATATTTGCCATTCCCGGAAATTTCCGGGAATAAATTGGAATACCATATACTCTGTAAAACTTGCGTTTTAATAATTATAGTAAAAACAAGAAGAAATCCAGTAATCAAATTGCCAAATCTTTCCGATTTTTTCATATACTTTAAAGGCCCTAATTTGAAGCTGCTAATCTGGAATTGTTTGAGGGGTATCCTCAAAATTCGCCACGCCAAATGCTTTAGCCGAATTTCAATGAAATTGTAATATTTAAGAGTTTTATAATTTTAAGTTCTTTTCTGGAAAATTGAGAATTATATATGAGTTTAAGTCTAAGAATACACGATATTCATGAAATTATTATATTTATATATATTAATATGCTATTAATATTAATATGCTATTTCCAGGATAGGTCAAATGTGGGGCCTATAACCTATTGCTATCGAAGCAATATAGCTGGTTTAAAATAGGAAACTGCTAAGAGCAAACAATCTGAATAAATTTCACTGAACTTTTATATGATTTCTTGTGGAGCTATACACCTTCTTCACTTAAATTACTTCCTGAAATTTACCGGGATTTAGAAAAATTAATTTCCCGGAAAAAACCCCGGGAACGTTTTCCCGAGGAGAAACCCTAGTAATCACTCCACTCCTTTGTTATTATATTGTCATCTAACCGATCAAAGATTTTACAAATAAATTTTGATTCACTGTAAATCCATATGCCGGATTTCAAGAAGTTAATTCCACAAATTAGCGTAGCTACCATACAGAACCATATCCTAAAATAACCTTAAAATATATATAAAGTCTCAGAAGAATTTTAGTATTTCGATGATAATTCGTATGTTTACGATTTATACAAATTTCGCAACTTTCAGGTCAATAATTTTATGTTGAAAAGTTTAGGATCCAAAAAACTTTCAAAATTTCCCAAAAAGTTCTTGGTATAGTGGGCAAAAGAAGGCCAATAATTCGTTAAATCGAACTCCTCAATGTTGGCAGAAAAGGCTTTTACAAAGTGTCCACTTATTTTTATACACTAAAAAATGGAGTTATATCCACCTAATTTTGAATCGATTTAACGATGTCCGTCTGTCAGTCCGGCTGGCTGTCCATGTAAACGTTGTGAACAGTCTACAGGTCGCAATTTAGAAAGTCTTATAATATTAAAAAACGATGTGCAAAAATATGGGAGGGTCGGTCCATTATTTCTCTCAATTTAATATAAATGCAAGCAAAATTTGATGTACAAAATTATAAGAAGGTCGGTTCATATTTTCTTGTAGTCCCCATATAACATACCCCCTTTCCCCAGAAAAATTAATTTTAAAACACATAAATTGAACAAAAATCTACACACAAACAGTGATCATAATATGCTTTTCTTTTGGAAATAATTCTGTAACTTTGGAACTATTGAATATGTTTTAATAAAATTTTACATGGACAATGTTGAGGTATTTTCCATTTGATTTACATAAGCACATATTTCTAGTGGGTCCTGATGTTAGGAAGTGAATCTCTAAAATTGGTCGCCTCGGGTATGACGATTTTTCAAAAAATAATAAAAATTAAAATTGTAAGTTAAGTAATTTCGCTTTTATTTACATAAATGTATGTTAAGAATTTTTCAATCTCATTCCATATGCTATGATTTTTTATTATAATTAGGAAACTCCTAACATTTTAAACTCAAATGTCATTTTCAAAATATTTTTATTCAATCAAAATGATTTTCAACAATTTAAAAATCATAATTCTTAAAACTATTTATTTTATAATTGTTATACAACTGTTATACAAATCAGTTGAAACAAGTTATTCCAAAGATAATGAACAAGATTTTTGTCAAGTTACTGACAGTAAGTTTAAAATTTGAATATTCAAAATAATGCTAAAATTATACTTTTCGAACTTTTCAGAATCTGATAATCAATTGTCTTATGGAAATTATACAAAAACATCTGTTATAGCTTTGATATCATCCTCCGATTCCAATTGAAACTTTGCTATTAATTAAAAACTTATAGTTTGAAATAAAATTAATTCCAAAAGAAGAAATTAAAAAAAATTTAACACGAATGCGAAACAAAACGAAATAGAAAATTATACTACTGTTGAAATGGATCAAGTTTCAACAGAATTTTTAACAAATTATATAAATAGATTTGGATAATTTTGAGTGAAATTAGTATCACCGATACATAATTCTTAAAATCGCAAGAAAACAAGATATCAACATTCTAATCCGAAGTTTCATAAATCATTTCGACATTTATGTTTATTTTTAATGATTTTTTTTGCTTAAAATAAAATATTTTTTAAATAAAAAACTCGATTTTTAATATTTTATGCTATTTTTTTCCTCAATTTCTAAGTGTTAGTTGTTTTTCAAAGTGTCGAGATTGCATAATAACCGAAACACTTGTCAGCCGAAGATGGTGTACTGCTCATTTTGCTGGTATTTTTATTTTCAACAGAATTTTTAAAAATGTCATCATATCGCAAGGATTCCAGAAAACCAACTAATTTTGCTGGGGGCTTCATTATGTTAAAAGTTCCAATCTAAACCTTGTGGCGAATTAACCTTATAGAGCTGGGTCAAAACCCTCTAAAATTCAATCCATCATTTTCAATTTATGTATAATTTCAATTCAAAAGCTTGAATTTGAAAACAAAATGCAGTTTTGGTAATGGCTTTTTCCGGACCTAAAATATATTTGACATTCTTATACCCTCCACCGCAGATAGGGGTGTAACGCTAAGAAGGAACCATCTATAAATCTATAATGTAAATATTTTTGCATCACATCAAAATCTGGGTCTGTCACTGGCACGTTCACATCCACAATAATTGACAGAGCTTAATGAAGTTTGGCCTAAGTATTTACTGTGGTCGTGAGAAGTTTCCTATTTAAAACCATCAAAATAGGTTAAGTATGTTAAGAGATATAGGCCGATATCTGAGACAACCTCTAAATTAAATTTTCAAATATAAATCGACAAATTAGAATAAACTTAATTTAAATTACAATAACATCACCAAAACATATGTACCTCATTAAAAAAATCATCAAAATCGGTTCAGTAAAAAACAAGTTATAGCCAAAAATATAATTAATTTTATGACTAATTAAGGTTTCCTTTGTTATATATAAGAATTACATTTATATATTGTTTGTGAGTGTATATGTGAGTTTTCATGTACATGTATGAAACATAATATCTGTATTTCATAGGCATTTGTGGTGTAGGGTATTGAAGACTCGGCATAGCCGATTATGATTTCCTTACGTTTTTGAGAATTCAAAAGTAAATTCATTTAATTTGTTAAATTTCATGAAAATTTATTCAGGCGATTAAAAGTTACATATTTATTTGAATTAGCCCCACTGTGCATTTCTAGATATATATGTTATCAATATACTTTTTCTTTAATTTTAGCTTTGAAATTATTTATAATTATAATTAATGTACTTTTGATAGGGCTGGATTTAAGAATTATTTCAATATTAAGGAAGTCAATTATATTTCAGAGAAAATGATGGACTTTAAAGATAATAATTTTACTACTTTTTGGAAAAATTTTCAAAAAATATTAATTTTTTTATTTTCCATTTCAAAATAATATATAACTTTCAATTGGACACACACTGATATATCGTACGCACACAAAGATAAGTTTAGAATTTTGTTAAAAGTCCATGTTATATTTGAAAAAATTAAGTTAAGACCTTAATTGAATCTATCAAGATAAAAAATAATAAATAAAGATCGGCCAGAATTTTACTTAGATTTAAAACCATCCCACAAATGTTATCCATATTTTTGTGGAGAGTTATAAGAACTATCAATATAAAATTTATTTATCAAATCATATGTGACATTTTTGAAGATTTTTTAATTTAATAATTTATTCATTTCGATTAATTTCAAGGCTCCGCCCTTTATCCGATAGTAACAATAAAAAATATACTTTCAATTGATTAACTGATAAACATTTAAAAAAATGTTCATGTGTAATTTCATTCACATTGAAATGAACTACACTCGTATAATTGTATTTTCTGATTTATTCTTAAGAGTGAAACTAACATTTAAGTGAATTTAGGAGTTTTAAAATTATTTTTTTTTAATTTTTAAAAGATATTAAGCTTCAAACATTTTAAATTATACTTTTTGATCGATCATAGCAAATACCCATACACTCAGAAAAAACTTTAAGTAAAACCAGCGTTGAACGTAGTTCTTTTTAGATAATGTTAATCATTCCATATTCATGTACAATATTTTAAGTGAATGAAAAAATGTTAAGTGAATGAAAAAATATTAGTCAGTCTTACATTAACTATAATTCCTAAGATTATTTTTCCAAGGTTTTTTTCTGTGTGTACGATGAAGTTTTTTTTCAAAATTTTCTCAAATGAAAATGTTAACAATTCAGATATAAGAAATATAAATCGTTTTAATTATTTTTATAATCCGAGATGTCCAAATTAGGGATCTTGTGGAGCGGCTCTCATTAGATTCACAAAGTCCAAACTCTAAACTTAAACTCGCCTTCACCTCTGATATCATTGTGTGATATCGGGCAAGGCGTTCTGAGTTTTTTTCCATTTCATTTTAGTTTAGTTTTACTTTCCCTGAAATTCTGTTGAACTAATTATAACTGAAGTATCTCCCAGGGGATTTAACCTTTATTGATTGACCACGTTTTCGTAACACATTTTTTTATATCCTACACCACCGTGGGTGGTTGGGGCATGCATTTGTGCAGATATTGGTAACATGCAGAAAAATCATGTAACACGACTCAGATTTACTTTCTGAGTCGATTTAACAATGTCCGTCCATTCGTCCGTCTGGCTGGTTGTCCACGTAAATGTTGTGAATAGTCTACATACAGGTTGCAATTTTTGAGATATTTCGATGAATTTTAGTACATATTAATATTTCGGCCTAAGGACGAAACCTTTTGAAATTGACCATATTCGGTACAAAATTTCAGGTACCCTCCATACAATTGTTCCTTTCGGAATGGGATTTTAAGGTCATAAAAGTCCTAAATATAAAGCGATTTAAACGAAATTTGTCCCAAGTAATTATTATGACATTCTAAAATAATGTACCAAAATATGGGTCGGCCCATTATTTCTTATAGGTCCCTTGTAAACCCCCTATCTAAATATCACTTTTAAGGGCATAAATCTTATATATACATTGGTATTGTAAAAATAACAGGTCAAATTAAGATAAATATAAGAAAAAATCTATGTACAATCTTATACGAGGGTCGGTTCATAATTTCTCGTAGCTCTCATATAACCTCCTCCGAAAAAATAAATTATAAATGTTACAATTATGTACTGCACACGAAAGAACAATTTAGAAAATCAAATTATGCGAGGGTAGTTCGTAATTTTAAAATTTAGCAAAAAATTTGTCTGGTGGTGTAGGGTATTAGGTAGCCGTGCTTGACCGACTATACATTCTTATTTGTTTTTATTAATATTAACGGATCTAAATTATCGCTTCTTTTTATTTCAAATTAAGATAAATGATATAAAAAACAATTAATAATCGACAGTAATTCATCATTATAATACATTTTTTATTTGATTTGATGGTAAACAAAATACAAATTTACATATACAAGATTAAATTTATATATAACCCACACACATTGAACATATCGATGGTATTGAACTTCCGGCCATAAAAAGAAACATTTACAATAGACAACTTAAGGGAAACAACTTTCAACAATTATAATTAGATCAAAATACATTTACAATAACTATTGATGGATTAAGATCATTTTTTATAATAAAAGAATCGCCATTGATGTGAAATATTTAACCAATAACACTTTTGTTTGACAGACTGTTAACAATTTGCGTATTGAAATCATTAACTTGAATGAAAAAAAGAAGAATAAAAACTAAAATATTGGATTCTTGATGAATTATTGCGATACTGAAGATGAAGAAGATTTTCTTCCGCTAACAGACAAATTATTGAAAAAAAATTAAGAAATCATATAATTTCAAAATTATTGTTTATTTAATTGGAAATAATAGAATAATAATAATGATAAATTCAAATTCATCATCAATGAAATATAAATTATTACACATGATTAATAATGAATGAGAATTTTTAGTTCCCTTTCATTTGGGTTATTTAGATATTTGCTTTCGGAGAAGTATGGAAAATATTATTTATTAATTAATTAGATTTCAATGATGATTTGTTAAAATTTAAATAAAAATTATATTATCAATTTTTAATAATGGTTAAATTCAGTTCCTTTTTCTATAATTACCAAAAGAATTATAATCATTAAAAATATATTTCTGAACTGAAATCTAGGTGAATCGAAACATAACCAAAATGTTAATCCGAAAATAATCAAAAATATTAATCCGAATCTAATCAAGTCCAAATATTGTGCTTCTTATAGTGTCTTCGGCTAAACGAATCTGCAATAGCTTTCACCACCTACATTCACAGACGGTTACAATAGAAACAAGTAAGAATGTATAGTTGATAAAGCCCGACTATCTATTACCCTATAACACATCATCGGTGGTTAGCGAAAAATTAATGAACGACTCTCTTATAATTGATTTCCTGTTTTTCTTATGTTGTACATTATTGTGACACTAAGATTATGTTAAATTATGCGTTTTAAAATTATTTTTCTTAAAAGTGGTATTCGGTTTATATGGGTGTTGAACCTATAAGAAATATGGAACGGTCCTCGCATGTTTTGGCACATCGTTTAAATATAAAAACTTACTTGTGTCAAATTTCATTTTAAAATGCTTGTATTTATGACTCTTATGAACTTTAAAACCCGCATTCTGAGAAGAACATTTGCCATGGGAGTACCTGAAATATATGTACCGAACATTACAAAAGGCTCGTCCCCAGGGCCCTAAATAATATGTGCCAAGTTTCGTCCGAGATATTTGAGGAAATAACGATTTTATACTGTTCACGACGTTTACATGGACAGCCCAGCCGGACAGACAGACGGACGGACATCGTAAAAATCAACTCAGAACGGTATACTTAAAAGTAGAACGGTATACTTAAAGGTGACTGCAATACCTTTTTTTGCATGTTACAAACATCAGCATAAACGCATAATATCCCAACCTTAAATATAACACGGGATCACTTAATGAGTCCCAAAATAAGTTATGTTTTTATCTATAACTCTTTTTGAAATGAACCGATTTTGATAATTTTTGGAATGGTAATGAAGTATATATAGCTTAATGTTTTAGAAATTTCTCGATTATTAACTGACAAATTTAAGAATATTATTCGTTTGAACTTAAGGGATGCCTCAGATATCGGTCTATATCTTTTAATGTACTGAATCGATTTTGCGGATTTTAAACAGGAAACCTCTTAAGACTATAGCAAATACTCATGTCAAATTTCTTTGAGCTCTATAGATTATTGTGGATGTGAGCGTGCAAATAACAGACAGATAGACAAACAGACTGACGGCCATAGCTTAATTGAAACAGACTTTAATTTAATGCTCGCATATATATACATTATCGGGTCTTATACGATTTCTTCTTAGCATTACACATGGAATGAAAAAGTTAATATACCCTTTCCACAGTCCTGCTAATTCATTAAAGTGTATTTTTAGATACAGCACAATCGAATATATATTTAAAAAATCCGTTTTGGGTCTTCTCTACAGTTTTTCATATGAAAAATGAAATGGAATCTCTAACTTCCGAGCAGCTACTCAGTTTACAATGAATTTTACACAGTGATAACAGATTGCCATACCCTATACCACCATTTTCATTGAAGAATATTTGAGCTACAGCACAATTGAATTTATATTCTTTGATCGGTCTATATTAAAACTTTAATTCGATTTGAGTTACATACGTTCTAAAAACTATTTAAAATCCAGCTTTGTAGTGTAGCGTTCTGAAACATGACGATAATTGTTATTTTTATGAGGATGTTCACCTTTTAAATTCGTACTTCATGGAAAGAAGAATAAGAATTATTACTTTTCGAATTTAAAGTTATGAATAATTGATAGAATAAATCTTAACTGTTCTTAAAGTAGATTTTTTGTATTTTGTTTATAACTTCCTTTAGCAATTAACCAGATATTTAAAAAAATTTTGGCTAATTTTAGCAATTTTTATTCAAAAAACTGATCGTTAAAAATAATAGAATTTCATCACTTCTGTGACGTTGAAATTAATTATAAAATTACACTGAGAGAAATATGGGTTCAATGGATGTCTGTATTAAAATTTAAATTTTAATTAAGTTCTTTTATGTTTATCTAGTGTGAAAGCTACATTCGGCCATATCGAGTCTTCAATATCCCCCACAACAAATGTGCGGGTATTAAGAAGTGAGATCGACAAATTATATATTAATAAAAACGATATCATTTGTCATTTGATTGTATATAGTCCTAATCACTAGTGATGAAATTTTGAACCTTGAAACCATTCCTTTAACGATTTTATATTGCTTTAGACCACTTTGCTCGAACAGGAAGTCCATCACCTTTTTTGTGCTCTTCAATTTCCTTTTAACAGAAGTCCAACATCTTTTCACTGGCCTTAGCACCAGCCAGTTTGGACGATTTGTCTCTCTAGGTACAATGACAGGATGACAAGTCAGGCCAAAAATTAAGTCTTTTGAATGGAAGAATTTTTTTGTTAACATTCCTTGAAATAAATTTCGGTATTTTTAGAGTCCATTGTAAGATATGATTAGCTTTTTTGCCCCAACTTCTTATTGCTTGCCACATGAAAGAGCTTTTAGGTCCTAAATCTTGGAAAAACCTGCCAGAATATTCTTTTTTTTAAGAAAACTTGACTTCAATTTTCCGTTCCCTGTTTTTGTCCTCCAGATTTTTAGCAGCTTTCCTTTCAGAAACATTCTGAGTCTTGTACGTTTTTAAACCTGCATTAGCTTGAACTTTTGGTACTAAATAGTCCGAGCTTTGACCTAACCAGCTTTTTCTTACTGACAGTTTTAAAAAAATGTTTGCTGGAACTTAGGTTGCTTCAGAAATAATATATATCTATATATATATTTGATATACTTAACTGATTTTGTTTTAATTAGGAAACTTCTGAGGACTACGAAAAATACTCAGGTCAATTTTCATTGAGCTCTGTCAAATAATGTGAGTGTGTCAAAAGACAGACAGACAGATGACATAGTTAAATCGGCTCAGATTTTGATTTGATACAAGAATATATAGACATTATGGGGTCTGAGATGTTCCCTTCTTACCGTGGAATGGCATAGTTAATACACACTCTTCACCATTTGTGGTGGTAGAGGACATAAAAAGTATTGCTATATATATGTCGAATCTTCAAGTGAAGTAATTACTTTATGTTTCTGCATATACACCCACACATACACTCACAAGCGTATAAATTATATAAATGTTTTTCTTAAATATGACACAGAAACACTTAAGAAGGCACAAAAATAGTTTAGCTGTTACTTTTTTATTTGACCCATTTCGATCACTTTTGGAACGGTAATGAAGTTCTCATAACTTAATATTTTAGCAAACTTTCATTCTAATTTATCGACTTTTAATTGACGATTTTGGGAAAGTCCTTCGCATGAACTTAGAGGTTGCCTCAGATATCGGTCTGTATCTTTTAATATACTGAATCGATTTGCTGGTTTTAAATAGGAAACTTCTCAGGATTAACCAATACAAAGGCTAAATTTCAGTGAGCTCTGTCATTTAAAATTTCATTTAAAATACTGTTCTACGCAATTTGTCATACATATGATTTTGGTTGATTGTCCTTTTTATTTGTTCCCGCAGAGTTTTCATAGCTTCAAGTTCAAAATGCTAATGGAGTGTTACCTAAAGATAATCCCCTGATCAGTTGATATGCATCTTTATTTTATAAATTTGGAGACATTTGCAATTTGAAAGATTATTTTTATTTCAAATTTATTTCAATGTTTTGAACAGTGTAATTAAAGCTCAATTCAATACTCTTACTTGTTTCTTAAGTATTTTTTAATTAAAATCAAATTGTTATTAATTTGAGAAAATACCAAAAACGTTTTAAAAATATTTTAAGAACTTGAGACATTAAATATTTGAAATATTTTTTTCTTAAAAATATTGATTTCCTATAATTTGTGTATTAATCACACGATGAATTTATTTAAATAAAAAATATCGTGTTTTCGTAGATTTTGTTTTAATTAATTTTTTTTTCAATATTTCTAAAGTAAAAGTATGAATATATTTAATTTCAAATCATATGACCTTCAACGGTCATATGGGATGTTCAGTTCAGTTCGAGCATTAGCATAAATATTTTGAAGTGAATCTATTGGAAGTTAACAGAAGTGCTTTTTTACTTAAAATATATTTTCGTTATCTAAAAATAGTTATTAAACTCTGATGGTTAAGACAACCAACTAATGATTATTGTAATTAAGAATTAAAATTAAAAATTAAATTATAATTGAAAATAGCAAAAAATATATTACATCTTTATATATATGAAAATGAATCCATGTTTGTTTGCTGCTTTGTTTGGGACTTAGCTTAACTACTGGACCGATATCGTTGAAATTTTCTTGCAATGATCCCAATACATAACGAACGTAACATAGAATATAGAAAATTCCGATAGAACCTGGTTGGTACCCCTCCTCATACAAAGCAAGCATTAATTATGGAATACCTAAGGAATTATAACAGTGAGAGTTCTTAAATAGGGTCCTCAAGGATCTGTTTTATTAGACAAAATGTAGGACGAATAGTACCAAAGGAAGGTGTATCCCCCATACGAAGCAGATACTACAACAGCGGGTGTTATCAAACTTGTTCTCAATAACTTTCTCAAGTAACTATTTTACTGAACAAAATGTAGGACGGATAGGGCCAGGGGGAGGGTACCTTTACAAAGCTAATATTTATATATTTATCGAATATTTAAAGAATTTTAACATCGAGAATTTTCAAATTTTGTCCCAATTACTTTCTCAAGGAATTGTTTTACTGAGAAAGAGTAGAACGGATATGGCCTGCTACTGTACAAAATGTATAACGGATGGGACCAGGAGGAGTAGTATCCCCATACAAAGTAAATATTGAGTTTTGAATACCAAAATAACTATTTTCGAATTTGGTTGCAATCACTTTCTCAAGGAACAGTTTCAGTGGAAATGTAGAATGGATAGGGTCATGGGGAGAAATGGCTCCCCTATAAAGTAAATATTGCTTATCGGATACTAAAGATCTATTGAAGAGAGAGAGAGAGTATTAAGTTTTTATATCAATACCTTTTTCTTGAAACTCTTTTACTAGACAAGATGTAGCAATAACCTTCTTAAAGAATTGATATGGTAAGCATATATAGGACAGTTAGGATCATGGCTCTTTGTCAGCTAGAATTCATATATTTAGCCCCAATAATTTTTCTGTAAAATAGTTTTACGTGAGAAAATGAATGATAGATGTGGCTGTACAACGAAAAAAGAAGAGCCGAATTTATATATATCAATTATGGAACATCTGAAGAACTGTTTCACTTAGGGTTTCCAGATTTTGTTAGTTTTCTATGAAACGATTTCATTGAAATATTTTTTAACGGACCGAGTTAGGGGGATTTGGCAAAATCCTCGTTCCATGAAATATTTTTTAATAGATTTCGTGATTTGTAAATTTTTTTTGATATCCACGACTGAGGAGAATTTTTGTGCAGCAAAGCAAACCGGGCAACAGCTAGTAAAATTATAAAAAAAGAGTAGAAGACTGAAATTAGTTTTTCGGTAACCTATTAAAAATACTATTACAAACGCCAACACTAACAATAACGTTAATTAGTTATCCGTACTTATAAACTATAAAGAGTTCTTATCTCAATCTCTAGTTTATGCGAGCTCAGAAGGGTCCAGGTTTTATAGCAAATTTTGTTGCCTGACAAGGCGGATACGATTTGAAATTTTAATTTGTTTTTAATTTCTTTTTGTTCTTAAAATTCGTTAATTTTTTCTTAATTAAACAAAAACTCGTTTCCCTCCAAAAAAAGAGTTAAACAATTTTATACGATTTGTATACGTAACTGTTATAAAGAAATGACGGAAATATTATGGTTAAAAAAAGTCTCCAAGAATAAACCAGTTCGGCTTAAATGAATTTAAAAAAAGTTAACGATTTAAACAAAATTGAATATTTTTGACAAAACGAAAAAAAATAGTCAACATAAATTTGTAGTGTTGACAGAGAGTAGAGAAACAGGTTGAAAGTATCGTATGTCGTCGGTGTCAGATCGAATCGTGTTAATGCGTTTGATAAGTTCAACATTAGAATGATAAAAATAGATGCGTGGCAAAAGAACGATTATGATTCGTACTTAACAATCGTTTTTTTTGTTCATTAATTTGGCAGATTTTTAGAAAAAGAAAATTATTTAATTATTTCTTTTTGTTTTGGGTGTAGTCGCCTTAAAGGCGATGTGCAGGGAAGTCTACTGGAAGAAGTTTTAAATTAAATATATGGAATCGAAAACCCCTAATACTCCATCAACACAATTGGTGATGAGAATATATTAATTTTGTTATTACATGTGTAACGTCCAGAAGGAATCATCTAAGACCCCATAAAGTATAAATTAAAACAAAGTCTGAGCTGACATATCTACGTCTGCCTGCCAGTCATTGTCAGAATCATTGTCTGAATGCTATGAAATTTATTAATAATGTATGCAGTTTTCTATCTAAAACCAGCTATAGGTCCATCAGAAAGGTACATAGTACATAGTCAGATAATCATATTTGTCACACTTTAGCGAAATGAACAGACAGACATAGTTGAATTTAGTAAGGAAGCGACTTTGGTTCAATTGGTCTACTTTGAACTGAGGGTAATATACGTTTTTTCTGTGCGCTGCAGTCATTTGAAAAAAACCTCATGATGTTGTATGACAGTTTAAAAATTATTTATACCGAAGTTTTTTTAGTTTCGGAGTTAAACATTTCTATCTTGCTATTAATCTAGAAAATTTTAAAAGCTGACTTAGGAACCAAAAGCAAATAAAATATTTTGTCATTTGTGTGGCAGATCTGTAAAAAGACTACACTATAGACTAATATGTAGGTCCGTTTATGGATTAATTATACTCTATAGCACTATGGGTGTAAATATGTCCGCCTGTTTGGCTGCCCATGTTAAGCTTGTTCGCAATGTTCAGACCGTAACTTTGAAGGTATCTTAATAAAATTTGACACATGATATTGTTTTGCTGCTTTTTTTCGATGCCTACTGAAATTGGTTATGATCGTTCCATTATTTCATATATGCGCATACAAATGTCCTTCGAAATGGGGTTGTTGACTTATAAAATACCTAAATATAAAACGACTTTTACTAAATTTCTTTTGCGAAAATAAGTCTTATGAAATTCTAAAATGAACCCTTTTCCAAATATCTCTTTGAAACGTATAAATCTCACATAGACGTAGGTATTTTGATAATATTTTGGCAAATTAAGATAAATATAAACAAAAATTGATGTGCGAAATTATACGACGATCGGTCCATTTCACTATGAGAAAAAAATGGACCGACGCGATAAAGAGTAGTTTTTAGGGTATTTTTACATATATAAATGAATCTGTGTTTGTTTGTCTGTCTGTATGTTTGTGTGGAACTTATTGACATTGAAATTTTCACAGAATGATCCCCATATAACCGAAAGTAACATAGGCTTTGTCTGTTTTACTAGACAAAATGAATGATGGACAGAATCAGGGGAAGAGGTAGCCTCCCTGCAAAGAAAATGTTAATAATAGAATATCTAAAAAGCCACTACACCGAGAGTTTTAAAATTTGGTTCCAATAAATTTTTTAAGTCAGTGTTTTACTGGACAGAATGAAGGACGGATAGGATCATGGGGAGAGGTGTCCCCCATACAAAGAAAATGTTTATTTGATATATTTAAAGAATTATAACAGCAGAAACTCTCAAATTCGACCCAAAAACACTTTCTTAAGAATTTGTTTAACTGATCAAAGTATAGGACAGATAGGATCAAGAGGAAAGGTACTCCCAGTCAAAGCAAATACAAATTATCGATATTAATTATATCTAAAAAACTGTAAACGCGGGAGTATTCAAATTGATTCCAATTACTTTCTCAAGGATCTTTTTTACAAAGAAAATAATGATTATCGAAGTTTTACTGGACACAATGTAGAACGGTTGGATCAAGGGAGGAGTGAGCTCTCATGCAATGCAAGTATTTAATAAAATGTTAGAACAGACAGGGCCAGTGGCATTTGGCAAAATGTTCAATGCATACAATTTTTTTAAAACACGTTGTGATTTCTGAAATTTTTTTCGCGATCTGCAGCAAAGCGCAACGGGTTAAAGCTAGTGTAAGACATTGAAATTATTATAAACTGGATTCTGATTATAACAATAAAGCAATTGAATAATTCATTGATCAGTGACAAATGGACTGGGTCATAAAATAGTGTTAAGAAAATACATAAGACACTGTAGACTTGGACTCATGTTGGGGTAGATATATAATTTGTAGTTGTGTTTATTATTAGCTAAATCGATTTTCTCGAAAACTTTTATAGACTGGTCTAAAAGTAGTGTAGGCAGCTGGACTATTGGGAAGATAGAAAGCGATGTAAGAACTCTTATAGTGAACGTTTTGAATTGAGGCCCAATTATTGTTCCCTAAACTGTATTATTATAATTTTTTTATGAAACTATCTAAGTGGAAACAATATAGAACCGATAGTATTAGGGTGTATCTCTCAGACAAGACAAATTATTGCCGTATTGAATATTCATAGGATTTGATACCCGTCTAATAAAATTTTGTTTACACTCATCTCTTATAATCATTTCCTTAATATGTAATTCCAATACAATTCTTAAAATTTATTTAACATTTTCTACATTTGCCTATTGTAGGGCATCTTAATTACAGATTAAATGACAATATATTGAAATTAGCAGACTTTAACGGTCAGTGATGATTTGAAATTTAAAACAAACTAGACGAGTGGACAAACAAATTATTAGATACCTTTAAGATACGATTGAAACCTCTCACACACACATACAGACTATAAGTGTACAATATCGGACTAGACGAATGATTGGTTAGACGGATAAGATGTTTCTCTTAACCTTGACACTCACTATTTAATATCGTAAAACATAAAAATTGTTATTATTTTTCTATATGAATTTTAATAAAACAAATCATAGTTTTATATATATATTTTTGGAATAATACAAATTTGTTTTATACGATTTACAGTTCAGTTCATTTTGATTGAGTACGAGTTTGAATTGAATTTTTATGTGAATTTTTTTTTCGTTTTCTTAAGATTTTTGATTACCAATGTCTTCTTTCTAAGTTAAACTTTTGCATGACTGTTAGTCGATCGCCTTAACTTTAGCGTATCGGACGGAAATCGCTTAATTTTTTTTAACTTTGGATAAAATTTAACCAAAGAAATCGCACCGAAAAAAATTGCATTTCCAAAAAAAGGAAATTAGAAAAAATTAATATAATTAAAATTTTATATATAAAAAGAAGAAAATAAAGGAAATAAATTAAAAAATATTAATAACAAAATAAAATCAAGTGCATTTTGTTAATAAAATAATTTATTAAATTATAGTGTTTAATTAAGAAATAATAATAATAAATATGCTTTAAAATCGCCAAGTGCTACACAAATTTATTTTAACGTGTTAAAACCTCAAATTCACATAAATAAATATTTAATTAAACTTTTAACAAAATAATTAATTTATAGGAAATTAATAACAAAATAATTTTTATAAAAAACCATAAACATATGAAATCGAAAAATAAAGTTTTAAAATAAAAAGTATTGAAAAAATTAATTTTAAATAAAAAATTTCAAATATGAATTCGTACAACAAATTAAAAATGTGGTTTCAAATATTTGCTGGATTGGCCGTGATGGCCACATTGACATTTGGTAGCAATTTAGCAGGTTATGAAGGGTAAGTGATCAATCACACAATTTTGCTATTAGGGTGGCTCAATATTGCATTAAAAATATTGCAGGTAAAAATGTTTTAGTCAGCCAAACCCGACTATATAATACGCTACACCACAATGTTCGTGGCAAATGACAGCTACGAAAACATTATGATTGACCCTCGTGGCTTTATTTTTCTGATTTATGTTTAAGTGTGAAGTACATTACCATTATAATTAATTTTATTGGAAGTGATAGATTGACCCTCGTATAATTTTAAACATCTATTTAAAATTATATTATATTTATGACAAGTTTTTATAAAAATTCTAACGTATATGGGAGACTTATGCCCTTCAAAGTGATATTTGGAATGAGGTTTATATAGGATCTCAAAAATTGCGACCCGTAGAGTGTTCAGAAAGTGTTCATAGATAGCTAGCCGGGCTGACAGACGAAAATCGAAAGTGATTATAATTCAAATTGGTTCCACAAAAAATTGGCCAAGCATTCAAAGATTTGTTATCAAACTCTTTCCAAAAGTTCCAATTCCGGGAGAACTTGTTCGTTCATATAAAATCTTGTTCAGGTAGAAGTAATGATACACATGATATTTCTGAATTCAAGAAATAGAAAACATTTTCAAAAGAGCTCCCACCACGCACGGTAGGTTGACAGCCTGATTAGTACTCGAGAAGTTAAATATAAAACATAAAAAGCTCAAAAAGTTCCTAATAGGAACGCTGCTAATAATTTGGTTTAGGACCCAAAAGCAGTAGAAATTTTACAAAAGACTCTTGACATCTTTTGGGCAATATGCAGTTGTGTGTTCTATAAATACCGAAATTTACATCAAGGAAAGTTTAAAAAAAGACTGCTTCCATTTATAAGATTTCATAAAGTGTTCACTTATTTTTGACCTAAATTGGTTTCCCCAAATTTCTCCAAATTTCATGGAGCTAAGGCAAATGGAGAAATATCGGGCTCTTGTTAAAAGAGAATTGGTAGCTTTTAAACGGAGATGACTACCTGTACGAGCAAAAGTCAAAAGGATCCAAATTCCATTACAAGTAATTAAAACTATAAAGTAGGGACTTGACTTCTCACTTCAATGAAAATATTGTTCTATATTCAATAAATTCGATGTGATATATTCATTTTATCACTCCGTTTGTAACATTAAGAGAAACAAGAAAGAAGTTAAAAAGAGAAGCCCAAGTCCCACTATGAAATAGCCTACTTGGTAACAAATAGTACCTATAAGAATTTATAAAATGATCGTCGTATAATATGGTTTTGGGATTTTTATTTATTGAAGATTCGGTACAGCCGAATATAGCATCCTTACTTGTTCTCAATACAATTTCCTGGATTTGGGTTTGAGCATAAAATGCTCTTTAATTTGAAACTATTTAATTAAAATTCTGCACAATTATGTTTGTAATCATCTTCCAAGAGCTCGTAAAGCATATATATCTTTGCATAAAATCAAAATTTGAGTCGATTTAGTTATGTCAATCTGACCGGCTGTCTATTAGAAACATTCTCACGCCGGAGATTTTCAATAAAACTTGTTTGTTGTTGTTGTTGTCATAAGCAGTTTATTATTTACAATCAGCTGTATCGATCAATTATGTGAACAGATATCTGAGTCAACCTCAAAATTCCAAAACAGATCTCTGCTGAATATTTCAACAAACTAAAAACTGCATGTAAACAGAATTCAATCATAACATACAGTTATATGTACTTCATTATCGTGCAAAAATTCATCAAAATATAATATATAAAATTTTGATACACCCAAAAATCTGTTTGTCATAAAGGTCGCAATTTTAAAGATAATTTGCTGAAATTTGATTATTTTGATGTAATAAAAAACTCGAGGAAACTATATTGTTCTGGTGCTTTTATTTGATCAGTTCAACAGTTTATATTCCAGAAAGCAGTTTGATTTGATTCGCTTTGTACTAAAATCCTAACTGCATGATATTTTCTAAAAATAGAATACAAATTGAGATCATCTTCAGTGGATCTAAAATTATATTTTATGCAGCATTTTAAAATCACAGTACAATAACTTCTTAATTAACAACAACCGGTTGAGAATTGAACAGCATTATTCCAGTTTTTTTATCGGCATTTTACCTATTTATTTGTGCTAATTTGTCACCTTTAAGTCTGGGGTAAATCACCATGAAATTTATATCTTATAAATCTTCCATAAAAAGATACTTCTTTTGAATAACAAAAGACTTATAAAGTTTAGTTTTCAAGATCCATTGTTTGTTATTCTAAGAACACACACGTTATTGCTAATTTCAGAATAAATTATTTTATTTTGACTTGAATAAAGATTTAAATTTATTCGAATAATTGTTTTGTTTATTGTGTTCGAAAGAAAGGATTTAAAAAGAAATTTTAGATTTTAGAAACTTGACATTAAAGAGAGAAAATAAAAATAATTTATAAAACAAGTAACAGTCGATCAAGATCAACCCTACACAATATAATATGCTTTAGATTCGATCCTTGTAAAAATATATTTTATGATATCTTCTATGATATAAATTTCGGATTTCATTGTATCGAAATGATACAATGTATCGATTTCGAATATTGTGAACTTTCATTATCAATTGATCATCAATAGTTATTGTTTGAAATACAAATACAAATGCCATTTGTATTGGTGTTAGTTTAAATATAAGAGTAATTATTAGGTGTCCAAGATATAACCTACACCACCGAAGGTGTTTGGGGTATTATGTGTTTTGTGCTGATGTTTGTAACATGCAGAAAAAATTGTTTAACACCCATCTTTAAGTATACCGCTCGGCATAGAATCACTTTCTGAGTCGATTTAATGATTTCCGTCCGCATGTCCGGTTGGCTGTCCACGTAAACGTTGTTATGAAATTTTGTACATATTATTACATTGGCCAAAGGACGAAGCCTATTGAAATTTGCCATTTGCGGTCTAATATGTATCCAAATGTTCTTCGCGGAATGGGGGTTTAAAAGTCCTAAATACAAAGCGATTTAATTTGATACAAGTAAGTCTTATAATATTCTAAAATGCTGAGCCAAAATAAGCGAGGGTCGGTGCATTATTTCTCATATTTTTATAGGTCCCATACAAACCCCTGATGGTTCGAAATTAATTCTGTCTTATCAAGTGATAATCAAGCATTCCGCTTTCACTTATAAAGAGATTTTAAATAGTTTTGGTACCACACGTGGTGATGAGGGAATATTAACTTTGTCATTGTACGTGTGAAATGTCAAGAAGGAATCATCTAAATATAAATATTCTTATAGCAAATCTTAATCGGATTCAATAGTTGTCCGTCTGTCTGTTGGTAAAATTCTCATGCCAGGAAGCAGAAAGCAATTTCAAAAGCCATCAAATGGTAACGGCTTCTTCCAGATCTCCAATAATAGTAGATTCTATAGACCAAACTCTAAAAATTCCCAATAAGTGGACATTTCTTCCGATTTTAGAATAAAATAAAAACGCCAAATAAGAGAGGATTTTAAAAGAGCTCCAAACATATCCTAGGAAGACAGAGCGGTTATCTCAGTGCTCGAACTATTTGGTACGAAAAGCTTATGCAGATGCAAAAACGTTAAAAATTTAGAGGCCAAAACAGAGCACGGAATTGACATCAATTATGTTCTGATTTTTTCGTTACTTCCTGGTCAATATTTGCATGTTGCTAATGTTCAAGGCAATGTTGATGAAAAGTTTAGGACCCAAAAGAACTCAATATTTCCTAAAATATTCTTAGTACAGCAAGCAATATGCAGTTGCGGCAAAAAAGCCAACGGGCTCACTAAATAATGACATTTACCTCAAGGAATGGGAGCAGCGTTTTCTCCCATAATTAATATTTCATAATTTGCCTACTTATTATTCGACCAACTTGACAGCCTTTCACTATGGCAACAAATCTTTGTTTAGCACGCGAATTATAATGTGGTATTTGTATCAAGAGAGGCAAATATTCCAAACTGCTCAAAGCTAAGGCCAGTGGAGAGATATTGGCCTCTTGTTAAAGGAGATGTTCTACGTATAAAGTGACAGAAATCTCTATAAAAACGTTAGTGGAAGAGTTTCCGAAAAAGGTTCAATAATTTTTGTAACTGTTTTTAATGCACTTAACTAAGTTGAAGAACATCGGCCATATTTAGCTTTCATATAAAGTGCATTTCCTAAAAAAACGAGTTTAAGCTTATAAAATTCTTAAGCATGAACAAATTTGACTGAAAATCATTATTATAAAATATCTAAATGAATATCGGTTCATATTTGGCTATAAATTCCATTAAAGGATTTTAAGATTATAAAATTTGAACATTTTTTGTTGGAGTGTTGTACAATTTTTTAACTTTATTTGATATATGTATGACAATTAACGAGCTATATTCTGTTATAACTCTTCCGGAATAGAGTTTTAGGCTTAACAGATTATTGAATATGGAACACTTCCATTGAAAGTATGGACAAATAACTTATTCTGTATTTGTTTATATATGAAGTTTTTTCAAATCACGCAAATTTTTGAATAATGTAAGTGGTGAAATTCGGCACAGCCGAATATGACATCTTTACTTGTTAATTGATCATTTGAACGAGAATATATAAGAATGTGAGTCCTTAGTGGAAAAAGTTGCTTTCGAAGAATATTGAAGTTATATTAAGGTTTCAGTATTTCTAGTTTTAATAAAATTTCTTGGTTGTCTTAGTCCAATATGTTTCCAATTGTATTAACATTTTGGAAGTTAAAATATAATGGATTTGTTTTGTTCATACGAGTATTCAGACTTAATTTGTTTATAAATTATATTTACTTTGTATTGTGGATTTGAAAGTATTTGTCCTAAATTATGCCATAGAATGAAACAAAAAAAAATGCAAAAATTTTGCATTGCTAAGGGTTACCTCTTCCCCCCGGAACATACCTAATTTAGTGTAAATATTGAGGGCTTCCTTTGTATTAATAATATTATAAATATATTAATAATATTTAACTTCTTTTTTGTTTATAAACAATAGAAAAGAAATACTTTGATGAGTTATTGAATTACAGAGACAAAAAAAAAACAAAAAACAAAAACAAATCAAAATTGACAGAGATGTCAAAAATATGAAAAAATAAAAACCTTATAATTAAGTGGCACAAAATTAATGCGAAAATAATTTTAAATAATTTATTTCATTTTTTTGTTAAACAATCATGTTGATAATTTCAAAAGGCCATAAACAACAAAAATTTTATTTATACAAAATTACAAAAGTAGAAAAATGATATCAACGAATTGGATGGATAGATGAATGAAAAACAGCAAATAAATAATAAAAAAATAAGAAGTGAGATCCAACAATTCTTAACATACATATATGCTAATAAAAGTTTCATTTTTTTTAAATGATTGAAATTATTATTACAATTTATAAAAAAACAAGTAAAGTACTCGACTATGTAGTACCCTACACCATATTGTTGGATGTAAATGATTGTTACGAAAATTTAGTGTACGGCACTCGTATAATTTGCTTTTCTTATTTATGCTTATATGTGCAATAGATTATTATGATATTAACATTTATGTAAAATCTATGCGTTTTAAAAGGATTTTTCTGTAGGACCGACCCTCATAAAATTTCTCACAGGGGTTTTACCTTATATTTATTTTAATTTGACTAGATATTTTTACAATACCCACGTATATGTGCGATTTATAAGTTTCAAGATGGTATTTGTAAGGATAATAGTATAGGACCTATGAGAAATAACGCACCGTACAATTTGACACATCGTTGTGGAATAAAATAAGACTTATTTTTGCCAATTTTGGTTGACATTGTTTTATATTTAGGAATTTTATCGACTAAAAACTTCATTCCGAGGGGACATTTGTAAGGGGCCTTGATCTAAATAACAGTATGTGCCAAATTTTATTAAGATATCTTCCAAACTGCGACCTGTACTTTGCGAACAAGCTTTACATGGACAACAAATTGGACGGATGGACATGCTTAAATCGACCCAAGAAGTGATTCAGAGTCGAACGGAATACTTTAAAGTGGTGAGTCGAACGAAATACTTTAAAGTGGTAATAGGACTAATTTTCCTGTCCGTTACAAACATCTGCACAATCGCATAATATCCTCACCTTCTATGGTGGTGTAGGGCCTACATGCCTCCACTGGCCTTAGCTCTGGGAAGTTTGGAGGATTTGCTTCTTTTGGTACAAATACACATTACTGTTCTTGCACTTATCAAGCACCCAAAAATAATTGGATACATTATGAAATCTTATGAATGGTGGCAGCATTTTTTGTCAATATTCCTCGATGTCAATTTGGGATTTCAAAGAGCCCGATGCAACAAATGATTGGCTTCTTTTGCCGCAACTGTATATTGTTTGAAATAACAAGAACTTTTTGCGAAATTTTGACTGCTTTTGGGTCGTTAATTTTTCTTCAACATTCCTTCGAGCATTAGCAGTGTAAAATGTCCAGGAAGTTGTGAAAAATCTGCCAGAATATACGTTTCGTCATCCATTATGCAGCAAGAATATTTTTTTAAGAAAAGTTGGCTTCAATTTCCTTGCCTTGTTTTTGTCCTCTAAATTTTTTGCATGGTTCTTGTCAGGAGCCTTTTGAGACTTGTATGTTTTTTATAACCTACACCACCGTACATAAAGAGTGGCGTTACACCTACCGTTCGACTCAGAATCTTATTCTGAGTTGAACTACTGATGTAGGTACGTCTGTTTGTCTGTCGGGCTGGCTGTCCATATAAACGTTGTGAACACTCGTATTTTGGGCTCATAAAAGCGATTAAAAAAATTGTCAAACTTATGATATTTTAAACTGATGTGTCAAATTATGCGAGGGTTTAATGTTAATCTTAGGTCCCATACAAGCCTTCTTCCAAATATCACTTTATAGGGCATAAATCTCACATATACGTTGATATTGTAATTATAATGATTCAACCAGCAAAAATCGGTGCACAAAATTATACGATTTTAAAATGCATAAATTGCACATTTTTATTAAGAATTGATTAGAAAATAAAATTATACGAGGGTCGTTCATTACTTTTTCGTAACTACAATTTATAACCAATTTATAAATAGTTGGGCTTGACCGACTTTAACATTCTCACAAGGGTTTATATCAAAGGCCAATCGTTGAATTTTTTACCAACTTTTTTAGTTCTCAGTGGTCAATTTATGCGGCTGCTTTTATTAATTTTAATTATCGCGTTTTTTATTTTTACAATTAAATTAAAATTGTTCAATGAAAACTTTTACAATTGTTTAATTGTTTTAGGATGCCTGTTATTGATTAAATATTTGCTTAATCTGACTACAACAGATTTGTTCATTAACCATAAACCACCTGTAAGAGATAATTATATCTCTAGAGTAGGGCATCTTTTAGCATTTAACCAACCATTATTTACTATATAATTAATTCTAATTTAAACCCTTTTTATAAATTGCAAACGTTTTAACGTTAAAATGGAATTTAATTAGAATTTATTCATAAATCAAATTTTTGTTATTAGAAAAAAAAGAATCATGAATTTAATTAAATCTTATTTATATTTTTAATTTGTCCGAAGCTAAAAAACTTAAGTAGTAAAAATTAAAATAAACAAAAACAAATAATCACGATTCCATGATTAATTGATATACAATTTTTTTCTGTTCATACATAATGTATGATAATGATGATTTACCATAATTTTGTTTTCGCTGTGAAAAAGTGACAATGATATGGATACCCTATAATACATATGGATACCCTATAACACCGAATATTATTATGGTATTAAAGGTTTGCGCTGTTATTTGTAAAGTGTAGAACAAATAGTTCCATAGCTTTGCCAGTCGAATTGGAATTGTTTTATTTGCCAACTTAATGATGTCCGTCCATGCGTCAGGTTGTCATATAAATCTTGTGAATAAGGATACCTTGAAACACAAAATATTCGAATCGTGAAAATATTAAAGGAGTGAGATCAAAAAATTCTTAACACACATTTTCATTAACACTCTTAACCCAATTATTAATTGATAAATATATTATTAATCTGATTAAAATGATTGACCGGAAAAAATGCGTACCAAAATTAGTGAACTTGACAAAAAGTTGGTCAAACATTAAAAAATCAGCCGGTGAACTGTTTTCAATGTTATTAAACAGTAGAAGTGGTTGAGGCTGAAGGAATGGTCCACATTATGTTTCTAAAATCAAAATGGTAGGAAAGCAGCCTCGTTAGCTTGTGCAGATTAAAAAACCAGTTCATTCGAAAAATATTAACGGAATTAATTTAATATTTCGTCACCTGATCTAAAGATGGCAGCCCCTAAAAAAATTAGTCTTAATTCAGATGTACTACCAATAAAAGCAGAATATTCCTTCGAGTGTTTTATAGTACCTGTACTAATTTATTGATCTGCTATTTTACTTAAAAGCACGTTTTCTAAAAGTTCATACATTTAAATCCGCGGACTATTTTTGGTATATCTGTATAAACCCTGCAGTCGAAGCAGAGAAATGCTCTTCAATTCAAAGAATTAAAACCGAAAAATCTTGAGTGATAATTTTGCATGTCGGAAATAATGCTTGGACACTATAAAAATGAAAAATGAATGCATTTCGACAATCGTAAGCGTTAAAGATCATATTAAAGAAGTGCCAACACCATATGCGAACATAATTTTCCATCATAACAACTTTTGATCAGTACTGATAAAAACTATTTGAAAAAAATTTTGTTCCAAAAATTATCAGAACCGGATATCAGAAATTGACTTAATTTATAATTTACTTCAAAACCTCTGACTGTTCATGGATCCCAGCGCATAGGGACCAATTCCATTATGAGTAGGCCGATAAGCTAGCCTGGTCATATAAAGAGCAGTATAGATGGTCTGAGCAGGATATGCGGTCTGCTTACAACCTGGGATGCTCGAGACAACTCCTGATCCATAGTCGCAGGGGTGTATCTAGGTTACTTTCAGTAATCATGTGACACAGGTCACAACTTGCTAGGTAGACACACAGGTAGACCTGAATTACCCTTTCTTGAACATTGTCGCTGCTGTGATGAGTTGGAGACACAGGAAAGTGGTTATCACCTCCTTTGTGAACGGCCGGCATTGGCGATCAAAAGGAATATATTCCTGCGCAACTTCATACTCGAATCTCTTTGTAAAGTATCACAGGTCAAACTAAACGATCTTCTTAAATACTTAACAGAGACGGGATGGGTCTAGTACCCTACATCTAGTAACAAAGTGATTGGATACTTTTGTCTTACGTGTTGTATGGTCTTGTCAAAACGGAGTCATTCGAACTAGAAATCTTACCGATGAATGTTTCTTTTATTTCGGGCTACATAAAATATGATTTTTATCTAAATTTATTACAAATAAGTCTTATGATATTCTTAAAGGATGTGCCAAATTGTACAAGGATCGATCCATTATTTTACATAGGTCGCATACATTCCCTTCCAAATATCACTTTGATGAAAAAAAAAATGAAACTGTGTTTGTTGGTCTGTTTGATTATTTGAATGATCCCTTTTGACCCGAAAGAAACATAAGCTATAAAAAATTTCGATAGAATTAGGGGAGGGGTACCCCCATACAAAACAAATTCAAGAAACTTTTTATACGGGACAAAATGTTGTACGGATAGGATCACAGGGGTGGTAACCCCCATATAAAGAAAATATTGATCATCAAATACCTTAAGAACTATAACAGCGAGAATCTTTAAATTTGGTCTCAATAATTTTTTTTACTGTAGAGAATGAAAGGTGGATAGGATCATGGGGAGAAATGATCCCCATACAAAGAAAATGTTGATTATCGAACACTTTCTCAAGAATTTGTTTAACTGATCAAGGATCAAGGGAAAAGTATCTTTTCTACTGACCAAAATATATTACGTAATGGTCCATGGGTGTACCACCCACTTTATAAGGGTGGCAAAGCGTATCAGTTCTTAGCTTGTCTTACATATGTGATGACACTGTAATAATATTAAGTTAAATTTAAATTTTTTCAAAGGCCAGTCCATAATAACTTCTAGTCGATTTTATATAGATAAAAGTATTAATTTATGGAGGGTATTAAGGATACGTCTCTATCGAATTTAACATTCTTATTTTACTATATTTAAGCTCAGATAGAAAGGTAGATGTACTTTAAAGAAACCTTAACGAATTGACTTAATAATTAATTCAATGTTATGTCATTTGACCACCATCACACATCTCTTTATATAATTAAAGATACAAAATATAACTTTAAAGTGGGTGTTATATTACAATGGCGCCACTTGTATATGAAATCTGTTTTTCGAAAGTGATTCTAATTAGAATTACAATGAAAATCCAAGAAAAAAATGTCTGCATGAAGCTTCCGCCTTTCAATAATGCGCCACTTAATATAAGAAATATTTTATAAAAATTTTTAATTTTAACTTAAAATTGAAATTAATAAATAATTTGTGTATACGTTTGCCGAAGGTAAGGTCAGGGAATAGTTAATGGTTTCTTTCATAATAATAGAGTTGTCAAAGACGTTTTGTAGGTTTGTCTTACTTTTTATCGTCTTCAAAAAAATTAAATATTTTTTTTATGTTTTTAGTAAAAAAACATAAAAAATAAATTCAATATTAATGCAGCAGCATAAATACCAATAAAACTTTTATTTAATATAATTAATTTATTCGTCATTCACCGACAAATTAACATAACAATCACTGATCTGATGCCACACTAATCAACCACTTTAATGCATTTAAACAATAACTGATTATAAAAATAAAACACGTTAGAATACTATATTCGGCTATGCCGAATCTTCAATACCCTCCAACACCAACTCGTGTGATGTAAATACGTTATGCTTCGTACATATACACTCATAAATGTATACATTATATAAACGTTTTCTTAAATCATTTAATGAGTTATAAAATTTTTTTTCTGAACCGATTTTGAGCATTTTTGGAAGGGTGATGAAGTTCAGATAACTTAATAAAAAATTTCATTCGGACAGGCAGACAAACAGACAGACAAACAGACCACATAGCTAAAGAGACTCAGATTTTGATTTGATGCAAGAATTTATATACATTTTTAGGTCTGCGATGATTCATTGTTAGCGTTACATACAGAATGATAAAGTTAGTATACCCTCTTCACCACTTGTCGTGGTGGAGGGTTTAATAAAACTATCGATCTGCTGTTAACAACTCATGATCATGAACATTATTATTGTGATCATGTTAATGATCATTATTAAAATCAAAATAGTTATTGGTTAGTGAAATGTCTGTCCCACTGATTTACTTACTCACGTGAGGTTTTTGATATTTAATACTTTTGTTGCTTTTTATTTATTTATTTAATTTTATTTTTAAACTATTTATTTGTTTTGTGTTTAAACATATTAATGTTTTGTTTGTTGTTATTGTTGTTGGTTTTTGGTTAAGTGTTTTTGATTAATTAAATATAAATTTTAATAATTTCATATTACGGGCCGACTTTGAGTATAAATTCTCAAGTTTTTATTAAGACATGTTTCATTTTGGTGGAATTTAAACAGTGAATAGTAAAACTGTTAGATATAAAAAAGGAACAAATAAAATTTATAAATAATAAATTTTCCTATGAATAGTGTCTTCAGAGGATTCAGAATGTATCACATAAATTTAATTTTAATAGAAACACAAGGAGTAACTTTGTAAGATCCAAAAGAATCGTAGTTTTACATTATTTATTATATAAGGAAATAATTCTAAGACAAAATGCAGGATAGATAGAATCAGGGGAAGAAGTATCCCCTAACAAAGCCGATTTTAATTATCGAACTATAACTGCGAGGTCACAACCACTTTCTAAAGCAACTGTTTTACTGAACAAAATGTAGGAAGGAAATGACGAAAGGCCGCCATACAAGGCAAATTTTTATTTATTTAATGAACTATTACACAGAGAAATTTAAACCTTGGGTTCCAACCACGCTTTTTAAGGAGCTGGGCAGAGAGGTACGGCATTGCTTTCAAATCAAATATTAAATATCGAATATCTATAGAATTATTGAATTGAAAATATTAAAGATTAAGATTTTTACTGAATAATGTAGGACTATATCAGGAGAGGGATCAGATATCGGGAGAAAGTACCTCACACACCGAAGCAAACATTTATTATTGAATATGTTAAAAAACTGTTTGAAGTTAAGTAATAAAAAATTTCATGTCCATTACTTTCCCAAAGAACTGTTTTTTTTGGACTAAATGATGAACGAATGAGATCCTGGAGGAAAGATAATGATAAACTTTAATTATCGATTACTTCTGTAGAACCATTACGTCAAAAGTTAAAAAATTTTTATCCGAATAACTCTTCCTCACTATGCAACATTAAAATCAACAAATATTCCACCACTTTTGTTACTCACTGTCTGTTAAATGTATTAAATTATTAAAACATCCCACTATTGAACAACAAAACAACTTAATTAATAAAATTTCTTAGCGGAATATTTATAAAGTGATTTTTGATTAATGTTTCCAAAGTGTTACAAAGATTTATAATTGATTTCATAAAATAAAATTTTCCTGAAATTAAATCAAAGTAAAAAATGCTTGAATAAATTTATATTAAATTCCAAACATTTTTAATTTTATTCGTTGATAAATAAAATTATTTGTTAATTTTTAATTAAATAATAAAATTTTATTTTATTTCTTAATTATTTTTTAATAAAAAAAGGTTAATTAAAGCTATTAAAAAACGAGTAAAAATGTAGGGTTGGTTAAGTCCGACTATCTAATATTGTGCACAAAATTTATGAATGACACTCGTATAATTTGATTTTCCGATTTATTCTTAAGTTTTTAAAACATTAAAATTTAAATTAAATTTATGAGTTTAAAATGAATTTTCCTGGGGTATTATACGAAAAGAAATTATGAACTGACCCTCGTATAATTTTGCACTTAGATTTTTTGCTTATATTTATCTTCATTTTACCAGGTATTATTACAACAAAAAGTGATATTTGGAGAGGGTTTGTATGCACCGACCCTCGCATATTTCGGCACATTGTTTAGAATACTATAAGACTTATTCGCTTTTTATTTAGGATTTTTATGACCTTAAAACCCAATTCCGGGAAGAATAATTGTAAAAATTGCGACCTGTAGGCTGTTTACAGCGTTCACATAGGCAGCCAGCCGGACACAGACATACAGACGGACGGACATCGTTAAATCGACTCAGAAAGTGATTCTAAATCGAACGGTATACTTAAAGGTGGGTGTAACACAGTTTTGTATGTTACAAACGTAAGGAAAAACGCATAATACCCTAACCATCTACGTTGGTGTAGGGTATAACAACCTAGAGTAAATTAGGAATTAATATAAATGCAGTTTTTAACAAACAAAAGAGGTTAAACGGGTGATTAGGAAAACACATTTTATAAAATCTTGTTATTAGGGAATTTTTATTATATATTTGCGTTATATTCTTGTTTTAATTAAATATTTCATTAATAAAACAATGAACTTTATTTAAATTGTTGTTTTCATATATTTTAGCTACAACAAATACACAGTATTCCATGACAATGAAAAGGCCTTCGAATACATGGTTAAATTACAGACTCAAGATGTTGATTTGGATTTCTGGTTGTTGTCGCGCAACATGTCCATTGTATCTGTAAGCCCTGTAATGCAACCGATTTTTGAAAAACGTTTGGCAGATTTGGGTGTTAAGTATCAAGCTAAACCGTTAATGGAAGAAATGCTGAAATTTAATGAAACTTTTAGTGGTGAAAATTCCAATTGTAAAGGTCCAGATTGTGAACATAGCAGATCGAAGAGACAGGCGAGGGGATTCTTTTCACATTTCCCTAGATATAGTGAGGTAAGTGTTTGGTTTTTTTTAGGAAAGAGAGAGGTGAGGAACAATGAATCTTTATTTATACTTTATAAAAAATCAAATCTGTCTTAGCGAAAATTTTGGAAATAATCAGTCGTCGAAGTTTTTTCTAAATTTAGTGAAAAATTTCAAGGGAAATTTGCCCAAAGATCAAAAACCTGATTCTTGAACTAAAAAGGTAGCTATGAAGAATATGTTTCCGTTTGACCTCTCTCCCTCTCAATTATCGCAAAGAATAAACTCAATAAAAGCTTGAGAACATATAAAATTCATTCAGTAAAGTTAAACGTTTTGAAAAAGGACTCCGAAATAAAAGCAAATTTCATTCAGAACAAATAAGAAAGTTATTTGAGGACAAAACCAGTCATCCAATACTTAACAGGATATTGTAGGCTTCTTATAGAGGCGATGGAAAATTTTGAATCGATCCTCCTATAAATTGATTTATTATATGTATTGGAATAAAACTATATTTTGTCTGATAAAATAGTAATGTTTATTTGTGATTATTTGAATTTAAAGTGATTTTTCGTAAGGGGCCTTATGTGGATGACATTAGAAACAATAAAAAGATCCTTATACTTCCGCGTTATATATATCAAACTTAACTGAATCATAAATTATTTGACCTCAACATTTTTTTGAAATATATGAGGTTTGAAAAGATTTCGGGATGTGGGCTTTGTAAGTGGTTGTACACATTTATGGATCTTAATTTAAAAAATTTGTCAAGTAGTTTAAGTAAAAAGTATTTGTTATCCAATGATATTTAGAGCTTAGAACCATAAGATTAGGCATTTTTATGGGGATCAGAAATAAAATGGATCGATCGCTACCAATTTAAATAGACTTTGTCGAAGGTCTCTAATAATAACACATTTCAGAAATTTATGTTTAAAATTGCCACATCATTCAACCAGACGGAAGGACCGATATCGTTTAATCGACTCAGTATTCCATTCGTTAAATTAAAATGTGGTTGTATGCGGCAGTATTTGTAACGGGAATAAAAACTTGTGCTACCATAACTTGTAAGTATATCGTTTCAAAATCACTTTCTGTGCAACCTTCCGTCTGGCTGACCATGTAAACGTTACGAGCAAACTACCGGTGGCAATTTTAAAGATATTTGATGAAATTTTGGCAAGTGTTATTTTTGATCTATTAAAATAGATGATAATGGATTCATTATTTCACCTAGCTCCCTTATAAATACTCTCGCTGGAAATGAGTTTTAAGCTCATTAAACTCTTTCATAAAACAATCTGTCAAATTATACGAAAAATATTATTCTCATAGGTTCCACAAAACACCCTTCCAAATATCAAAGATGTTGTGTGGGCTTAAATCTCACATAAAAGTTGTTGTTGTGGCAAAATTTTTTAAAATTGAGAAAAATATAAGCAAAAATTGATGTTCAATATTATATAAGAGTCGGCACATAATTTCTGTTAGCTTACATATAATCCATAAATTTCAGAAATTATATGATGGTTGTTCACATTTTATCGAGCTACAATTTTAACTATGAATGTAGTGTAAGGTTTTATGTACTCGGAAGATTTCGTAATTTGAAGATTAAGGAATAAATAATGGAAGCAAATCATTTTTAAAGTGGTTCCAAAAATACACATACATACATATACACTGACAGAGGTATACTACATATAACTGTTTTCCTTAAATGTAACACAGAACACTTAATGAGTCATTAAATTGACTATAACTGAACCGATTTTTTTAATTTTTGAATGGTAAATAAATTTATATAATTAAAGTTTATGGCAAAATTTCGTTTAAATCTGCCGATTTATAATTGACAATTTTACGAAAATTTTTTGCTTGCATTAGGAGGTTGCCTCAGATATCGGTCTATATATTTTCAAATACCAATTTTTCTGATATTAAACAGGAAACTTTTCAGGATTATAACAAATACTCAGACCAAATTTCATGGAGGTCTGTTAGTTATTGTGGATGTACGTGTGCCAACCACAGACACACGGTCATAGCTAAATACACTCTGATTTTGATTTGGTGCAAGAATAAATATGCATTATGGGGTCTGAGATGAATTTCTCCTTAGCATTACTCACGGAATGACAAAGTTGATAAACCCTATTCACCACTTGTGGCGGTGAAGTATGTAAAAATTAGATCTCTCTAGTATTCTATCATTAGTTTGATCTCTTAAAATAGCTTAAACCTATAATGCTAAATAAAATATATTTTAATCCTAAATACTGCACACAACATTTACTTAGCTTCAGATTGAAGCAGCGGTTTCACTTGACTGCTTCTCCAATTAGCTCCATATAAGATCAATAAGATCAATTAAGGAATAAAGTTTTAAGCTTATAAATCTTCGGACTAATTTCACAAGATTTCAGCATGATTAATTTTTCCACTGTATTTAAAATATGAATCATATCGGTTCATATTTGGTTAGAGGACCCTTATAAGTAGAATGGCTTAATGACTCACAGAATGCAATTCTATTAAAATAAGCAAATTGTCCAGTATATACTTATTTTATAAATATTGGTCCTCATCACATTAAAGATCTTATAAATGCACCCCGAAAAGGGTTTTATGTCGTTATATTTATATCCTAAGCGATCTGTCTTCTTAGTTTCATATTTGGTAACTTGATTTTATTTATATTATCATTTTTAGATCTTAAACTACTTAAATGCTTTAGCTGTTCGTTTTCCACAATACTGCCGTTATGAGTCTTTGGGTCGTTCTAACGAGGGACGTCATTTGGCTGCTTTATCGATTTCGCTTAACAGTCGTTCACGACCACGTCGTGTTGCTTACATCCAGTCAGGTACTCATGGTCGTGAATGGATTACACCTTTGACTACTTTATACTTTGCTACCGAATTATTGAATAATATCCGGGCCTTCCAACGTATTCTAAACGATGTGGAAATTTATGTGTTGCCCTTGGTAAATCCCGATGGTTATGAATACACTTTCACAACAGTAAGTAGAATTTAAGATCACAATAATAAATTAAGAATAGAGCTGATATGGTTGATTATATTTTAGGATCGTTTCTGGCGTAAAAACAGACATCATTATCCTGGTCGCTCTTGTGTGGGTGTTGATATCAATCGTAACTTTGCCAATAATTGGAATTATCGTGGTGCCAGTCAAAATGTAAGTTATTTTTTTAAGGATTTAATGAATTATTATATTAATGTTTATTTTTGTTTGATATAGCTTTGCTCTGAAGTATTTTCGGGTACCTTTCCTGCTTCGGAACCAGAAACTTCTGCCATTGTACGTTATTTGGAATACAATCGTCATCGTATCAAGTTGAGCATTGATGTGCATTCATTTGGCAAATACATTTTCTATCCTTACGGTTATTCAAGGTGAATTAGAATTTCAATTTCTGTGTTTTGTTTTGTTTTGTTTTCCATTCCATTTTCTTTTCATTCACAAAAAGGAAATTAAGCAATTTTTATTTGACTTTTTTATTATTTTTAGAAATGCTCATGCTCCCACACGTCCTTTCTTGCATGCCGTCGCTACTCGTGCTGCCAATCAAATTGCCAAATATCGTGGTACTCACTATCATGTTGGCACCTCATCCAGTATTTTGTATGAAGCTTCCGGTGGTCTTGATGATTTTGCTTATGGTAATTTGGGTATTCCAATGTCCTTTACCATGGAGTTGCCTGGTGAAAATTTCCAAGTTGCCACCTCAGACATCATTCATGTTTGTAAAGAGACATTTGCTGGATTTATTGAATTTATTAGACACGTTAGTTTATATTAATATGTAGTTCTCTTCTTTTTACATATGTATGTATATGTACTTAGCTAAACAACACACCTAAATCAATTGTAACAAATTCATATCGAGACACACTTACATACAAATTATTTGATTGTATGTTTGTTTGTTTATGTTTTCTAGTAGACATTTTTTATATGTTTTAAGTTTTTATTTTTTGTTTAAATGTTTTTTTTTAATAAACTTTAGTTGCATTTTTTATTATAACTACATATATTTGTATATATGTATGTATGTATGCTTGTATGTATGAGTATATATAATTTCAATTAATTTTTTGTAATTGAATCTTGCCTTTAACTATAGTTTGTAATTTAACTGTTAATTAATTGTAATTAAATAAATGAAAATAGTTTTTTTTTTAATTAAAAGTTTATTTGATTTTAAAATTGGGTGGGGTTGGATGAATAAAATTGGTAAGATTAAATCAGATTTTCTGTAATCATGATGGTTTTATGGGTTGATGTTTTTATAACAATGAGATGAATTACATGGGATTGTCTGATTAATCTGTATATATAAAAATGAGTCTGTCTGTGTTTGTCTGTTTGGGACTTATACACAGTTAAACTACTGGACCGACAGTATCATAGGCAATAAAAAATCTATAAGACCAGGGGAAGAGATAACCCCATACAAAGCAAATCAATATTTCGAATCTCTAAAGAAATATAACACCGAAAATTTTAAAATTTTGTTTCAGTCACTTCTTCAAGAAACTGTTTTACTCAGGGGGATAGATGACCCCTATACAAAGAAAATATTGATCATCGAATATCTAAAGAATCACACTTCATTGAGAATTTTAAAATTTGGTTCCAATAACTTTTTCAGGGAACTATTTTATTATGGGGCGGATAGAATCAGGGGGAGAGGTAGTCTCCATTGTTGTGATCATCGAATATCTAAAAACTATATCAGCGAGAATTTTTGAATTTCATTCCCACTTCATCAAGGAACTGCTTTACTAGACAAAATGAAGGACGGATAGGATCAGGGGGGAGGGAAGCTTCCATACAAAGAAAATGTTGAAAATCGAATATCTTAAAAATCATCATACCGCAAATTTTCAATTTTGGTCTTAATAAAATTTTTCAAGTAACTATTTTACTGGACACAATGAAGGGAGGATAAGATCATGGGGATCATGATTACCGAATATCTAAAGAACTGTAAAAGCTAATGTATTAAAATTGGTTCCAATTACTTTCCCAAGGTTCTTTTTTACTGTCCAAAATGTAGGACTAATTAGACCATGAGGAGGGGTATCACCCTCTTAATAAGTGCGGCAGAGCGCACCGGGTCTTAGATAGTATAATATAATTCATACTCTACGTGGCCTAATAGTACGATATTGGAGTCTTAACTTATGAATCAAATGAACGAACTGTTATTGATAATTTGTTCTTTAAGATGTATTTTTATTTATTTAGAGGGTCTAAGTGACAGAAAGGTGGACCTTCGATTTTTATACCCTACACCACCGAAATGCAGAAAAAATGGCGTTATATTTTTAAGTCGACTTAACTATGTCCGTACGTCCATCTGTCCGGCTGTCTGTCTGATTGGCTGTCCATGTAAAAGTTGTGAACAAGCTAAACGTCGCAATTTTTGAAATATTTCCATGAAATTTGGTTCATATTATTTTTTTGGCCTAAGGACAAAGTCAATTGAAATTGACCATGTTCGGTCCAATATTTCATCAACCTTCCATACAAATGTTCTTTCCCGGAAATACAAAGTGATTTAACGAAATCTAATAGTAAGTGTTATAATATTCTTAAACGATGTACCAAAATATGCGAGGGTCGGTTCTTTATTTCTCATAGGTACCATATAAACACCTTTCCAAATATCACAAACTAAGATAAATATAAGCGAAAATCGATGAGCAAAATTATACGAGGGTCGGTTCAAAATTTCTTGTAGCCGTCATAAAGCCCCCAATAAGTTTAATGTTAAAACTCATAAATTTAACATAAATCTGAGTGTCACAATATTGTTCTACACATTTAAGTATGAATTACAAAATCAAATTATAAGAGGGTCGTTCATTAATTTTTTGTAACTACCATTTTAACTCGACGATGTTGTGTAGAGTATTAGATAGATGGACTCGGCCGACTATACATTCTTACTTGGTAATATATGTATATTAAGAACTTTTGATATATTTTTTCAAATTAACCGAATTTTGGGAGGATGAAAAAGCTTATAATTGTATATAATAGAAATTACCAGATTATTTTGGGGGCATTGATGTGATTTTTATTGAAAGGATATATGGCAGGTATCGTTGTCTCTCCCCCTTCTTAAGGGAAATATAAAGTATATAATTGTTATTATATTTATTATTGCAAAATTTCCGAATTGTGGACAATATTTACAATTTTTCTTCAGAATATATGACAGATGTCCAAATCCTTGTACCAATTTTTTCAAGCTTTTTTAACATGAGATTTTGGGTATTTCTGCATACAAACTTGGGAATTTGTTTCAATTTTCTGATTCATGATTCTATATTTTCAATAAGTAAAATGGTGGATAAAACGAAGTGAGAATTGCCCCTTTTTTATTTCCAATAAATAGAAAGATTTAATTCATTAAATAAGTTTCATAAAAATTTGTTTGAGTTCAATCAAAATGTTTGTTCAAATAAATTTATCACTCTACATTGTATAGGACATAATGATAAAATAACCAAAACCAATATCTGTGTGTGGTTCAACCCATGGAAAAAGATAACAGAGAAAATAACTTGATAAGAAATAACATTTTTGCCTTTTAAATATTAAGAAATAAATTATTCTTAAAATTATCGTACAATGAATAAGACCATAATACCGATTGTTATATTAAAATTATTAATTATTTTCAATTGTTTGGAAACTATAAAATGTCAAAATAATTATGGAAAATATGAGGGGTAAGTTATTATTGAAAATCGGTATATAAATATCTGATATTTTCTTCTATTTTCACAAATTTCAGTTATAAAATCTTTGAGTTACAATTTCAAAGCAAAAGTCAATTTTTAAAATTTAATGAAAAATTTTCTAAAAATACTGAAACTTTCATCACAAATCGTAAGAGGAGAAGTCTAACAATAAATGTTCTTGTACCTCCCAACAATGAATTGGAACTTTTAAAATATCTCAATCGTAAAATATAAAATTTGAAATTATCAATCAAAATGTTGCTGAGAGTATACGAAAAGAGAGTAAAACGGGAGAAACTAATTTCTCTTCTACTACGGACTTTATCAATTTCAACAGTTATCAACGTTTCGACGTTATCAATAATTATATGGACTATTTGAAAATGCAATACCCTGAACGTGTTGAACTTATGGATCTGGGTAAATCATACGAGGGTCGTGATTTAAAAGCAATATTAATCACAAACACTTCGGACAAAAGTAACAAAACTGAAAAATCTTTAATATTTATTGATGCCGGTATTCATGCCAGAGAATGGATAGCACCTGCCACAGCCCTTTATGTCATGCAACAGTTAGTGGAAAATTCATCATATTATGAAAGAGAATTACGTATGAATGATTGGCTAATTTGGCCTGTGGTAAATCCTGATGGTTATGAATATTCTCATGAACAAGATCGTTTATGGCGTAAAAATCGTCGACCCTCAAATACATCAAAATGTGTGGGTACAGATTTGAATAGAAATTTTGATTATTATTGGTCTTATGCAGGAGTTTCGAATAAAGAATGTTCAGAAATTTATGCTGGAGAAAAGGCATTTTCCGAACCCGAATCTCAAGCCTTAAGAGATTTGTTACATAGAATTAATGCCACTTGTAGCATGTATTTGACCTTACATTCCTATGGCAATTATCTTCTATATCCCTGGGGTTATGACAAGTAAGCTATCAAGCTATAATAAAGTGATAAAATTATTAAGAAACATTATGATTTCTTTCTTAGAATCTTACCACCAGCATGGCCCTATTTGGATTCGGTAGCGCGAGCTGGTGCTCAAGCAATACTTAATTCATCGGGAGCTTCTTATACTGTGGGTGCTGCCGCTAATGTTTTATATCCTGCCTCTGGAGCCAGTGATGATTATGCTCTTGCTATGGCTCAAATACCAGTTGTGATATGTATGGAATTACCTTCTGGTGGTAATGGATTTGATCCTCCTACGGAAAAAATCCAACCAATTGTTGAAGAATCATGGCTGGGGATACGAGCTATGGTTTTGGAGGTCCATGAGTATCCTCTTAGAAATATAGGCAACTGTAAACTATTAAGTTTTATCTTAATGTTAAGTGTAGTAGTGGTTTTGCAACTGTAATTAAATCTACCAAAATTTCCCTTTAAGGGTCAGTCAAAAAACGTGTTCGATTTTTTATTTTCATAACCTTCACCGCAACGAGTAGTAATGAGGATATATTAAATTTACCAATGCGTTTGTAATGCCAGGAACGAATTATCCAATATCCATAAGTATATTTATTTCGCTCAATTGAAAATCTGAGTCGATTTAGCAATGTCCTTCTGTCTGAATTCTCACGTCTAGAATAACTGTCGGAATTCAATATTTATTGTCTTAAGCAGTTTCCTATTTAAAACCAAAGAGTTTTAAGCCGATATCTGAAACAACCTCAAATTCCGAAAAACTATTTATTTCAAATTTTTCAATAAAAATAACTAGAATAAATCTGTGCCGATTCTTAATTACTTCCACCATTAACATTATGCAAATTCAATATTCACCAGTTTATACACCGATTCCGGATAAAGGTTCTTCATAAAACTTACACTGAAATATGATAATATATTCTTAAAATTGCCCATAGAAATCGGTACCATATATTGAAAACATTAAGATATATGTCTAAATTTCGATGGAATTAGTCTATATTTAAGAACCTTTTGTGCTTAACAAACACATTCCGAGAAGTGGGATTATAAGGGAGTTATATTAAAAAATGGTTCAAATTAGATTATATATTAATGACAGTTTAAGATCAAGTTTCAATTAAATTCAGAATCCTTTAAACTTTAAACTTTTTCCGGGGAAGAGGCCTTAAATAGGGCCCTACCGATATTCGTTAAATTAGTAAAATATATTAAAGGCAGTTTAAATAATTATTGGCTGAATTTCCAATAGAATTATTTTATATTTAAGAGTTTTACAAGCTTATAAACCAAAACCGGTAAGAGGTCTTATATGAGAACTATCGCAAAGTATGGACCGATATTGGTCAAAAACATATAATTAAGTTGATTATAATAATTATTGTAAAAATTAATAGAATTGGTTTATATATAAGAGTTTTATGTGATTAAAACTGTTTTCCGGGAAGGGCCTTATATGGAACCTATAGTAAAATGTGCACCGAGTTAGTCAAATTAATTAATTGGTCTATTTTAAAGAGTTTTATAATTTTAAAACACTATTCCGAGAAGGGGCCGTATATGGGAACACATTTCATAAAATTATCTATAAAATTGCGATCTTTATGATAAACAATTCTTTAAATGAGATTATTTTGATATTGATCTGTAACCTAAAAGTATTTTCATGATAAAGCAATTCGAACTACAAAATGTGGTTAAATTTCACTGAATCCGGATTAACAGATAAAGCTAAATAAATTCAGATTCCGATTTAGTTTAGAAACGATTTTTTAAGGTAACAAATGAGAAATTATTTTGTTATTGTGATGGTGTTATTTTTAATAAAGAGAAATGTTAACGGATGTACTTTTAATTAATTTGTGGACTGTTAAAAAAAGTAAACACCTCAAATTATGCCTTTATTTATCGAAGATAAAGTATGTTGAAGAATTATTACGAGGAACTTCTTTTAATATGAAATATGATTTTTTATCGATTTTACGATTACTTTCAAACGACTACTCCGATCCAGACACAGTGATAGCCAAGGATGTCTACACCTTGAGTTTGGACTTTTGAACCTAATTCTTCACAGGGTCCCAAATTAAGACACCCTACGGTACAGCCTGTGGTTGAATGTAGTGTACCTCATTACTTAACTACCTATTTTGTGGTCTCCTTGAGCTCATTAAGTTTTACTCTGCCTTCTTAAGATGATAAAGCTATTAACGTATATTATCTGACTATATACAAAGGGAATTTTATTGGCTATTGCATGACCCATTGACACCAAAATAGGGCAGTTCTTATTTGGTGGAGAGTGTTATAGTTTCAGTACAGCCGAATATATCATTTTTACTTGATAGTGTACCCCACACCACACCATAGGATGTAGGGGTGTTATGAGTTTCTGCTTCCTTTTAAGTATACTGATCGACTCAGAATCAATCTGGGTTAATTTAATGCTGGATTGACAATTTTTGAACGAGTGTGCCTCGGGTCGTTCTGGAACGGAGATTTAATTGTCGTGGGAATTTTAAAGATGTCTTCAGGAAATTTGATACATATTATTTTGCGCCAACTACGATTCCCGTCGAAACTGATAATGATGGGTTCATCAATTCACTTAGTCCCAATACATATTTTACCAACACACCTCCTATGAATGAGCTTTTAAACGCCTACAAATCTTAAATATATAACAAAATGAGCGACCAAAAATGTACGAACTAAATTTTTCAATATTTTCAACAAAACCCAACTTGGTCCAATAAAAAGTTGGCTCAGTACTCGAACTGTTAACATAAAAGGTATAAAAAGTTATTGATTTGAAGTGTGTAAAAAATCTTAGGCCAAAAGCAGAGCACAAGCAAAGAAGCTCTTGAGTGATATAAGAATAATAATGTGGTATTTGATCAAGAGAGTAAAATCCTCCAAATTGGCCGGATCTAAGACCAGTGGAGAAATATTAAGCTTTTGTTAAAGAGGATGAAGAGCACAAGAAGGTGACCAAAGTGTGATGGATTTTAATGAACCTTTTCAAAAAGCAAAGTGACAGAGCACTATAAAACGTGAATGGAAGGGATTCCGAAAAAGGTTCAATATTTCGTCATTGTGATAATAATTTTAATGAAATAAAAGAAATAATGATACTGTAAGTTAACTGGTTCCGCTTTTATTATGTGAAGAATTTTTCAATCTCACTCCTTAATTCGATTTCATTTTTCGTATGAAACACTATGCGATGCAATGATAACTAATCATTCACGCTTTTTATTATCACTTAATGAGTTGTGTAAATTTGTGACTCGTTTACATTGAAAAACTTTAATTTTCACGAAGGAAATTGTAAATTTAATACAAAAATTCTATAAATATCGCTTTTTTCAAAATACGTATATAAACTAAAAGGGAATTTCATTTTTAGTTGAGAAAATCCCACTTCACAATAAAAATGATTAGAAATAAAAATAATTTATAATTTAAACTTGATTAGATTACATTCCAAATTTCAGAAGAAATCGCTTTAATCAAAATTACAAGTGGAAAGGCATCGAGTTGATCGAGTTGAAATTGATTTTCGAGAAATTAGTTCAAATTTATTATTACAAAAGAACTGATCATTTTGGAGAAGAAAAATATAACGTTTTGGAGTTGAATTATTGGCGCTGGTCTCTGTGGTGGCTGCAACAAGTGCTGCAGTTATGATGGGAAAGTTAAAGAGTGAATAATTTGATTTTAAATTTGTTTTAAGAATAATTTTTTACGGTTACAAAATCTATAAACCTTCGCCTCAGGCTCCAGAACAAATTGATTTTCTACATGAATTGTCAAAATGGATGAGTTTTTCGATTTCGTATTGTGATTAATCACAATGAGGAGGAAATTTTCGTTCAAGCTTTGCCTGATCGCAACTTTTGCTTTAGAGACGCAATTTAATACCTTTCAAAGGTATGAACGTTAAAGTACTGAATGTTATTACTGTAATGCTGGACTCAAGAATTACATTGAAAGTTTAGTCACTCCATTCCAATCTAGTGTTTTCCTCAAGATCGTGGGTAAATTTTATGAACGGCGTATTATCAAGGCCATAACTATGACGAAATGTGATTATTATCTTTATATGGTTTCCCTACCCGTGAATGGATTTTATCAGCTGTTGTTTTGTATGACAATCGGTAGAAACAATTGGCAGTAATTTCGAAGAAAATTTGGATCTTCTGTTGGATTATGATTCTATGATTTTGACCGTAGCAAATCCTGATGGTTACGAATACAGCCAGAGTACTAGTCCAGCACGGTAAAGTTTGTGATGGTGCTGATCCCAATCGTAACTTTGACTTCCATTGGAATGAGGAGGGTGTTTCTTCCAATCACTGTTCCGATACTTATGCAGGGCCTTAAGGTTTCTCTGAACCCGAAACCATAACAGTTCGTTATTTATTACACTCTCTTAAGGATCGCATTTAACTTTACATTCTTATGGCAACTACTTGTTTTATCCTTGGGACTGGACAGCGTAAGTTTACGATTTTAAATAAATAAAAACTAAACTATTATTTTAATTATCTTCTTCTAGCGATTTCACGATACCTAGGAAGATTTAGACGATGTTGACAATGACACTAAATACACCTCCATCAATGTCTTGCTAGTGACCCTCGATGGTGATTTGCAAGGTTTTGATCCTCCAGCATCTAACATTGACAGAATGGTCAAAGAAACTTGGTTTGGTATTCGTGCTATCGCTCAAAAGGTCGTTGAAAAGTGTCACACTGAAAGAATCGAATTTTTGTAATTTAAAATTATCGATTTTAGTTTTAAGTATTTCGAATCGTTTTATAGTTCTCGTTAATAAAAAAATATATATTTATATTTTTGTTAAACCTACTTTTGTCAAATTTATATATTGTTTGAATTGTAATAAAGGTGGCCATACCTGGTGCAGATATAACAAATTGTACATGCTTGCTTTATTAATATATATATATTGATTCTTAGCGTTCATACGAATTTAATGAACGATGTATTAGTATTTGACATTGTACTATTTTAAGTTGTCTTTTACATTTTTTATATGGGGAATACTCCTTTCCCTGGTCATATCGAAATTTTTCATAGATATTTTGTACTCAATATTTTATGTATTAATTTATTACATTAATTTAACGTAGTTCTTTCCTTAATTCAACTTAAATTTCAAAAAATTTAACTTAAATGTGATATTTAAATTAAGTAATTTATTTTTGTCATTTTGAATAATTTGTTATTCAAATTGAATAATATTTATTGAAATTAACCGCATTTTTATTATCGAATTCAAATAGTCATATTGACTATTTTTCGTCAATTTGAAGAATTTATGAAAAATTGACGAAAACTTTTGCTATGATGAATAATGATTTCGTTGGCTGATATATAATCTACTTTTTTCAATTCTACACTCTTTTTCGTTGTATTTACTTTCTTTTGATTCAGTGTAGATAACATCTCATCTCTAGTGATGAGAAATTTTTTTCAAAAATTATTGAATTCAAATTCAAAAGATATTTTGGAACCACTGTGCATTCTTAATTGTTTCAGTTCCTTTTAAAGGAATTTCCCTGTACCAGTGTTTACCTTGGAAATCCATACAATATTTTTAAACAAAATAATGTTTATCATCAAATTTAATCGTTTAAATTTCAGATTCCTGCTGGTGGAGATTAAAATGAGAGAATGATAAAATGTCTTTAACTAATAATCCTGATTAAAAATATCCGATCGTTTTTAGCGATCAATACATTTTTTGCTGAACTATGTTATCGGTTAATAAATAAATATTGTCTAAAGTAAATTGCTTTTGAATTGTAGAGATTAAGTTCTAATTACTTACTATTTGATTAGATATCAACAGCAGTTATTAACAATGATAATTTAATTTATCTTAAACTCATAAATAGTTATTTAGTTAATAATCGAATTATAGCAGATATTTAATATGAAGTTCTAAAGTATTTGAATTCTAATTAAATCAATTAGTTCATTGAAGACAGTTTAGAAGTAAAGTGCAAATAATTCTTTAATCATGTTTAATTTGCGAATATCGGTTTTAATATTTAGTATATTAATAGTTTTTGTAGCTGGTAAAAATTATGAAGGGTTCGTAACTTTTAAAGTAAAGAAGGGAATACAATTTTTATGTTTATACCCTCCACCACCAAAAGTGTGAAGAGGGTATATTAACTTTGTCATTCCGTGTGCAACGCTAAGTATAAAACCATTGAAGATCCCATAATGTATATATATTTTTGGATCAAATCAAAATCTGAGTTGATTAAGCTATGTTCGTCTGTCTGTCGATCCGTCTTTCTGGCCGTCTGTCTGTTATTCTGTCTTTCTGTCTGTCTTTTCGTCTGTCTATTTGCCTGTCTGTTGTTGGCACTCTCAAATCTACAATAATTAAAAGAGATCAATGAAATTTGGCTTGAGTAATTGTTATGGTCCTAAAAAATTCCTATTTAAAATCAGCAAAATCAGTTCAGTTTATTAAGAGATAAAGGCTGATATCTGAAACAACCTCTAAATTCAACGAAGAGCATTCATAAAATTGTCAATTATAAATTAGAATCAAATTAAATTAGAATCAAATTAAACTATTATATTAAGTTATATGTTCTTATTACCATTTCAAGTCAATTATCAAAATCGGTTCAGTAGAAAAAATATTATATCAAAAAAATATAACTAATTTTATAACTCATTAAATTTCTTGTGTTATATTTAAGCAAAACTTTTATATATTTTATGCGCTTATGAGTGTATGTGTGTATGTACGAAACATAATATATTTACTTCACATGCATTTGTGTTGGAGGGTATTGAAGATTCGGCATAAACGAATCTAACATTCTTACTTATCTCTCTTTCTAAACAGCTATAAATTATACCAGTTAACGCCTAAGGAAGCAAATAATCTAAAGGATTTCAAAATCTCTTAAAACCCGAAGATCATTATGAATTTTTAAACACCGAAACGGTTATTGTGGCTCCTCATGTTTTGCAAGATTTCAAAAATACTCTCTTCCAATATAATTGCAGTTCTAAAGTTTTGGATGAGAATGTGGGAAAAACTTTAAAACGCAATTTTGAAGTGAATCGTTTGCGTAAAAATCGAAACCCCTATAAAGGGCAGGGACGTCTGAGTACAGAACGTTATTACAGTCATGATGAAATAAATTCATATCTAGAGTATTTAGCCCAGACATATCCAGAGCGAGTTATACTCAAAACCGTAGGTTACTCCTTTGAACATCGTCCTATGAAGGCCCTCATTATCACGAATGGTCAAGGAAATTATGATAAAAATGTTATACTCGTAGATGGAGGTTTTCATGCACGTGAATGGATTTCACCAGCCTCAGCCATTTATGCCATTGAACAATTGGTAGAAAATTATGTAGAGAATAAAGATCTTTTACAAGATTATAATTGGGTTGTATTGCCGGTGGTAAATCCAGACGGTTATGAATACACACAGCTATCAAGTGACACACGTATGTGGCGTAAGACTCGTAAACCTTTATTTCATGAGGGTGGTATTTGTTATGGTACTGATCCCAATCGTAATTTTGATTTTCATTGGAATGAAGAGGGTGCCTCTTCGGATCCTTGTTCTAATACATTTGCCGGGCCGAAAGCATTTTCTGAACCAGAAGCTGTGGTAGTGAGAGATTTAATTCATACATTTAGCGAAAAAGGACAAATGTATTTGACTTTGCATTCGCAAGGGAAATTATTGCTGTATCCTTGGGGTTGGACAGAGTAAGTAATTTAGAGACTTATATTAACATTGGAATGAAGAAAAAGGTCGGTTATCAGATCTTAACTTTTATATAAATAAAATTCATGAAGACAATTAAATAATTACCAGAATTTCCTTATAATTTATCTTTATTTAAGAGAATTTTAATCCTTAACTTTTATTCCGGGAAGGGGCACTAAAAAATGTATAACCGTATATAGACTTAAAATTAATTGTACAAAATATCAAGAGGGTTGGCGTAAATAAAAGATCATTATTACATAGAACCTTTGTTTCGAGACGGGGTCTTATTTGGGAGTTATAGCAGACTTTGAATATTTATCGTATGTCAAATACAGGTCCCTTCTCATATTCGAAGAAGGGGTCTTAAATGAAAGCTATAGGAAAATGTGTACCGATATTTGTCAAATTAGTAATATGAAAAAATTAAATTCTGAATTAAACTTGAGAAACTCCTCTAGAAGTCCATTTGAAATTTGAATTTAGAAAATTCTATAGTTCCAAAGATAGAGAATTGTAAAAAGGAGTTTTGAACCACTGAGCACATGTGGTGCGTAAATAGCAAAATAGAACTGTCAGCTTTATATATTTTTTATTGAGAAATTAATAACATTTTTAAATTTTTTTTCAGAGCTCTACCCGACACCTGGCCCGATTTACATGAAGTAGCAATGGCTGGAGCTGAAGCTATATACCAAGCAACTGGTACGAATTATACAGTAGGATCTTCAACAACAGTTCTCTATGTGGCTGCTGGTGCTAGTGATGATTATGCCTTCAATGCTGGTTTTCCCATTTCATTTACCATGGAATTACCAGGTGCTGGTTCTACTGGTTTTGATCCACCAGTTGAAATGATAGATGAAATTGTTAAAGAAACCTGGGTGGGCATTAAAGCTATGGGTCTTAAAGTCATTGAAAAGTATCCAGTAAATTGAAAAACACACACACACACACTCTTATGTACTTAATTAGAATTAAATTGTTAACAAAGAATAAAAATGAAAGTGTTTTCTAAAGAAATGTTTGCTAAAACGCGATATTAAGTCTTCATACACTTGAGTTATTCAATAGTTTTGGGTTTTATCTATTGAATTGATTTAATTAATATCACAATAACCTGCCGTTTTGCGATAAGCTGGAATTCATTTCCATGAGTAATTGTGGCATGAGTTAATTGTTAGATGAAGTGGTTACATTACACAAGAGTATTGTAGTTGTAGCATTGAATAAAGTGTGTCACTTGTGGCAACATTTCTCAAGTATTCGTTTAAGTACTTTACTTTATTTTACCTCTTTTTCTATGGTTTTGCTTATAATTGGTGATAACATAAACTTTTCATTATTGTTGTTGGGTTATTTAGGTAGACAATCAATTCCCGCTGTTTTAATTTATTACAATGATTAAAAGTCAGTGGGTTGTGATTTTAGAAATATTTATTGAGGGTTAAATATTTAATTAATCACTAACGGAAATGTTTACAAACAAGTTTTGGTTTAAGTTATGAACTTGAAATTGTTAAGGAAAAGTGGCCATAATTCGCCTAAAGCGATTTTAAATAAAAAGGACGTTAATTTGTGATCATAAATTTCTCATACTAAACATCGATAATTTTATAAAATATTGTAAAATCATTAATTTGGAATCACTTATTTTTTATATATAAATCGATTTCTATATAAAAACAAGTAAGAGTGCTTTATTCGGTTGTGCCGAATTTAAATACCCTTCACTATCTACATTATCCAAATATTGTTGAAAAATGCTTTGTATATAAACTAATGTTGGTCCATATTTTTAATGGAATTGGTTCATACTAAAGAATCTTTTAAGCCTAAAATAGTACGCCGGGAGAGTTATAACATAATATAGTCCGATAATTGTCATATCAGATACATATATTAAAGGCAGTTTAAAGAAAAATAATTGTATAAAATTTCAAAAGAAGTAGTTCGAATTTTACAGTTATTTCATCTAAAATCCTTAAATGGGATCTATAGCTAAATATGGACCGATATTAATCATAATTGACATATAAAAGACTGTTAGAAATGAAATAGAGACGATTTTAAATAAAATTGGTTCATATTTAATAAGATTCCGGAAAGGGTCCTTACATGGGTGCTTTAGAAAAATATAGACCGATATTCGTCAACTTAATTGTAATGAATTTCAATGAAATTGGTTGATATTTTAGGCTTTTATTAGCCTAGAAGGGACCTTATATGGGGGCAATAGCGAGACTTGGACCCATATTGGTAGAATTAAAATTCCAAGAGAATTGGTGTATATTTAAGAGTTTTTTAAGTTTAAAACCTCTTCCCGGGATGTGGTTTCTATGGCATAAATTGGGGACAATTATTGTTCGAATTAAGACACATTTGATATATTGGGATCAAATTTGAAAATCCCCGCTGTTATAGTTTTTTTGACATTCAATAAATTTGAGAACCAATTTGAGAACGCTCCAAGATCAGAATTATACGTCGGTCGCTCCATAATATTCTATAACTCCAATTTTAACCTCCTGGAAAATATTGTTAAAATATATAATTCCAATATAAATATTGGTATCACAAAAATGTACTGCTCTCATAACATAAATCAGAAAATCGATTTATACGAGGGTCGTTCATTATTTGTGGTAGCTGTATTTATAATTAAAAATGTGGTATAGAGTACAACTTATTAACTTTTAAAAAATCAGTTTTCTTTTAAAAAATTTGATATTTAAGTGAAAAGAAACTTACCATAAAGAAGAATAGACATTAATCCGAAAAGAACTTTAATACTTTTCAGTTAAATAATCTCAATTTATTCTCTATCCCATTCATTTAATTGACTACATTTTTAAATTGAATTAAAATTTGGAAATAAGTTCTTCAGCCATAGCTTTGATACCAATCCAGGTTTCAGAAACGAAAGGTTCAATTTGAGCAGGTTTGGGATCGAAACCACTACCACCAGCTGGCAATTCCATGGTGATGGCAACGGGAATATTGGCCATAGCAAAAGCATAATCATCACTACCACCAGCAGCAGCATACAAAACATTGGTGGAAGAGCCAACGGTGTATTTGGTACCAGTTGCGGCTTCAATAGCGGCAGCACCAGCTTGGGCAACATCATCAAAATCTTTCCAGGTGGCGGGAAGAGCGCTAGAAAATTAAGTAATTAGATTTTTATAAAAAAATTTAAAGAGAATTAAACTTACGAGGTGTAACCCCAAGGATACAACAGATAATTGCCATAAGAGTGCAAAGTCAAGTACATCTTGGCACGACCAGTGAGCGAGTGCATTAAATCACGTAAAACTTGAGTTTCGGGTTCGGAGAAAGCAGAGGTACCCTTGAAAGTGTCAGAGCAAGAAAGGCTGGATGCACCAACTTCACCCCAGTGGAAATCAAAGTTGCGGTTGCCATCAGTACCATAACAATTGGCGCTAGAGGGTTTACGGGTCTTACGCCACATGCGAGACTTGGTGTGAGTGTATTCGTAACCATCTGGATTGGCCAAGGGAACAATAACCCAATCGTAATCCTTCAACAAATGACTGTTGGCTGAGAAGTTTTCAACCAATTGATGAATTACATACAAGGCACCAGCAGGAGCAATCCATTCACGGGCATGAATACCGGCATCCATTAAGATACCTTCTTGTTGGATCTGCCATCGCCGTTGCTAATAGTATAGCCTTCAAGTCACGTTTCTCATAGGATTTGCCAATGGTTTTGACGTTAACACGACTGGGATATTCTTTAGCCAATTCATCCAAATAAGCATTAATGTCAGCATAACGTTGGAAGCTAGAGAAACTAATACGGGAGGAAGTATCCAAAGCGGTGCGCAAGAAATTATTTTGGGCACGTTCGATTTCAACAGATTCACCAACATTTTCATTGACAATAATAAAATCGACACCGAATTTATTCAAAATATTTTCAAATTCAAATTGATCTTCAGGTTGCACCATAACACGGGCGGCATCTTCCAAATTTTTGGTTAACGCAAAAAAATCATAGGCGGGGTTTTGAGATAAACGATAAATTAATTCCTTTTCGAAAACATTTTTGGCAATAAGATCGTAGATTTTGTAGCTAAAAAAAAATAAATTTAATAAATAAATTTTCAATATTTCCATTTGTCATTTGTATTCACCAACTCACCCCTCATAAGAATCGGCTGCGACAAAAGCAATGCTGCACAACAGCACGCTTAAAGCGATTTTCAAAAACATTTTGTATTTCTTTAGCTCTAGTATTCCCTTAGACTGTCTCTAGTCGTATTAATTTGTTTTTCCAAGTTTTTAGCTTTTTATAGAAAATTTCTCGTTTAAATGTTTAGTTTTTTTTAAAAAAATAATAAATAAATTCTTATCTTTTTGTGTTACTTTTTTTAAAGAATTTTTAAATTCAGTTTGTTTTTTTTTCGTTTTTTCCAATCACAAATCAATGTTGTGTATCTCTGATTTCAAAGACGCATTCAGAAATATTATTATAGTCGTTATATATTTATCAATGTTTTTTTTGAAAATTATCGTCCAGTGACGATATTAGAATCTCAGATAATTTGATTTTTTTTATTATAAATTTTTGTTGTAAAATATTGCAAGATTATTTTGCAACCAAAATACATGTTAGGAATTTGTATACCCTACACCACCGCAGGTGGTTGGGGCATTATGCGTTTGTGCAAAAGTTTGTAACGGGCAGAAAAAATATTGCTATCACCACTTTTAAGTATCAATATCCATCTATCCGTCTGCCCATCCGGCCGTCTGGTTGGCTGTCTATGTAAACTTTTTTGAACATAAAGCAGGTCGCAGTTTTTGAAATACCTTGATGAAATTTGATTGATAAATAGTTATAGACCTCTAATTTAAACATATTCAGATATAAGGAAAAGAACTTCTGTAAAGGCAAAAACAAAGGATTTTAATAAAATCATAATTTCTAGATACATATATACATTACAAATGTTTTTTTTTATATAAGAACAAATACAAATTTTGATTATAATGGAACCATCATTTCAACTTCATTCGTTATAAAAGCCTTTCACGGTTTTTTATTGGTTGAATTCTAATTTCTATTAACCGCTTTTTGTCGGAAAACCGTATTCGAAAACAGTTTTTTTTGAAAAGCTAATTTTTCAAATAACTCGAAAACCGGTTTTCTGAAAATGTCGGTTTTTTGAATAGACTATATGTGTCATTAATTTAACTTGAGGAATGCCTATTGAAATTGGTGATGACGGATACCTTAATTTCATCTAACCCGGAATGGGCTCTTAGAGTCATAGAAGTCCTAAACATAAAGCCATATAAATGAAATTTTGCAAAAATACTAAATTATACCAGAATAAGTTTATTATTTCTCATAGGTCCTTTACAGACCCCCTAAAAATATCACTTTGAAGGACTTAAATCTCGCAAATACGTTACTATTGTGATAAAAATAAGTCAAATAAAAACAAGTAAGAATGCTATATTCGGCTATACCGAATCTTAAATACCCTCCACCACAAATTCGTGTAAAGTTAATACGTTAGGTTCCATAGATACACATACACTCGCAAATGTATATAACACAGAAATAAATTAGTTACAATTTAGGCTATAAAATTTTTCTACTGAACTGCCTTTTTTCTACCAAATTTCATTGAGCTCTGTTAATTTTTGTGGATGTGATCAGACAGAGAGATTGACGAAAATCGACTGATGACAATAAATGGGGTCTGAAATAATTCATTCTTAGCTCTCTACCACTTGTACTGTGGAGCGTATAAAAACAAAAAATATGCTTGTTATAAGCTCAAAACTATTTTCCGGGAAGAAGTCTTATATGGGAGCTACAGCAAAATTCGGACCAAGATTGTTCATATTTATAAAATACTTTGATTATAGTTAGAAAAATCATTGTGCTAAATTTTAATGGAATTGATCTTTCTTTAAATGTTTTATAAACTCAAACCCGTTTTCCGGGAAATCCCGTTATAAGGGAGCTATAGGAATTGGACCGATATAGGGCAAATTAATATAATATCTTCAGAACAGTTAGCAAAATAATTGTGTAGACTTTCAATAAAACTGGTCTTTATTTACTCGGGAAGGGGCGTTATATGGGAGCTATATCAAAATATGGACCCATGTTAATAAAATTTATAACATATATTAAGAATGGTTAAAAAATTAGTTGTGACAAATTTTAGTAAATTATCTGAAAAATTGCGGCCCATATGACACAAAGAGTTTGGGGTGTATCAAAATTTTGCATATTATAGCCTATAACTTTTTTCCGGTTAATCAGATTTTGATAATTTTTTGCACGATGATGAAGCACGTGAAATTGTATGCTAAAATTATTTTTTTGTTTAAGTCCAATTACATGTTTTAGAAGAAATTATAAGAGTTCATTTTCGAAATTTTGAGGTTGTTTCAGATATCGGTCTATAACTTCCTTGCTTATAAACCGATATAGCTGGTTTTAAATGGCAAACTGCTTAATACAATAACAAACAATGTGGCCAAGTTTTATTGAATTCGGTCAATTATTCTAGGCGTGAGAATGTTTCCAACAGACAGACAGACGGACATAGCTAAATCGACTCAGTTTTTGATTTGATGCAATAATATATATACATTGTTGGGTCTGAAATGATTCCTTCTTGGCGTTACACACGGAATGACAAACTTAATATACCCTCACCACTTGTGATGGTGGAGGGTATAATAAATATAAGCAAAACTCGATGTACAAAATTTTACGATGTCCAGTTCCTAATTTCCTTAAGCTCCCTTATAAGCCCCGCTCCTAAAAAAAGTCCTTTTAAAGGGCACAAAACGTACATTAATATAAGTACCATAATAAACTGCAACCTTAAGCAAATATTAGAATATATGTTTATACGGGGGTCGTTCTTTATTTTTCTGTAGCTATCGTTTATAATCAGTATTGAGGTGTAGGATATTAAATAGTCGGACTTGATCGAGTATAAATTTTTCTTCTTGTATATTAATTTGTTCTGTAATTTCCAAATCGGTTTATTTGTGTTGACATGACTCAAGACCTTAAAAATGGATTTTAAATTGGAATTTAAAATAAATGAAATTTTTGTATTTTATAACAAAATTGCAATAATGACTTCACAGAAATTTCTTAAAATTAATATTAAAGAATTTTAAAAAGTTCATTCATATTCCATGTACAGTTTGTCAAAGTTAAGTTTACACACTGAGAAAAAATAAATTTATATACACTGTCATTAAAATGAAAACTTTTGTTATAAATTATAATTAATTTATATACATTATACTTCTTTCTTCATTGACTTTATTATAAAGGTTCAAAAATTTTGAAAGCGTCTTCATAATCATCATTATTATTTGTATATTATAATGAACCGATTCCAATGAAATGGCTTGGATGTTAGTAATAGTCCTTTGCAGAAGAGAATTATTCGAACAGCTATACATACGGTTCAGTATAAAAAATTTATAAAGTCAAATTGTCCAAAATTGGTACATATAAGTTGCAATTTTAAATATTTATGAGGAGTGAGATAGAAAAATTCTTAACATGCATACTTTTTATTTAAACGAAATTATAACTTTATTTGAAAAAAATATATAGTTCTAAATGCAAATGAGAAATTTTGAACCTTCTTTGTAAATCCTTCAATTAACATTTTTATAGATCCTTTTGTCACTTTACTCGAACACGTAGTCCATTAACGTTTGAAATCTACTATACTATTGGACTCCCATTTTTTGCTCTTCAATTCTCTTTAAACAAGAGATCAATATCTCTGCACTGGCCTAAACTCTGAGGAATTTCGAGGATTTGCCTCACTTTTGGCACAACTTCCAGGTTATTGTTCTTATACCACTTAAGGGCTTCTTTACCATAGTGACAGAGTGCCAAAAACAAGTGGACCCATTATGAAGTTTTATGAGTGGAGAAGACTCTTTTGTAAACTTTTCTCGATGTAAATTTCGGTATTTATAGAATCCGTTAAAACAAATGTTTGGATTCTGTTTGCCAATCTGCATTGTATGTCATTCCAAGAACTTTTTGGGAATTTTTGACTGCTTTTGAGCAATAAACTTTTCTTCAACATTCCTTTGAACATCTGCACCATAATTTTTTACCAGAAAGTTGCAAAGAATCTGCCAGCATATCTGTTTAGTGATGTGTTTTAGGCTTCTAAATTTTCGCACCAAATAGCACTTAGTTAACCGCGCTTACTTTTTTCGGCTTTAGAAATATCATGTGGATCATTTCTTTTACCTGAACCCAGTTTTCTGGTAACGAACAAGGTCTCCCAGTACGTTTTGAAAAATATTGGAAACAGTTTTATGGCAGACCTTTAGGTGCCTTGCCAAACTTTTGTAGGACCAAGTTGGGTTTTGTTGAAAATATTTAATAATTTTAGTACGCACTTCTTTCCGGTCAATAATTTTAACCAGATTAACAATATATTTTGTTAATTTGTTTGACATATTCGATAAAATATACAGGACCTTATGACCTCAAAACCTTATTCAAGAGGAATATTTGTATCTCAGGTGGTGTAGGGTGTAGAAATAATCGACCAAACCTTTAGCAAGATTATCGTAGAAATTTTTAATCTCATCAATTCTACGATAATTTAGTTTAAGGTATCAAAATTAAAATGAGATTTTAAAATGAGATATAATCGTTTTTTTATATTTTATTATTAAATTTATATAAAAAAGTTTATATAATACAAACATACAAGAAACAAGTAAATAAGTTACAGTCTGTCAAGCCCGACTATGTAATACCTTACACTATAATATTGGTTATAAATGGAAGTTACGAACATTTGATGACCGACCCTCGCATAATTTACTTTATGATTTATTCTTAAGTGTGCTGTTTTAAAATAAGTTTTTGTAGGGCGTTAATGGGTACCTACAAGTAATTATGGACCTACCCTCGCATAGTTTTGCACTTCGATTTTTGTTTTATGAGTTTAACAACTCATTGCGAGATGTATACGTGAGGTGGGTGGAACGAATTTTTCTTTGTTACAAACATCAGCACAAACGCATAATAACCCAACCACCTGCGGTGGTGTAGGGTATAATTCTTGCGCCATATCAAAATTTTAATCGATTTAGCTTTAGCCGAATTCATTAAAATTTGACCTGAGTATTTGCTTTTGTCCTAAACAGTTTTTATTTAAAACTGCACGCAGAGAAAAAATATGTTTGCGATAACCATAAACGAGAACCAATATACTATTGTTATCAGATATTTTAAGCGTAACTAAAAAGGTTGTTAATTCGCGTTTTGATTTTGCATTAATAACAATAGTTATTATTATCGTCACTAAAATTATTGTTATCGCCACTTTGTATAAAAATCTATAAAAATTTGAATTTGAATTTGTTCAAATTCAGTCGATAGTAAACTGAAAACAAAATCTTGTCCTAATAACAATAGTTTTATTTTCATAACGGGTTGATTAATAATAATAAAATTGTGATCAGTCAAACATATTGCGACACACAATATTTCTTATTATTTAATAAAAATTTTATCGAAATAAAATTAATTCAACAATTAATCTGTTGGTAATAACAATAAATGTTTGCCGCGAATATATCAGTGTTTGCGACGATCATGTTGCGAAATGACATTTCTCTGCGTGTAGCTATATCGCTTCATTTTCAAATAACTGAGACATTCAAAATTCCGCAAAAAAAAAAAAAAAAAAAAAAAAAAAAAAAACTTTTCAAATTTTTGAACAAAAAGTAACAAGAATTTAACTTTAACATTCAGTTACAAAAAGTCATAAAACACAGATCAATAGAAAAAATTCTAGGCTAAAATATGCAAAATTTTGATACACCCCGAAATTTGTGTGTTTTATAGGTCGCAATTTTGAAAATAATCTTCTGAAATCCGCCAAATATTTATTTTGATACAATAATAAATTCAACCAAACAAGATTGTTCTGGAGTCATAATTTGATCTTGCTCCCAAAAAAAAAAAAAAACGAAGTCTAATCAGTAAAAAACGGTTATAAGGTTTTCCAATTATGAAGATAATTTTCTGAATAATTAACCTGCGGCAAAATTTATTATTATTTTGATATAATAAACCAAAAAATAATAATAAATAAAACTGTTCTAGGCCTATTATTTCACCAAGCTCATATTTAAAGTCCCTTCCCAGAATATGATTTTAACTTTATAGAACTAAATATTATTAGTCCATATTCAGTTATAACTCCTATTTTTTGTCCCTTCCCGGAATTAGATTAGCATTTACACAGAAAACAAGTAAGAATGTATAGTTGATCAAGTCCGACTATTTAATATCCTACACCACATCGTCGGTTAAAAATAGTAGTTACAAGAAATTAATGAACGACTCTCGTATGATTTTAATTTTTTGATTTATTCTTAAGTTTGCAGTACATTCACTTAAAATTTATGCGTTTTAAGTGAATTCTTCTGGGGGTGGTTCTTATATGGGGACTACAAGAAATTATAAAACGACCCTCGTATAATTTTGGATATTGATTTTTGCTTAAATCGAATCAGAAAATGATTCTTAGTCGAACGGTATACTTAAATGTGAGTTTAACACCTTTTTTCTGCATGTTACAAAAGTCAGCTATAAAAAATTTCGATAGGACCAGAGGGAGTGGTACCCCTCACACAACTGAATATCTAAAGAACTATAACAGCGAGAATTTTCAAATTTTGTTTCAATCACCTCTTCAAGGAACTGTTTTACTGGACAAAATGTGGGGAGAGGTAACCGCCATACAAAGAAAATATTGATCATCTTATATCTAAAGAACTATAACCGCGAGAATCTTGAAAATTTGGTCCCAACCACTTATTCAAGGAACTATTTTACGAGACAATATGCAGAGCGGATAGAATCAGGGAGAGAAGTAGCCCCACAAAGCAAATTTTGATCATCTAAAGAACTATAAACGCGAGAATTTTCCAATTTGATTCAATCCACTTCAATAAAGGAACTGTTTTACGGTACAAAATGAAGGGCGGATAGGATCATGGGGAAAGGTGTCAAAGAATTTTTTTCTGTGTGTTCTTACTTCTTGATGATCAGAGCTGCAGTTTACAGATACTTATTTATTTCCTCCGAAGAATAACAGTCAAGTATCATTGATTTGGATCTATTTCAAGCTGATAACAAATCCTGTATTTTTCAGTGTATTTAGCAAACTAGATAAATCAGATAACATTCTTTCAAGTTATTGTCTTTCGTGGGAATATAATAAATTCGTTTAGCAAAAGAGTCATATATACCCTACACCACCATAGCTGGTGGGAGTATTATACTTGTGTGCAGATGTTTGTAATGGGCAGAAAACATAGTCCTACCACCAACTTTAAGATATCGTTCGATTTAAAATCACTTCTTGAGTCGTTTTAAGCATGTCTGTTCTTCCTGTTGGCTGCCCATGGCACGTACGCCAAGGACGATGCCTATCGGTCCATTTCGCCCGGAATGAAGTTTTTAGTCAATAAAATTCCTAAATATAAAACAATTTTAACCAAATTTAGCAAAAATAAGTCTTATATTCTACAACGAGATGCCAAATTATACAATGATCGGTTCATTATTTCTAATTGGTCCAATACAACTATCTTTCCAAATATCACTTTGCAACTCATTAATCGCACATACATGCGGGTATTGTAAGAACATTTAGTCAAATTAAGATAAACATAAGCCAATAACACCGTGCGAAATTATACAAGAGTCGGTCCATAATTTTTTCTAACTGCCAGATAACCCTTCAAAAAGATTCCTCTCACAAAAATATTATTATATTGAATGCAGTTGATTACAAAAATCAATGTGATGTAGGGTATTACATAGGCGGGTTTGATCGACTATAACATTTTCACTTGTTTTTTAATGAAATAAATTCTTAGAATAGAAATGTCTACGTTAAAAATTATTAATAAACGTCATAAATCGATCTTTCTTTATATGAGAAGTCGCACGCGCGATAAAAACAGATAAGAAACTGAAACGTTCGACATAAAGTTAGTCCATTATAAATCTTTTTGGCATAAAAAATCAGGTTTTTGTTTCTTGATTTAATTTATAAATAAATTGATAAAAAAGTAACTTAATTACGTTAGAATTATTTATTTATGGTTTATGATTTAATATTATTAAGATTTTTATTGGAGAAGTAACGACATTTATGTTATATTACCGATTTGATTCAAAAGAACAATAATACTGGATTTAATTAAGTCATTTTAAAGAAAAGAATTCCAGATGTTGAATTAAGACAATATTGAAACCAAATCATTTTATAAATTCTTCATTGAAATATAAATAAATTTTAAGAAATTTCACTACAATTTATAGCTTTTTATCGCTTTGGGAAAATAAACAAGTAGCAATGATATATTAGGCTATTCCGACTCCTTATTACCCTTAAACACGATTACACAATTTATAAATAATTGCAATAACATAATAAAAATTCTACTTGTAGGAGAAAAGCACTCTCTCATGACCCATCCCAAAATTATGTAGTCTATAATATAGTTTTAGGATGATATTGCTCTCACGTGTCTTAGCATTGCAATCAGAATAATAAATTTTATATACTTCAGCACTTGTAGCTAAAAAGAGTTAACAATGCCATACTCGGCTATGCCGAATCTTTAATGCCCTTCTCCACTTATACTGGAAATACATGCAAATACCTTAGTTTCAATTCTCTTTAGGAAAGAGCCTAATATCTCTTCACTGGCCTTAGCTCCGGAAATTATGCTACAAATACAATATTATTTTTCTTGTAGTACTCAAGGGCCTGTTTACAATATTGACTGGATGTCAAATCAGGCCAAAACTTTGTGAACACTTTATGAAGACCTCGATGTAAATTTTGGTATTTATGGAGTCCTTCACTGGTCAAATTAAATAAATATCTATGTGCAAAATTATACGAGGGTTAGTCCATAATTTTTGTAGCTCTCGTATATCCCTCTTCATTTTAAAATGCATAAATTTCACACAAATGTTAGTGTTACAATAATGCACTGCATAGTTAAGAATAAATCAGATTATTAAATTATACGAGTGGTGTTCATTTATTTTTAGTAACTAATTTTTATAGCCAACATTGTGGCTAAACATCCCAACTTGCCTTTCCGTCTGGCTGGTTGTCTATGTAAACGTTGTGAACATTCTAAAGTTCGCAATTTTTGAGATGTCTGGGCGAATATTATCATTTTGGTCCAAGTACAAAGCATATTGAAATTGGCAGGTCCAGTATTTCAGGTAACTCCTATATAAAAGAGGCTCATAAAAGTTCTAAATATAAAGCGATTGTAACGAATCTTGACATATATAAGTGTTATGATATTCTAAATCGATGTGTCAAGTATTTCGATGGTCCATTGCTTTTCATAGTTACCATACAAGCCTTTTCCAAACATCACTTTGAAGGGCGTAAATCTCGCATATATATTGGTATTGTAATAATAGGTAAAATTAAGATCTATTATTATGACACATTTGAGAATAAATCAGATAATAAAATTATGGGAGGGTTGTACACAAATTTTCCGTTATAACTACTTTATCCTTGATCGACTATAACACTTTTTCTTGTTTTTATTACAATTTCAAAAGAACTCTTAAAAGAAATCCTCGATATTATATTCTTAGAAATGTGATCTAGAGTCTAGAGTCTATTCAAAAATCACTTTCTTATGTTAAAAAATCATATTTTATTTTCTTCACAAAACTGGGGTCAATTTCAAAGCTCCAAGTTATAACTCTAATTAAAAGGACTAGTTTTTTTGGAGCGTCTATAAATTAAATGAGAATAAATTTCGATATATAATTTTTTTTAGCTTAAAAATGTTTAATAATAAATAAAGTCTTATTCTTTGAAAGTCTTTTAATGAAAATTTTACAAAAAAAAAAAAAAATAAAATAAAAAATAAAAAAAAAAAATAAATTCAAAATTATTAAAAATATTTCCATTGAATATAATTTTAATATTTTAACACACAAAAAACCTCCTAAGGACTCTCATGAACCATTTCAAAAATAAATTCAATTAATTTTCACCAAAAATTATCAAAAATGAACTGAACTTTTTGCGAAGTCATTTAAATGTGTTTAAAAAGTAATTAAAATATTTGAAAAATATAAACTTCAATTAAATAATTTTCACGACCAATAACTTTTACACATAATTGACACCGTTTTACCAACACTTAACCTTAATCAACGGAAAACATACCAGCAGCACCTTTTGTTGCCTTATAATCACTCCCTCACCCCTCAATGGTCTTTTGGAAAATTTCTTAAATAAAATTTTCAAAATGTTAGTAAACTCAACACTCATCCTCGTATTTGAATTTATGTTAATTATAAGTAGTCTACTCGTTTTACAAAGATACAAGCAAAAAGCAGATGAAGGGGAAGAAGAGAAAGACGAAACCCCCATAAAATATAAAATAAGTTAAACCGCAACACATAAAACAAAAATATGTACAAAACCAAAAAATATATAGAAAAAAAAGAGTCAGTCATTGCCATTCATCCATCCCTTATAGCTTTAGGGAGTAAAGACACGAAGTGAAATGTTACTAAACAAGTAAGAATATTGTATTCGGTAATGCCGAATCTTCAAAACCCTACACTACCAAATGGGTGTGAAATAAATATCTTATGTTTCGTACATACATACTCTTACATATGCTCACAAATGTATATCTACATATACATGAAAGGGTGTGTGAATATATACAACGTATGGACTCAAAAGAGACTGGGTCAATTTTTTCATTTTTTTATTATTCTGGTGGAACCAATGGAAGGGATATCAACGATACAAGCAAATATTGATTATCGAGGAACTGTTTTATTGGACAAAACATAGAACGGAAATGACCAGGGGAATCTAAATATCTGAAGAACTATCACTTCTTCATGGAACTGTTTTACTGTACAAAATGTAAGATGGATAGGATCAGGGTGAGAAATAGTCCCTATACAGAGCAAATATTGATTATCGATTATCTGAAGATCTTCAACACCGAGAATTCGGTTCCAATTACTTTTTTTCAATACACGTCGTCATTTGCAAAAACTTCTTTCGAGATCTGGGACTAAGAAACATTTTTATGCAGCAAAGCGCTCCGGGTAAAAGTTAGTAATACATTAAAGTTTTTCTGAAATAAAAAAACTCGGAACACTTAATGAGCGATAAAATTAGTTATCGTTTTGGCTATAACTTATTTTCTACTGAACCGATTTTGATACAGTTTAATATTAATGAAAGATTTCATTCTGATTTTTTTCTGGAACCTAGAAGCTGCCTTAGATATCGGTCTATATCTTTTTAATTAATGAATCCATTTTGCTGGCATTAAATCGGAAATTTCTTTGGACTTTAGCAATTACTCATATCAAATTTTGTGCCAACAACAGACAGATGGACAGAATATATAAAATGGGGTTTGAGATGATTTCTTCTTAGCGTTACAAACGGAATGAAAAAATTTATGTACCCTCTTCACCACTTGTGGTGGTGGAGGGTATAAAAAAAGAAGAAAAAAAAAGAAAAGAACACCGAGTGAATGAAACATAACGCCAAAGCAAAAGTCGTGTATTTTAGTTTGGTAAATGGTTTCATTTCAATTAGACCCGATTTGATTTTACACTTAACGATTTTCGCACTTAATTAGAAATGAATACTGATACACAGCAACAACAAGAACAACCAAACAAACCATTACTAACTGAAATCTGCCTCAACCCAACCACCCTTTACACACCCTCAAGTATGATTTGATTAAAATTGAAGATGAATTTTAATTAAAATCCTTTTTTTTCATCTTCTCCCGCTTTCATTTTTCACTTCTACACTCAGCGTCTGCTATTTTTTTTTTCATTTCGTGTGAAAAACTTAGTGTTGATTCCTTAAACAGTTGATTTGGGGGTGAGTGTGTGTGTGTGTGTGCTGATGTGCTACAATAATGTAAACTGGATATGAATAAAGTCCTGATATTGTATTTTAGTTTTTCTACTCAATTTTATCCGTTTCTCTTTATTTTCATTATATAATCTAGAGCCTAAAGCCAAAATACTGTATTGTTACATTCTTTTTTGTGGAATAATGGAGCTTCTCCAGTCGAGGAATATAATGATTAATAATAAAAATAGAATAATGGAATGAAAGGAATTGTTGACTGTTAAATAATGTAATAAATGATATTAAAAATGTAACTAATATTTATACACTCGAAAGTTGATTGTTAAAATTAAGGAGGAAACAATAAATAGAAAAGATTGACATGTTCGTGCCAGGTCCATAATAACATAATCTTTGGTACTGCACCCAAATATGGACCGATGAACTTTATGTTTGTTTCACTTTTAAATGTGCACAAAACTAATTATAAGCGACAAAATTTATTGAAACATTATCCTTAAGCGTATCCTTAGCTGAAAGATTTTTTCGGGTAAGAGGAAGCTAAAGGTTGAACGATATTTATGACAAGGGACGTCTAAATATATATTAAAAAATTAATGTGCGTAAGATGGTTGTAACGCCTTTTAGTATACCGTTAAATTACTCAGTATCTCCTCCTTAGTCGATTTAACCATGCCCCTCCATCTTTCTGTCTGACTGGCTGTTTATGTAAAAGTTGTGAAGAGTCTACAAGTGGCAATGAAATTTGGTTTTTATCTTTATTTTGACCCATTGATATTCGGTTCAATACAAATTTCCTCCCGAAATGAGGTTTTAAGCTCATAAAGGTCCTAAATATAACGCCATTTTAAAGAAAGTTTGCTAAAATAAGTCTTATAATATATGAAAATGATTTTTGAAATTATGTGTGGGTCCGACCATTGTTTCTCATAGGTTTCATTTAAGCCCCACCCAAATATCTAAATGGTTAAATTAAGAATTTCACATAAATGTTAGTGTACTGCACACTTAAAAATGTAACTGAAAATTAAAGTATACGAGGGTTGTTCATTAGTATTTATTAAGTAATATTTATAACCAACATTGTGGTGTAGAATATTAGATATTTCAATAAAACTTGTCCAAACATTAAAGTCTTATAAGCTTAACACCCTTTTCCGGGAATGGACCTTTAATTAAACTATACCAAAATATGGACCCATTGTAAACAAAATAGCAATATATATAATTGACTGTTAGAAACTTAATCATGACGAATTTCAATAAAAATGGTTCACACGATAAGGGTTTGATAAACTGAAAACCTTTTCGATTAAGGGGCCTTATCTGGTATTTAAAAATATGAATTATTATTGGTCAAATTAATAACATATATTCAAGATAGTAAGTGAAATAATGGTGACGTATTTCAAGAGAATTAGTGTATATTTAAGGTTTTATTAGCTTAAAACCATATTCTGGAAAGGGTCCTTACACAGGAACTAGCTCAAATAATGGTCTAGCGCAATCCAGCTAATTGGGGTTTATTTTTACAACAAAGTTTTAAAAAATTATATTCAAAAATTTATCCTTTTCTCTATTAATCCGATTAAGTTTTATGTTGTGGACAAATCCCGACTAAATTCAGTTACTTTTTGTGCAGGAGTTTAGATAACTACTTTTTTGCCATTTTGAGGCTTTCTCACATATCGGTCTATAACTTATTTGACCAATATAGCTGATGTTAAACAGGAAATTGCGTGGTACAACAACGAATTTAGACAGTTATTCTAGACGTGAGAATGTTTTCCAAAACAAAGCTATCGACTCACAAAAGTTCTTTACGAAGTTCTACATAAAATATAAATTGAAATATAACGATAAAAGAAAACACTTTTATTAGCTTTGTAATATCCCCTAAATTATAGATCTTGATGTTGGTCCTAAATAATTTTGAATCTGTCAGATGTTTTAGTTAAATGAACGGTTTTTTAAATTCCTTTTGGTTTTCGATTTTCATAACAGATTTAAAATAAAACAAGTTAAAGTGTAAAATTTGGCCGTGACGAATTTTTTAAACCCTTCACTTTTGCTTAAATGGAATTCTTTTTGTGTAATTTTTATATGAGTCAACATAGATTATCTAGAGAGCTCAGTGTGCAAGCAAAATTTTATTCAGATCACGAGTATTTTTCGCTTTCACTGAAAGAAAATATTAAGAAAACTTAAAACTTCGACTATTTATTGGTCGATTTCGAAAAATTTAAAAATCAAAAATTAGAATATCTGAAAATGCATTTTTGCTCATAACTCGGAAATAAAATGGCCAAAATCTCAAAAATATTATATTAAAAGTTGTTATTACAGTAATAAACAACAACAAAACAATTACCATATCTTGATGATTTATGAACCGATTTAAAAAAAAATGAAAAAATTAAATTGGGGAAAAATTTTTTAATCAATCAGTGTGATAACAAAGGTCTAATAGGGGTTCAAAATATAGAAAAATATGTTTTTACCTTTAATTCAAGAACAAATGCTTCGATTCATTTCATGTCTTCAGTGCATAAATCCGCTAAAATTATTGAAATCTATCTGTGATAGATTTGAAAAGATTTTAGGTACTTTCAATTTTAATAGTAAAATTCTCGAAAGCATTTCCATTCGTTTGATTGGTCGGCTTCATAATCTTGATTTCAACCGATACACGGACGGACATAGTTCAATCAATTTTTTTTTCATACCGATCCAAAATATGTATACTTTTGGGGATCTAAGTTTGAATTTGTGGAAATTACAAACAGAATGACAAAGTTATATATACACTCTGACCTAGTAGGGTGAAGGGTATAAACAATTAAATGAACTCTCAAAAGGAAAACATATTACACATGCGCACGTTCCGATTTCTTTGAACTTAATATGTATATTGAACAATAATTTTCACATCCAACATATTTATAGAAGAACATTGAACGCAACTTTAAAAAAATTGTTCAAACTGTAACTTAGTTCAAACATTAACACACAGAGACGTTCAAACAAAAATTATAAATAAGTAAATAGTTAAAAGGAAGTTCTTTGTTTGTGAAATGTTACAGACAACCAAAAATTTAATATATATTTTTTGTTGTTATTGAATGTTCATGTTCGGAAACTTGTTTGAGGAAGGAATTATTTTGCAACATGTCAAAGCGCTTCAAACAAATTTTTGTTGTTATTGATTTTATGTTATAAGTTGTATACAACCTTCAACCTATAATTCGTTTGGCATTTTGTATGAAGAAATTTGCATGTATGTTGCAACATATACAGTAACCACCACACGCATGTCAACCTAACTGTTCAACGGTTTTTTAATAACCAAAAAGGTTGTAACATTTATTTATAGTTTTTGTTTGAACATTAACTAACGTTAGCCAATGAACGCAGGTGATGTTAGGAGAACAGTTTACATGTTGTGTTCAATGTTTTAGTATAAATACAATTATCATAAGCGTTTTGAGTTTAATTGCGATTTTTCTAGGGAATGATAAAGTTATACACGTTCGTTGATTTTTAATAAATAATTTATTTTTTTATCAGTTTTATTTTATTTAATTTTTAATTAATTTAACCATCTCAAAATATATGTACATTTTTGTAATGTATGTAAAGAGTGAGATCGAAAAATTCTTAACATAAATAGGTGTTAATAAAAACGAAACCACAGTTTCAATTTTTATTTGATAGAAATTAGTATTACAATTTACGAAAAGAATTAAAGTCATTTTGGTGTCATTTTCCAAACAGGTGGTCCAGCTTCATTTAAAATCTAACACACTTTCGGACACCTTTTAACAAGAGCCAAATATATCTCGATTTTCCTTAGCTTCAGGTGCAGTTTGAAGGATTAACTCTCTTAGTTTTTGTAACACTCAAGGGCTTGTTTACCATTCTGTCAGGATATCAAAAATAAGTCGACACCTTACGAAGTCTTATTAATAGAGCAGCATTTTATGAAAACATTTCTTGATGCAAATTTCGGTATAAATAGAGCTCGTTGAAGTAAATGATTTGATCCACTTGCAGCAACATATTGCTTTCCATACCAAAAATATTTTGACTGCTTTTTGGTCTTAAACTTTTCTTCAATATTAAGCATAAAATTTTTGAGCAGGAAGCACCGAAAAATCTACCAAAACATACGTTTCGTCAACCGCTATGCCGCAAGAATAATTTTTTTAGATAACTTGACTTCAATTTCCGTGCTCTATTTTCTGTCTCTAAAGTTTTAACAGCGTTCCTGTCAGAAACTTTTTAAGACTTACATGTTAGTAAATCTGCTTTAACTTTTTGTACCAAGAAGTTCGAGCATTTAGCTAACCACTAACAATATGTGGACCCTGTGGGGTTTAAAAAAATAATTAAATCTGTCAATAAGTATTGAAACTGTATCATAAGGCTTTGAGAATATAATTTGAAAGTCCAAGTCCATTTTTTAACTGCTTCGCATGTCTCAAATAGATTAAAGTTTGTTTAGTTGATTTGGCATAATAAAAAGAGGGAGTAATATTTTGTGGACCGATGAGTCTAAAATGTTTTTAATTGTAAGGAGGAATATAATCGAAAACGTGCACATACTATTATTTGGCCCAATGCCTATTGAAATAGAAAAATGCCTATTGATCGGTCCATTACAAATGTCCCCCTGAAATGTGGTTTTTAACTCATAAAATCCCTAAATATAAAAACAATGTGAACCAAATTTGACAAACATAAGTATTATTATATACTACATTGACGTGCTAAATTATACGAGAATCGGTCCATTATTTCTGATAGGTCCTATACAAGGATCCTTCCAAGTACCTTGAAAGTCATAAATTGCCCATATACGTGGGTATTGTAAACATATTTAGTCAAATCAAGATAAATATAAGCCAAAACCACTGTACGAAATTACTAGAGGGTCGGTCCATAACTCCCATATAACCCTCCAGAAAAATTCATTTTAAAACGCGTAAATTTTACACAAATATTAGTATTATGATAATTCATTACACACATAAGCATAAATTAGAGAAGTAAATTATACGAGGGCCTTATACAGAATTTTCGTAGCAGTCATTTACAATCAACAATGTGGTGTAGGGCATTAAGTATCCAGAAATTTCCCTTGTTATAAGTGATTACCAACGTGTCTTTAAAGAATGTTTGCACAGTTATTTTTAAGATATTTTTGGAGTGTTTGGAAGATTATTAGTTTCTAGATTCTCTCGGGAACTGGGGAATAATTTCTTTAAAATGTAAAGTTCCGAAAAAGCTTTTCACATATGTCGAATTCTGTTCTGAACTCAATATTTATTTTAAATAACCATTTACTGGGTATTCAGAGCATTCATTTTGAAAGAGTTAAAGTAAGCAGTTGAAGAAACGTGGTCTGATAACAAGATAAGGTTCACATGACCAAATTAATGATTAGTAGGAAGAATTAAAAACTAATTAAAAACAATAAAACTCTAAGATTAAACATCTTCCAATTAAGTGAATTTATTTCAAGATTTTTTTTTCCAATTCACATTAAAAATGTTATTGACCCCTGTAATGGTAAACCAACTTAAAGGTGGAACAATAAAATAAATATTAAGGTATCAAATTATTACTGCTGCTCACACGAGTTACAATGAAACCGAAATATTTCCTCATACATTCGTTTGTTTGATGTCAGGTATCAAATCAAAGTCGGAGTTTAATTACAATTGTAACACTTGTGTTCTGAAATAACTGAAAACAATTTAATAAAAAATTCTCATTTAATAACAACAAAAAAACATCTGAAAAGGAAACAAAGTTTCCGGGTTAACAACAACAACAACAATAATAAAAACAAAAAGTAATAAATATTCAACAGAGTCATTAAACCAAATTCAAGATTTGTTCGTACTCGTACTTTTTTTTAATGTAACGAGTGGAAAAGAATATTCGTTTATTTGAATTTTTAATGTATTCGATACTTCTTCAACTTTCAACACACAGTCACATGATGATAACAACAATGCAAAACGATTGGGTGACTGAGTGAGTGTATGTTTAAGAGAATATATTTATTCAGTATAGTAGAATAGTGGATTACAGGGTTCTATAGGTTTGTGATGGGATTTGTAACGCAGTGAAATAAGAGTGAAATGCAAACCTTAAGGCATCAATCCTCTTAGTGGAACAATTAGATATATACCACAGTTGCGGATTAGTGCCATTTTTAAGAACACCGATTGAATCTTAATCATTTTGTCATTAGATTTAGCGATGTACGTCTGTCCTTCCTACAGATCACAAATTTTGAGATTTCACGATGAAATTCGGCACATAGGATTTCTAGGGACCAGAGACGAAGCATATTCAAGTTAGGGCTTTAAGTTTCTAAAACTCAAACACCATAAATATTTTGATTGAATCTGCTTAAAATAAATGCTTTATTAATTAATATAAACATGAAGATCAGCCGATAAACATCAGTACATTCAGACCCACTTGCGAAAATCACTTTAAAGTGCATAAATCTTAAAAAATATTAATACAGTGATTCTAATTATTTAGGATTTATAGAACAATTTTAGGAGAATCAGTCCATTATTTCCTGCAGTCCCATTTTTGAAAGTAATTCATATGACAAAAATCTCTCATAAATGTTGTATCGCGATATAATTTGAAATAATTAAGTCTTAAACAAGCACAACTACAAAAATGAAGTTATATCAGGTTCAATCCATAACATATTGTGCTCGCGCCTTCTGGGGTTTTAAATAGTCGGTCTTAACCGATTTTTACATACTCAATTCTTTTTCAATTTTCATTTTATTTGAAAGCAATCAAGTGCGTAAAAATCGGTTTAGAACCATGGTGTAAAGCATCATATAGTCTGTCTGAACCGACTTTATGAGTTACTTGTTTTCAAATGAAATGAAATACACGTTAAACACCTAAACCTTGTTTTACACTCAAACTATAAAAATTAGGTTTGCGGCGAATAATTCAGTCTCCTGGGCACCTTTAAAGTCTTGGGTGTATCGTTATTTTTAAAAAAGTGTATAACAATTCTATTGAATATTATCATCAATATTCATGTACGATATTTTATACAAACGATATCTTCCATTTTAAGAATTTTTAATATTTGGAACACATTTTGGATTTAAAAAAATATTTATGTATTTTTTTTTATTATTTCAACATCATCTTAAATATCACTTTAACAATACATTTTCTTCATGTTTTTGAAAAATCCTTTTTCTCACTCTATCACACACACATACATATATACATACATTTAATAAATATTTATATACTTAAACTCATTTTATTATTTCTTTTAGCTGCATTGTTGTTTTAATTTTGATTATTTAATTTATTTTTTCATTATTATTTTTTTTAATTTTAATTTTTAATTTTTAACCCAATCCTCTTAAGTTTTCCGGATTACGTTTGTTATCCCTATTATCAGTTACTATTGTGGCTGACGGACTCATGCCAGCTCCATCTTCGTTGATCGAATCATTTGCGCCATGTGCATTTCCTTGCTGATGGTCATAACTATAGTCTGTTAATGAGTGCTCATTGTCAAAGGGAAATCCCCAGGATAATTGTTGTAGGATAATAATTATTAAAATAATTCCATAAAATACACGCATCTTTGTTGAAGATGTATTTCGTAGTGGGTTGTAAGTGAGTGAGTGAGTGAGTAAGTGACCGAATGCGAATTTATTTCTTTAAATCGTTCAGTACGCGACAGCGGAGTAATCGTATCTGTGAGTTTGTAATGAAAATCGTTTTGGTTTTTATTAAAAAAATATAAATTTGCTTTTATATTTTACAGTTTACTTTCTTTTTTTTTCGTGATGTTTGCCGGTTTGCTGCTGCTCTTTCCTTGTTTGGGGGCGAATGTGTTAATGTGTGTGTTGAATATAATTTATATTTTCTTAAATCGTTTATTATAAGGAAATTATCATATCAATATTTTTTTAAACAATTATAAATCTATAATTAGTATCAGGAACACCGGTTTTGGATTCCAGAATTTTAAGTCACGTATAAATGCAATAATTTTGTAATCTTTGAATTACTGCAGAATGGAGTCGATTTAATATTTTCCTTCAATAAAGGTATTGACTAGCATCGTCATTCCGTGTGTTACGCCAAGCAGGAGCCATCTTAGATCCAACAAATACAGGATTGAGATCGAAATACACATGTTATTCATAAAAACATTTAACCCAAGCAGAGCGGAGAGCTCAGCGATCGGAATATTTTGTATGAAAAGTTTTAATGCAGGGATTTTTCGCAACTACCTGGTCAAAAATTTTATGTTGCTGATGTTGAAGACCAATTTAGAATCCAAAAGCTGTTAAAATTTGCCAAAAAATTCTTGCTGTCGCAAGCATTATGAAGTTGCTACAACAGAAGTCAAACATTTGTTATTACGGGACTTATAAATACCGAAATTTGGATCAAATAATGTTTAGGAAAAAGACTGTTTCTTTCATGAAACATCATAATGTCTCCACTTATTTTTGATCTGACTAGGCATTCTGTCACTATGATAAACAAGCCCTAAATTGGAATAAGAACAATAACGTATTGATACCGAGAGAAACAAATCGTCCAAACTTCCCGGGGCTAAGACCAGTAGAGAGATTTTGGGATCTTTTTAAAAGAGAGTTAAAAATCACCAAAAACTATGGACAACTTTTCATCAGTAGTGATAAACTAAAAAAAAAAATATTTTTTTGGAAAGTGATTCTAAATCCATGGTGTAGGGTATAAAAATTAAATTGTAAGTTCAATGGTTTCGTTTTTATAAACTACACCGTTTGTGTAGGCGTTTGTGCTGATGTTTGTAACATACAAAAGAGGTGTATCGCATATCTTTAAATATACCGTTGACTTAGGATGTCCGTCCTTCTGTCTGTCTGTAGGTCTTGCTATTGTAAAAACCCTATAGATCGAAATTTTGATATATCTTGATGAAATTTGGAATTTTGGCACAAAGACCAAAGTTATTGGTTATGTTTACTTCAGTTTTCATGTAGCTCCCACATACTTCCTTTCCCGAAATGGAGTTTTAAATTTCACAAATATGAAAATATTTTAAGAATTTCAAGATGATCGGTCCACAAAAGACCGAAGCCGCACTTTCGAAAATTACTTAAAAGTGTTAGTATTTTGATGATATTAGGTATGTTGAAGATATATACAATCAGAGAACACTACACAAAAATTTGGTGTGTATCGTTCCATTAGTTTTTATAGCCCACATACTAACTCCACGTCTGAAATTTTCTTTAAATTCATTTCTGTAGTTTTAATTAAAATTTTGTTTCTAAAACGCTGTAAGGCCAAGTACAGACTAATAGCTTTTTCGAAATATCTGGAAATCTTTTTTTATAACATTTTTTTATTACAAACTTATTCCGACGAAAAATTTAAAGACACCTCCTTGAGCCTAATATCACACGTGTCAAATTTTATACAGATATATTTAAAGATAACCGGTATTTTGTTACATATGTTTCATTCAATAATCGATTTTGGTCACTGTGCAATAAAAAAGGTCAACATTTTGTCGTAAATGCTCTTAATAAAGTACCACATTTGATCAGTACTAAAATTAAAAACAAAAAATACATATATCTAATTATGGTTTCGGCACGGCTTTATGTAGATCCATGTCAGGGTTCAAATAAATCATTCAAAGAGGATCATAATATTACCAAATTTTAAAAGTACTTAAACCTTTAAAAGGATCTTAATTGACTTAAAACGACAGTATAATTTAAGTTTCATTAGTTCACAATAAAAAGTAAAAATATAAAGATCAATTGGAATTGAAGAAGATCTTTAAACTAAAAAATATAGCCATAATTATGTTTCAAAAACTGTTTTATACAGACCCATATCAAGGCCCAAAATATCAATTAAGAGGGTCTATCTTTAGTGTTTGATAAAAAGTACCTTTTTTTCGAAAAGTACCAAAATTTTAAGTTGGATAAATAGGATTTTTAAAAGAATGAAAATAAAAATTTTGATTGGTCCTGTTTCTGACTCTAAAAAGTGCAGATATTTAAATTCATACATAAACCAAAAAAATCTGCAATTATGTCTTAAGAACGGATTTACCCAGATCCGTATAAAAGCATTAAAAAAGTACCACAAAGTAAAGCAATTAAAGTTAAGTTATCTGCTTTAAACAATATCAAAATATCTGAAATAGAATCTTGACTGGAATATAAGCCAGAATCTGAATTAGAATATGAGTTATAACCTGAACTAAAATATGAACTAGAGTCTGAACTGGAATCTGATTCAGAGTCTGAGTTTTTGTCTGAACTAGAGTCTCAACTTTGTTCTAAGTTTTATCTGAAACAAAATGTAAATAAGAACCAGAACAAAGGTATGAACTGGAATCTGTACTGGAATCTGTACTGGAATCTGAGCATTTGGCGGAAATTAAAATTTGGGGCAATGTTTTTTTCGAATAGAACCTGGGGGTTAGTGATATCTCAGAAATTGTTAAATTATTTAAAAATTGATTGTGGTGGAGAGTATTCAGGATGCGATATAGCCGAGTATAGTTTTCTTCTTTGTTTTCATTCACATTTCGCTGCAGCTGTGGTTATGTAGGGTATTAAGTATTTTTTATGCAAATAAATTTCAAATTTAATCAAAAATTATACGAATTATAATTTGCGTTAGGTCGGGTTTATTTATTATAATTTATAAAAATAAATATAAATTTAAAAAGAATTTCTTTGTTTTTTTAATTTGTTAATAAGAAAAACATAAAATAATTAATTACAATAATTTCTAAAAATGGAATTAATTTTATGGTCATATGTCCGGCCGTCAGAACAACTAATTTTGTCTTAATAAAATTCCTTTATATCAAATCATGCACAATGGGAAGGAATATAATTATAATTAAGTGAATTGCAATAAAAATTAATGCTTTAATATTTTTAAAAATTTGTCAATAATTTTTGTCAAAAAATATCTTTCAAAATTATTAATAAAAATTATTTATAATTAATTTAAGTTATAACTTCAATTAAGCTTCACAAAATCATTTTAAGTTCAACGTATTTGATATTTGAATTTTGTTGAACCCCTTAATTTGAAATATGGTATGAATGACTGCATTAGTATATATAATTGTATTGGTAATTGTGTATTTATTTGGTTGGTGATGTACAGTGGTCCTGAAACGTTGTTTTGGAAATAATTCGGCAACTTCGGAACTAATGAACAGATTTTAACGATAAATTATGGATCGACTTTGTAAATTCGCATATGGGTTTTGGCTGATATTTATCTCTTATTTGATAATAATGAATCGATCTGTGTATATAATATAAGACTTGCAAAAATTTGGTTAAAATCGTTTTATATTGAGGAATTTTGTGGAGGACATTTGTAAGGAATCTATATGAAATAATGGACCGATCATAACCAATTTCAATAGGCATCGTTCTTGGGCCAAAATAAAATTATTAAGGATTTTATGCATAATTCAGACATATTTTTTTTTTTTTTGGACCCAAATAGAGCACACACTAAAGAAAAATCTGGTTTAAAAATCTCTTAAACATGTAGAGAGCTAAAAGGGCCATATATATGTTCAATATTTTTTTCAATGAAATCATAAAATCGTCACACCCAAATTGACCAACTACCCGACCACGTGAACCACTAGAAACATGTTCTTCTCCAAATCTATTAGAAAACATTCCCTGTAAAAGTTACTAATTTATTAAAAAAACGTTTTGGAACCCCTGTATGATGTTTTTATTTGTTATAACCGATTGATGGTGTATTATTGGAATTCATTGTCTGTGGCTTTACAATACAAATTAATGAGTTTATGATGGAACGTCAAAAAGCAGCCAGCAGGCAATCTAACTGACTGAAGGACTGGCTGAATGGTAAATGTTTAGTTTCCACAGGAAATATTCATATTCATTCATTCATTCAATTAAACACCTTCTCATCAATATCGTAATTTTGATCGATGGCCAAATAATTGTTAGTGATTTATTAGCATATTTGGGTTTCATATGGAAGATAACTACTTATTGACTTAGTTGTATATGAAGAAAACACACACATACATACATACATACATACATACATACATACATACATACATACATACATACATTGCTTAGAGAGTTTTACAAATTTTATAATGAAATAAATCTCAGAAAACCCGAACATACTAATTGTTTCAAATGGAGTTAAGAACAATTTCATGTTACTTGATAAGATTATGAAACAGTGTTGGAACAATGAAAGTGTGAAATAGAAAAATGTGAGTTGTTAGCACAAGTTATAATATATAATAAATTAGATTATAATCCAGATTATAATTTATGCAACAGTCTGGACTCTAATATTGACTCTGGCCTAGAATAAAAATAAAAGAGAAATGGATTCAGAATAAGAATTAGAATCTCAAAGAGATGATGATGCAGTATCTGAACTGGAATCTCAAATAAAATCTAAAAAAGAAACTGAATAATAATTTTAAAATTTCATCTGAACCGGAATCTAAAGTGTGATCAAAATATGTGTTAGCTTTGGAACTAAAATCTCTACTGGAATCTAAGCATTTATTTGAACTAGAATTTAGACTGAAATCATGAGGTTTTGTTTTTATATTTTTTATAGAAACTTAAACAGATCCTGAACTAGGATTGAACTGAACCGAAATAAAATCTAAACACGATTCTGAATATGAATCTGAATTTAAATCTGAACACGAATGTAAACTATAATCTGAACTCAAAATTTGTATTAGAATGAACTGAATCTTAATTAGAATCTGAACTTTTATCTAAATTAAAATCTGAACTGGACTCTGATTCAGAATCTAAAATGTTAACTTGAATCTGAAATCTGAACTAGAACTTAAATAGAGCTGAACTAGTACTGAACTAAAACTGAACTTGAACTAGAACTAAAACTAAACTAGAACTGAATTATAAGTGAACTAGAATTGGAACTGAACTAAAACTAGTCTAGAACAGAACTTGAACTGAACTAAAACTGAACTAGAAAGTGAAAGTGGTGAAGCATGATTTATAGTTCAGACTATACATAGTGTGGTTTACAGTCCAAACTATTATCAGGTTAATTGTCTATACCATTTTATAGTTCAGAATATAGTCAGCAATGGAGTTTTAGAGCCTGGTGTGGTCCAGATTATAGTCAAGTTTCTAATCATTAGAACATAATATAGTCCAGTTTTTAATCCGATCTCTTTTCTCGTCTAGACTATATTGTGTACTGTAAATATTTATGTTTTCGTTAAACAAAATTTAAACATTTTTTAACGAGTTTTTTTTTTTTGGAATAAATTTTTCTTATACTTTTTTCGGTTTTCTTCATGTTCTTATTTCGATAAATCCAGATTAATTCATTGCTTTTGTTGTTATTTTAACTATAACTGTTGATTGGTATTATTTTTGTAGTTGTTCTTGTTGTTATGAATTGTTTGTAGGTCTGTTATAGTAATACTCTTTACTTGGTATATAACAACTCATACATCAGTTTTATTATATCTTTTTTACTGTTTTTTTGTTTTTGTTGTTGCTGCTGTCATCGTTCTCATTCGTGTAAAATAGCACAAATGTATTTGGTTACGTAGCAATTTCTTTCCATTGTTGTTAATTCAAAAATCCAATTAAATTTAATTCGTCTTATACATTTGTATGTATGTGTGTATTGTATACAATGGCTTAAATACTTAAAAGTCTGTGTGTGTTAAAAAAAAAAAAAAAAACAATTAAAATATAAAAAAAAATAAAATTAAGAATTATAAATGCCCTCATACAGTTTTTTAAATTTATTTCCTGTAATAATAATTGTTTAAAAAAAATTATTGATTTTAAACAAAAATATTTTTAAATTGTTGAAGAGAAATTTTTAACTATTTTAGGGCCAAATTAAGTTAAGGTTGAATAAAGGAGACCAACTCCATGTCGCATTCCAGAGACAGAGTCCTCCCTCTAGCTTTATCTCACATTTTTGAAATTTTAAAATACTTATGGCCTTCTCTTATCTAGTTCTCCCCAAAGTATTCTTGTAACGCTGCCGACTATTCCCTTGTTCCTGTGTTATATTTTCGCTCACTCCTTTCGACTCATCTTTATGGCATTAAAAGGCATTGGACTCCACTGGCTTATATCTTAGATCCCTCTAGCAATTATTGCTACATTATTTTCCTCCTCATTTCCAATAAGTCCTTGATGTCCACTCTCTTAATATTCTTGGAAGATGAGGCCTTGGTAGCCATTTGGTTATCGGTAAAATTCTTAAGATTTCTGTATCGCAGGTTTGCCTTATTTGTAACGATCTGGTATCAGCGAATCGCAATTGGGGTCAACTTGCTTTTCAGGTATCTTGACGGATGTTTCCGAACTCTGGAATTGTTCACCCAGAGTTTGTGTTATATTCTGGTAATATGATCTGTATCACCGGCTTATTCATTTTCCTATTGTCGATATGTTGTCAGTGCAGCCTTATATTTGACAATAATTTTTATCGGTTGGATATAGAGTATAAATCGTAGAGATTGAGGTAGATAATTCAAGTTTCAATACTGACAGGTGTGGTATCGGTACGACAACATCTATCCAGCCAGTGCTGAAATCGATCTGTTGGGGAATCAATTTCAATACTGGCTGGAAAGACTTTCACGAAACAGTTCCCTCTGGATAGTTGATTTTCACGAACCGACTTTCTCTGGATCGTTTATTATTTAATTACTTAAAAGGAATAAATTCTAAACAAAACAATGCTCTTAAATCCAAGAAACAATTTTCAGAATTAGTAAATGAAACAGACAGTGGACGCCACTGTGCTAAAACTGTCAGCAGAATTCGCTGTGTCAAACAGTTATATGAAGCTGCTGTAAATTCCGAAGCCGCTGTGCCGAAACAGTCAATCTAGGTTGAGTATTTATTCAGAAATGATTATTAACTGAATGAGAATTATAATTGTTAGTTTGGTTTACAATCCAAACTGGTTTCTAATAAAAAAAACGATGTTGATGTAGTTGTATCAATGAATGGAAAGAAAAGCAATAACAGTGAAGAATGAATTTGCCGAATGATGCAGAGCGGAAAAGTAATAATTATGTAAAACCGCTTAAATTTAAACTCTTTTACACAGTGTATCTTTTTTGGATTAAAACTCCATTCTAAACTTACTTAAGTCTTACGAATATACAAAATTTTATTTAATTATGGTTAGAAAATAATTCGTTTGACTGACATTATTTCTTAAATTATTTCTTTCCAAATATCAATTCATAATGTCTTATTACTTTTTAAGAGATCCAATATTTTGACAATAAAGTTTATTGGTGATATATAAGTATCTTAAACTTTTTCCTAACACATACTTTTAGGCGTGAAAAGTTTTTTCAAAACAATTTGTTCTTTGTTTGATGGTTACTGCGGTATTTAAGAATGAAAATACTTTTCGTTTAAGTTTAAATCGTTGCGAAAACGCACCAACACCTAAATTTAATACACGGAAGTAAATAACAGTAACAATAACAAATTGTAATAAACATGCATTAGAAAAACAAAAGAATAATAGAAAAGAAATAAGAAAATAAGAAATATTGTAGGGAAAAATAGCAAAATCACATTGAATATCAAACTACACACAAACATATATTTTCACACATGCATATAAATGTGTGTATGTATGCATTCAAATATTGTTTAACTAAAAGAAATTCCAACAATTCTGGAATTTTAGTTATACCAATAATTAATATATATTAAAAATTATTTTTAAAACCCTCATCTTTATATAATACAAATTTCAACTTAGAAACTGGAGGTGCCTCCAATTTTTTCGGGTTTTTTTCTATTTATTCAAGTAAAAAAAAAACAAAAAAATTAATAAGAGTTGGAGACTTATTTTTTCACTGTTAGATTTCATTTGATTTAGCGGATTTATGCGCTGAAGATATGAACTGAATTTTTTCCATTCGTTTCCAGAGTTATAGGCAAAACATATTTTCCGATGTTAACAACTCCCTTTGATATGGTCAATTCTTTCTTTAAAAATTGAGTTCCATGTGGTTGTTGTTTACAATTTTTGTACTAGCAGATCGGAGGAGAATTTTCGAGTGGAAAACATCATTATTTTTCGAGTTTTAAGCAAAAACACATTTTCCGATATTTTGAACCTCCGGTGGGATGTATAAACTAAGTTTTGATGGAGAAAAATATATTTTTTTTCATGAACTTTATTAAAAAAAAATTACATAAGCAAAGGTGAAGGTTATAAGAAATTCGGCTCGGCCGAATTTAACACTTTAACTCGTTTTATATATAAAAATGTCACAAAATATTGAGAACTATGACAAATAATGGTCCCAGGACAATTTACTTCCTTTAGGTTCATAATTTCTTTTATGAAAATAAATATATGTTGCAAATCTCAGAAATTTATCTTTAAAATTGTGACAAATTGATTTATGGGGTGTATCGAAATTTTTGCAAATTCTTTCTATTGATCCACTTTTTATGTTTTTTTTGTGCGTACATGCAGCTGCATGTTAAAATACTGTCTGAATCCATTTTCTCTTTGTTGAATTATTTAGAAAAGGATATCTTAGATATCGGTCTATAATTTTCTTGCTAATAGACAATAAACTTTCATTGAGTTTAATTAGTCTAAACGCGAGAATGTTTCCTACAGACAGAGGGACATAGATTTTTATTTGATGCAAAAATATATATACTTTATGAGTTTTAAATGATTCGTTAATATACTTTCATCTCTACTTGTGGTGGTTTAAGAAAAGAAGCAAATCAATTTTCTTAGCCTGGGTTTAAGTGGTTCTTATTCCAGAATGGTGATTTTACATTCATTACTCTAATTAAACGAATCCATTATTTTCAGTATGTGTATTATGAGACAATTCAATATCTTTCGATCCACCCAATATAGAGCAGTACTTGGGTATAGATATCTAAGGTTTGGCATTTATTTGACTTATTACCTTTTCTCTGAAAGTAATTCTGTTACTTTGGAACAATTTAATATTTTTTAATAAAATTTCAGAATTAGAATTTTGAATATTTCGGAATGATATTCCCTGTCAAGTATTACCCGTTTTTTTAGAAGAGCGTACCGAATACAAAAGTGTTTGAATATTTGAATTTTTGAAAAATGTATTAAAGAGGTTTCTCCGAGACCTCTGGTGCAACCTGGGATGAAACCATTTTCAGTATACTCTCCCGGGCTCGAAATTAGCTACATATATATGCAAATTTTAATAGATACTAAAAAATACTATTTATTTAGGATCTGTATATTTAATAAAAAATTCAAGCTTTAATCATGTGTAATTATTTTTATTTTTCACCAAACGCAAAAATATTTTTTTCTTAATGTCTAAATAATATATTTCCGACAATCGTTTTTTAACATCTCTCAATTCACATGAAACCTAATTTCTTTGGCGTTGGAATATTTCTAATTTAAACCTGTTTTTTCCGATCAATTCACCACATTTTAGATATTGTCTCAAAGTCTAAGATTTTACTAAGTAGAACATATATTTATAGAGGGTCATGTCTTTCATATCAGCTTTTTTTAAGGACAATTGGTCGGAAATAAAACTGCACTTTAATATTAATATTTATTTTATATTCTTTAAAATCGTTGTTAATTGGTACATCATTTCTAAATTCGAAAATGAACTTTGTTCAATGCAAAGTTCATTTCCGAACTGTTGGGTTTGTGACAAGAGAAATAACAAATAAGGATTAGAAGGAGTAAAAAAAATCAGATGCAATTTGCTGCTGATGAAAATAAATTCACGCCATCAACATTTTCTTGCGGAAATGAAAGAAACAAACAAACGAAGGCAACCAAGAAAAATACAAAAGGGAAGTAACGGGAATGTTGGCTGGTCGGCAGCATTGAATATTATACACCGTTCTCGATAATAAAAGAAATTTCCATATTAATATTAATATAAGATC